>VZTG01004599.1:0-196919 GCA_013397845.1 Melanocharis versteri
CGGGGCCGGCGCCCTCGGTCCCGGGCTCCCGGCGGCTTTTCCTCGCTCCCTGCCGGGAGGAAGCGGGAGGGATAGTGAGGGAAGGGAGAAGGGCGGCTCAGGGCGGACAGGTCCCCTTGGAAAGGATGAGGTGTGCAGCCGTGTGAAGGGGTTGCTGCGGTAATGTGACTGGGAAGGTGCTTTTACTCCTTGGTTTGTAAACAGCAGATCCTGTTACTCCGCGAGACAATAGAAGAGGAAATCCACTTTATACTGGGCAATTTCTTATGAAGTCTACTATAAATCAAGAGCATTTTCCCCTGAGAAGTGGGTGTCACCACCTTGTCGTGTTGCTCGCTTTTATTGTCAGGTGGAGGAGGGGAAGAAAGCTTGGTCTGTGTCACTGCTTGTGTGGAGTCACGATAAAGAAGTGTTTCGAGAAATGATAAGCTTGAAGGAGACTGATTTGTTTCCCATCTTTCTTCTCTCCCTTCCCCCCCTGAACTCCCCAATATACTATCTGCTTTCAGTCATATGCGAAATAACATGCATTATAAATTTGCAGCCCCATGGAGATGGGGTAGAGCTGTGGTCTGGCAATACGTTGTGCTCTCCCTAGACAAGCCAGCCATTTTCTCTACATCCAGAGCGACTCTGGGTCAGCATTTCTCTTGGTGTGCTCTCAAGTGTCCTTGCTGTACTCCTTGCACCATCGCTTATCTGCAAAAAGGATGCTACTTGTAGACACAAGCGAGGGGAGGGAAGATGTATTGTGATGTCCTGAGGGTCACATTAATCAAACCAAAGTCATCCAAATATAGGTTATTTGGGAAGTGTGTCTATTTTTGGACCTTATACTGCTTGAACCTAGGGAGCTGTTTTGGATTGGGCACAAGAAGTACTTGCTGTTTTCAGCACTAATGAAAAGCTGCAATCCTGACACATCCGAGACAGCGCTTCACATCCAATATAGCTAAAATGCAGTTTTTATAGGATCTAATCTGGCCATCCCCCCGTAGCATGTTATGTAACACTGAACTGATAGATCATTCCAGCTATAAGATACTGTTTTTGCCTTACTGTTGTGTTGTATTGTTAGAAAATGCACTGCTTTTGAGCACAATTTAATAGACACTGGAATTAAATGCACGCTTGTTAAGTATCTCAGTGTGTGTTTAACAAAATGCAAAATCATCAGCAAGTCTCTAGAATGCATTTGTTTGGAGAGTAATACAACCTTGTCCTCACTAAAAGATCTTGTATGTGCCTGTACAGTGGCGCTGCGAGTCTGGACTCTTGTGTTCTTACCAAATTAACAGGTTTCAAACTGTAAGCTTCAGAGTCCTACTGCATTGTTTTCCGCAACGTTACTGCTTTTAAAACAATTCTGATTTTACTGGATGGGCAAAAAAGGAAAACAGTATCCTCACTGAAGGAATGCTGTCCACACAAAATGCATAACATGGCCAAGACACAGTTCTAGGATGTGTGTTACGTGCCAAAGCCGTGAATGGCGGTGAACCAAAGGCTGTGTAGAAACTGACAAAAAAAAAAAAAGTCTTCTAGTTTAAAGTTTTCATGGAAAAACATAAATATACTAGAGGGCAAACCCCTTCTTCAACCATGATACCATTCTGTAACTCTTTTGAAAGCAGACAGGGTGTGTATGTAAGGAATCACAGAAGCACAGAATGTGCTCAGTTGGAAGGGACCCACAAGGATCATGGAGTGCCACTCCTGGCCCTTCACAGGACCATCCTCGAGAGCCACACCATGTGCCTGAGAGCATTGAGTCCAACTCTTGTCTGTTTCAGAAGGATTTGGGGGCCAGAGGAGTAAAAGTTTCAAGGATTTTTAACGCTAATCCTTGCCCACCTAGCCAAAGCAGCTTTTTTGGGTTTTAGAGCATCAGGACTGGTGGTTCAGTAGAAATGGTGGAGGCATCAGTGCATTTCAGGCCTTACTAGAACACTTGTTCATATCATCTTCCTGAATTAAATTAGTGTTAGCTTTGATTTTATCTGCCTTGGGCTCAGGGGCATAGAGGCTCATAATTTATAGCTTTTCCCCTCTCACCTCAAGCCAGATGAAATACTCAGTTTCTGTATAGACAGGATATACTAGGCATAGCTCTGTCAAGATGTTCAGTCTGGTCTATTTAATATCTTCCATGACGAGCCAGTTGAAAAACCAAATATTTATGAAAATTTTGAGTATTAAATTAGAAATTCGCAAGTACTGCTAAATTCTACGAGAATAAATTTCTTCAAAGTTTTTAATTTACAGCACTCCAGCTAATAGATTTTCTCTGATACTCCTTGCCAGATACATTTGTTAGAGGAATGGCTTCCTTTTTTCGGGAGGAAAAATTGGAAGAGATTTAGTATGTGAGAGGGGATAACAAATGGTGTAAAATGCGGTGTCTTCCCTGTCATTTCACACTGTCATTTTTTAACTGGATTTGCCATCATACTCACAGGATGGTAATTGACACTTTTATGTTAAAACTTAGTACAGAGTTGAATGGTTCACTTACTTTCCATTAGGAAGGAATCGGAGACGGGCAATGCATATGTTACAACCCAGATGGATTCCTGAAATGTCCTTTGGCCCTGTTGTGCCTGCCTTTAAGATATACTGCATTAAATTTCCGGGCAGTTGAGGTAGTTATTCAATGCACTGGTAGAAAATACAGATACAGCGTCTGATTAGGGATTTGCAGCAATGAGGAAAGGATTTAGGAAAAAAGAAAGAAATAGCTTGATATGCAAGATTAATATCATGTTGTCAGTTTAAAGAGCTTTCATCTATCTCAAGGTGTAAATTTTCATGAAGTAAAAGCATTGTCAGTGACCTAGTAAGACAGAAAGTGAAATAAAAATTAGCATCATGAGGCATAAATTAGAAAGGAATGTATTTTAGTGGGATAATCTGTTAATCTGTGGAATAATTGTAATATTTCTTTTGAAGACAGAATGCTTTGCTGCTTTTCCTTCTCTACCTTGAGAGCTATGAAAAACTTACATCGACCTACTCTTCACTCTCTGGGACTGAATCTGTATAATTCAGCTGGTCTTTGCTCTGTTGTTCGAGCTAGAAAATAATTTTAGGGCAGATAGATTGTCTGTCACTGGATCTCCTTAAACCTGTCAAAACCACATGGAAATTACCGTTGATTATTGGCAAACATGCTCCTGATTTCTGTCTTGGAACTAGAATAACCAGCTGAAACTTCAAACCAAGCAAACTGAAGAACTGACCCATGTACTGCCGGGAGCTCTGAAATATCTTTACACTGGGGAGCTCCCAGGTGGAGAGGCTGTGCCTGTTGGTGCCCAGAAACCACTGAATTGTGAGAGGTTGTGTTCACTTTAGATCACTGCTACTAGCAGGACCCTTGCAGGGATTTAAAAGTAAGAAGTGCTGCTTGCATATGCCTAAATTACCTAAGCTGAGGCAGTTCTCATGCTGTGATCCCAGACACTGCAGTTAAATGAGAGACTCTTGTGTTTCTGTGTTGCTGTGAGAAATAATGCATCAGTGTAGCAGCAAGGAAAAGGTTTTATGGTTTTCTGTTTCTTCCATAGCCTTCATTATTTCGAAGCAGCAGCATCTCTCAAAACGGCTGGTCATAATGTTGCCTTTGATGGATCCAGTAATGTTTGTCAGATATCTCCTTTTTGTTTTGTTTGTAACTAATCTCTAAATAATTGTGAGAATCAGGGAATTAACATTTGCTTTTTTATACAAGGGACAAAGATACATTACTGTCAAATGTGTTATCTGATGACCTCCAGGAACTGTGTGTTATCTTTTGAGCAGAGCAGCCTTTTATTTCATATCCTGTTACTTTGTCACATCTGCAAGAGCGGTGCCCTGGTTTTGTCGTGCTTCCCATTATATTCTGAGTTTTCCAATGTCAGTGTAAAACTTTTGACCGCCTTCTTGCCTGTAGCTTTGACACCAGCTTCCCTGGATCTCTGCTTGCCTCGGTATCTTGTCCTTGCTCTGGAAAGGCCAGTGTGACAGGACATGAGGAGTTGTGCCTCTGCCTGTTTCCGTGTTATCACCTAGTGGGAGAAGAGGAGTGCTTTTTGTGATACAGATAATTAAGAATGAAAACCAGTATCCACCAAAATTTGCTGCAGCCACAAACCCTGAGCCACTCTGCTGCCGTGTCTGTTTCCACTTGATAAGCAGTTAAACTGCTCTGCTGGAGCCACGAGCTGGGCACGCTGCTTCTGTGCTCCAGGCCACCTGGTTTCTCCCTTCTCTCTGGTTAGTTGTCTTTAGGACATACCCAGCAGGGTGGTGTTTTCCCTCCTTCCTTTGCCCTGGTGACTGCCACTGCCAGTGTCTAGAAGGTCCTCTCGGGAGCCCTTGCTCTGTCATTTGCTGGCTCCAGCAGTCGCTTGAGGCAGTTCCTGTCCCTTCTTCACTCTGAGCTTGCTTCCCCCAATGTTTACATGTGGGTGAGTCTGCCAAACGCGCGCTTCTCACACCCCAGAGCTCTTGTAGAGAGAAAATGGGTTTGTCTCTTTTATTTCCTTTCAGTTTTGACCAGCTGGTACTGTGATTTATCACCAAAATTAGTAGTAGAATCGGTTTGAGAGTAGGAATTTCTGATCTCCCCCAGTGTTGATGAAGAGAAGGGGTAGGTGTGTAGAGGGAAGGAATAACAAGCAGGTGGAACACGTGGGGAGATGGGCTGAGTGTTTCTAATACAAGGCAAAACAGGTGTGAGGCTCTGAGTTCTGAGGTGCTAACAACTGCCAAGTGACTGGATTATTTAATGTACTTTATTTTCTGGTTCACGTTATCCTGAACAATGTTTCAGTGTTTCCACGCTGGTTGTGAGCGTTCTCCCTCTTCTGTCTTACAAATGGCTGTAATTTATTGTTGGGATGCCATTTGTCTGTGTGACCGATTTCCAGGAAAGAGCTGAATGTGCCTGTATCTGGGGATGGTGGTGCCACGAGTGATGTCTCCTGGCCCAGAGCTGCTCACCGTGGCTGGGGGAGGCGCCGTGGCAAGGGAAAGCACTGAATAATTTAGCAGTTGCAGCTGCATCCAGCAGTTCTCTCAAATGTCACATGCTTTGTTGTTTCCTTGGTAATTTTTTTATGGCTGTACATTTACACTATTTGGCTTTTGGAAAAAGCCTTCTGGTGCCTGCATTATGGGAACCGTGACCTACTGCTCAAATGGGAGCTGGGCAGAGAGCTGGGAATGGAAGCATCTTGTGGCTGCTGGGGTCTAGGCTGCACTCAGAAGCAGCACCAACGTTTCTCAGCTCAAAGCTCAAGCCAAAAGCAGTTCTGGTTTGGAAAAGAATGAAATGCTGTAGTGGTTGCAGGCAGTGTGAGGCTTATTTGGTGTGGGGGCATTGTGTGGGTTTTGGTTTGACCTTCCTTCCCCCCACCCCCACTCCTTGCAAAATGTGTGACTGTAGATTTGGGGATCAGTGGAAAGCTGATGAGGTAGAGAAAATGAGAATGCTCTCATATTTTGTGATGGTGATGCTTCACAAGGAGGGGCAAGAAAGGACAGACTTGAAAAGAGTTGGCCTTGTGTTACTTCACTCTCACGCAAATCTCTGGAGATTATTTTTGAATCAGAGATTAATTTAAATTCAAACAGTGTAGAGCGGGAGAACTGGCCAGATTGGCAGAGGGTTTTTATGCCAGAATTTGTTCTATGATTCTATAGTGAGTGGTGCTCTGTGTGCCCTGCTCAGTGATCCTGCCCAGGGAAGGTCACGAGAGAGATTTTCCATGCAGTAAAGGAGGGGAGGAGAATAAGGTTTTAACCTAAATTGAAGCGTGTGAAATGTCCTGTGGCTGAGGCTAAAATCTGTCATCTCCTTCCTGTTAGTAAGTGAGGTACTATAAAAGTGTGTGCTTTTCCTGTGTTAGTTTATTGTTGATGGTTTTCCCCAAGTGTGTAATGGAATAAAATGGATAACACTATTTGCATAGCATTCTTCCTCACATGCTTATCTCTTGTTGCTCATTCAAGCCCTGGTCTTGATTTTTCTGCATGGCTTTCAGGTACCTCCTGGTGGGTGCAGCTGTGCCTCTGTGGGGCAGGTGCTGCTGGAACCACTCCTTTGCCTTTGCTGCTGCCTGCAAGTTCCTGTTAGGGTTGTGTGTTAGCACACTCCGCACGTTCTTTTTGTGCCTGCACTGCGTGTCTGTGGAAGCATCCCGCGGGTACCTGGATAAGCAGATTTTGTCAGCTGTGGTTGGTACTCAGCTTTCCGTGGGCAAGAATGACTCCTGATGTTTGTAGTACTCGGGGATATGGAAATCTTGCGGACTGGGAGGCATTTAGCGTGTTGCAGATACTGCGCTGTCATCTGGCCTGGAGCCTGCAGGTGCCGGGAGGGCTCTGTTTCAGCGCTGACTCCAGGCAGTCCTTGTGTCTGGGTGAAGCTTGTTTGTAGTGTGGGCAATGCTGGGAGCTTTGGTGGTGGAGCAGAGGGGGTGGAGCGCTGCAGCTGCTCTATAAATACACCCGACAGGCTAAAATCTAGGGACTAAAAGATTGGGTTGCTATGGAGATTGATCTGAATCAGATTACCTGTGGGTCTGTTTTCACAGCATGTGCATGTGTGGTGACTGCGTGATCTTGCATGTACAGCAGGCTGCTTTAGCCAAGCTTTTGGCTGAAGCAGGGAGGAGAGAGGAAGCAACACTGAAGGGCTGACAGATGGCAAGGATGGGGAAATCTGTCACTATAGCAACCGTGAACCTGAATCAGTCCAGCTTCGCTCCATGATGCTGCAAAAGGTTCCCATCTGTGTGGCATGACACTTCTGTTTCTGGACTGATTCTGGTCATTTCTGTCTGTCAGCAGCCCCTGCCCATGCTTCTTCCATTTTGCCCTGGAAAACTAACGTGGAGGCTAAAGATGCTTGGCTGTGTCAGTACTGTTTACAGAAGGCAAAGAGATGAAATTATTTAGTAGGAAAGGAAGAAATCTATAAATTATTATAATTATTAAGAACTTCAAAAGAAGGCTTCTTGTATTGCCAAAACCTGTTTTCACCATTCATTCTTTAATTTTCTTTAATCTGGCTTGTTCTGTCCTTTCCCTCAAGATTTATCAATAGATGGAAAGTGGAAATAGTTGGGATGCATCTGCTATTTTACCTGTAAGCAACTCTTACTGATTGAAGTGATGCATGTACTCCAGGGCAGATACTTTTAGAATTTGCCTGCAGTCCTGTTCTCTACCAGGTGATTTCTTATGCTTGGAACTGTCCCTAGGCATTTTGCAGAACCACACCTATATTATAAACTAGCCATACTAGATAAATATATCATTGTCTTTTAAGGCATGCTTGCAATTCTTTGAAAATGCCTTTTTTTTTTCTCCAAAGTGCTGGTATCTTCTTAGGTGTCACAGTGTTTGCATGCACTGCTGCCTTGCCAAGGTGCATAGTAGCACGCAGAGCAGCTGCACCAGTATAGCAAGTCCATCCAGGTTGGTATTTAGAAATTGTTCCATGTTCTGTCAAGTTCTGGAGAAGGGGATGTGTTCCCATCTCTGCTGTTGTCTGTGTTTCTTGTGTTAGCAGAAACACTGTAATATCTTACATAGTTGTTTAGCAGAGGAAATTAAAAATGGTTCATGTGAAAAGAGGACTGCTTGTCTGCTTCTTTAAAAGCTTAGTACAAGTGAAAAAAGCATGTGATGTACCAGAGATAATGTCTGGGATCATTTGAAACACACTGGGAAGAAGTAGTAACCAACATTTCAGTGGTAAAGATTCCATAAAGATTATTAAAATGTCTAAAGACAGGTCAAATCTACCACGAATAGTTCATATTGTTCTTCAAACCATGTTGTTTCCAGTTCAGCAGTGAGTTAAATGGAGTTCCTGCCCACACAGGTGAGCTTGGCTGGTTCTGAGGTGCTCACACCTATTTCTCATAGCTTAGCAGATAGGTCAAGGTGTGTGATGTGAGAAAAAGAAGCGTAAATCAACCCGGAAGTGGGCATTGAAACTCCTGGCCCTATTTGTGTTTGTTTCAGCTTTCAGTTTAGTTCGACTGGTGAGCCTTGAGTTTGCAGAAAACAATGCACTAAGGTCAGGCATAGTGGATATTAGGTCTGCGCTCGGTACAGGCTGTCTTGGCTGAGAGTAAATAGAAATTCAAGATGTTCCAAGGAAACAAAAAATTTAGTTCCTTTTGGGCATGACTGGAAATTTGGTCTTTCACAAGGTGAAATTTCAGTGAACCGTAATTTGTGTGGCTTCTGTCCTGTAATTTGTTCTGTCTCCTTCACAGTTTCCTCTTTTTTCACTCACAAATTAGTGTCCCATGTATGCTCTTTATTCAGTCAGTGTGCAGATTGAATTGTATGATGCTGGTTTATATTCTAAAGGTATCCATGCACTTGGTGAACTGTGCAGTATGATCCTTTTACCAGATAGAAGCTGTAGATAATGGAAGGAGAAGCCTTTCTGGTACCATCTTAAAGCATGGAAGAATTGCAGGGGAAGCAGGGCTTAGCACCTTCCTGTTGTAAATTAATCTGTTGTCTTCATATCCTATTTGCAAGCAATGATGTAAATACTTGCTGGGCATCATGCAGTTTGGTGTAAGCCTGGCCTATCAAATCTGGAAGCCTCTGTGTGAGGAAAACAGCTGCAGGTGAGTGTGGTGGGTTGATCTTGGCTGGATGCCAGTTGTCCACCAAGCCACTCTATCACACCCCTCCTCAGCAGGACAGGGGGAAGAAAATAAGATGGAAAAAACCTTGTGGGTCAAGGTAAAGGCATTTTAAAAAAGCAAAGATTGCATTCATGAGTGTGTGTGCATGTTTACATAGACTTTTATTTCTGGGAGGACTTTAAATTGCAGAATACCATGCAGATTGTCCTCTAAGAAGTTGTGATACAACCTAAAATGTGGGTGGGGTGTTTGGGGAGTTTTGAAATGCAGAGTAATGCCAATAATCGAAGTGTTTGTTGTTTTGAACCCTTTTTTAACCCCTCGGGTTACTGGTAAGCTGTGGTTTTGTGCTGGTTCTTGCCTTTTGTCTTTGTGTCTAGGCTACGGTGCCAACTTTTACAAGTGAGTATTGCTGACAGCTGCAACAGTGTGTAGGTAGTGTTAGTTCTCACCAACCCGTTCACCATCCATATAAGTGCTTATTTCAATTTTGGTGTTGTCTGAGACGTGATCTGTTGGTGGAGTATGTTTCTGTGGTGGGCCTTCACTTCTCTATTTTTCTCCTTTTCTAGAGTTGAAGTTACAGAAAGTCTCTTCTCAAGTGCTGCTTGAGGATTCAGCCTTCAAAGGGCTGGTTCCAATATGTTTGCAAAGAGAAAAGACGCTGCAGAAGACCTTTTCAGAGAAAGCAATCTAAAGTTAAAGCAGTTTGGGAGAGAGAAGAGGTTTTGACATTGATATGTCAAAACCTGTACCATCTCAGAGTCAAGATAATCTCTTGGTTCAGGTCCAAAATCCAACATGAAAGAGGAAAAAATTGAAGTATCTCTTGTTTGTTTGATCTATTTCTGTCCTAATGTACTTACTTTCTAAAATCTAGGAGGTATTGGAAGGATGATAGCAAATCTCTGAGAAAGAAACTACTTTACCTCTGTATTGCCTGTAGAGGTGCTGCCTGCAGTTCTGTGGTCACGTTATGTTCAGTCGTCTTCCAGGTTCCCTTGACTGCTTTCTCCTACCTTTTCTTTGTACCTGCACAGGCATTTGTGGGGCCACTTGGTGAACCAGCTAACAAGAAATAACCTGGTAAAAACAAAAGCCACAAGGAAGGAGAAGAGAGGGTGTTAGGTTTAGTCCATATCAGTTCCACAGCCTGCTTTGCCCTGTAGCTGCACGAGCACTTCTGCCAGCACAGAGAAGGGAATGATGCTGGCCTGAAAGCAAGCTTTTGGCAGATAGGGAGGGGGAGGCACGACTGGGATGCCTGTTTGTGTTGCTTTATACAGATCATCGACTGTGGTGTCTGATTCCAAGCAGGAGTAGGAAGATGAGTTCCAACAAATACTGATGCAATACTCTTCTAGGTGCTGTCATCAGCCATTACTAGATCTCTGAGGAACCCAGAGATTGAATAGAGGAAAGCAAAAAACCTACACTTGGTTCTAATTTTTCTACCTCTTGCTCCAATCCAACAAAAAATTATGTTCCCAAAAAAATGCCTTTGTCTCCTTATGTCTCGCTGTAACTGTTGTGTTGTTAAGTATAGTAAATCAGTAAAGGTGGCTCTGGAAGCCCTGGCTCAACAGCTGCATCAGTCTGGTCTCCCTTGTACTTGTATTGCCATAGAAAGCAGAAATCATGGAAAGTACTCAGATCTTTTTTTAAAAAAGCTGACAGAAGCTTCAGGGTCTGGTGTCACTGGGATGTAGCTTCAGCCATTCTGGAGACATTGTAGGCCCTGCGTATGTTCCTTGAACTTGTCTGGTCAGATATTCTTGAAATTTCGTGGTTTCTAACTGAGACCTTCATAATGCATACCTTGCTAGCTCCTTTGCAGAGCTGTGGGGAATATGCGTAATGAATTGCAGTCATAAGACAAATGCAGTGTACTTTGCTCCACCTTCACTGAAGAGTAGGGTATCCTCTGTTTTTGAGGAAGTGCATGTTTGGTTACTGCTAAGTAGCAGAATTTCCTTGAAGTCATACTTCTAGGTTGCATTGTGATAACTTATTACTATGCTGCTGTGACTGAACAGTTTGTTTCTTAAAGAGTTCTGGATAATGCTATTTGGAAAGAAAACAGATAAAGTAGTTCTTCAAACTGGAAACGAAAAGGACCACTTGATATCCCAGCTTCGTCTTGTTCCTCTTGAGTTTTTCTGTGCTAAGATACTTGCAGAATATCAAGGATCAAGAGCTTTTCCAGGACAGATTCTACAATGTTTTCAATAATGTCATTAAAATGAAGAAACAGAAACTTTGCTTCCTGTGTCTGTATTTTCTCTGTTGTTCAGAGAAGATAATTTACAGCAGTATTGCTGCTCAGAGAAGATAATTCACAGTGCTGTCACTTAGGAATCTAAAGTGATTGTAGTTGTGGATCTACTTAAAACATGCCACAAAGTTTCACAAAATGTGGAATTTTTTATGTGTGTGGGTTAAAGTTTCTTTCAGTTTATTATTCCTTAAATAATACTTACTGGCTAGTATGATTTTCCTGTTTTATGAGTTGTGTACGTGCTTTTTTGTGTGTTTGTGTTCTTACTGCTGTTTGGAGGGCTAATGAATAAAATTTCCCTGCTCTGTTCTTGTAATGTGAAGGACTGGGAAAAAACAGATATATTGCTGGACTTTGAATGTGACTCTGAGGTGCTGACAATTACAGTCCTTATGAAGTAATGAGGGAAACATCAAGAAAATTACCTGATTTTGCTGAGATTTACAGTTTGTTAGTAAATATGTTATAATTTTACACAAAATCTAAACATTTATGCTGCAGAATGGAAAGATTTTAGTACAGTAATAATAATGCTGTGATGGCCTTAGGATGTAAACATGAACTAAAATGGAAACCTTATTCTGAATATGCCCCAAAGAGCAATCAATTGAAAATTTTTAATATAAAATAACTCTATTAAAACTTTCATTGGGATGCTCAGTAAACGTCTAGAATACTCTAAGCATGTCTGATTTTTAGAGTTTCTGAGACCTTTCCATGTCAGGAAGTTTCTGTTTTCAGGTTGGTTTCAAATGAAGGTAGGGAACACTGTAATGTAGAACTGTATTACTTTTTAAAACTTTATTTTTCTCCCTGTTCTTTCATGAATTCTATGAAATATGAATGATGGGATGCATTTTATCAAATTGGACTTCCCGTATTACCCCTTCTTTAGTTATTCTGTTTATCGCACAGATGAAGTTCAGGTTGTGTTTTTTTTTTTTTTTTCTTCAGTCTTGCCAGTTGAAGCTCCCTTCCCAAGCACTCCAGGGATTTTAGGAATTTGCCTAAGAAACACACAAACCATTTAATGAGTAGCTCTTTGCCAGTGATATGCTGCTTTGTTTGTGTTCTCCCGTAGAACAGAATCATAGAATCATTTACGTTGGAAAAGACCTTTAAGATGATCAACTCCAACCATTAATTCTTGAGATACTCTTATACTTTTTGGTGTGTTTTTCATCTCTCTGGTTTTGTGGGCATATGGCTGTGTTTTTATACTCGTGAAGATAGAGATCTGTGGATGGCCATGGCTGCACAGAACCTCGAGACTTTTTGGGAATATAATTAAGGTCATTAAGTTGCTTTTATGTATTTGATATTCCTGGTTGTGCTTTTGACACTCTTGCTTTTTTTGGTTATAGATTGGACTTGGCAGACAGTTCTTAGCAGATTCTGTTCCCCAAGGCAGCGATCTCGGCTGATGGGATAACCGACCACTGGATCAATGAACAGAAATTCCCTGAGATGACATAGGGAGGGGCATCAAGGACAATGGTGCAGAAAAAGAAAATCTGCTCTCGGCTACTTGACTATCTTGTGATCATTGGAGCCAGGTAATGTGAAACAGTCTCAGCAGAGCTTTTGCTTGGGCAGTAAAGGGGGGATAAATAGCCTTCTATCCACTGTTGAAGCCTTGCCTGATGCTCAGGAAGTGCTGTCTGAAATGTGTGCAGAATGCTGCCCTAAGGGGAGCACCTACTTGGGCCAGGGCACCTCTTGGAAGATACTAGTGCAGTCAAAGGTTTTTAACTTGTGGTCTTTAGACTTCTTTTCAAGGGTCTGCAGAGGGTGTCTAAGAAAAGCTAATTTATCTGTCGCTCTCTGGTAGTCCATGTGTCTGAACTTCTTTGCTTTTACTGGCATCAGGACAGAAGGATTCACAAATTGAAAACACTAAAAGCTAAATGCAAGTAAAATACTAGTTTTCTACTATTTTTGTTACTAGTAATGTACTAGTTGTAGAATAGTATTACTTTTCTAGCTTTTGAAATGTAGTCTGTAAACTCAGTTTGAAAAAAATCTGGAACTTGCTTTACTTGGCCGTTTCCCCTCTAATACTTATTTATCCTCATAGGAATGGCATGAATGCTTTCTGTTTTTAAAGTCTTATTAACAGATAAAATGTTATGCCTATTTACTTAAAGCACATATGAAATGTAGGGTTGATGTGTTCTATTTGTCAAATATATAGGTGCTCAGTAAATGTTACGTTTTCCTTATTCAAAGTTTATGCAGTAGCTTTCTGCAAATTCTGTGTAAGGGGTGTATCCCAAAGTCTATTTTGCTTATATTTCTAAATATCAGTGATTCATGTGCATCAACGTATTGCTGTACCTCTTGCTTTCTTTTCAGAATACTTTGAATGCAATATTTAAATAGGCTAAGTGGAGGAAATGACATAATCCTGACTAATAGTTATTTTATTATTGTATTTTATGGACAGAATACTGTAATAGTTTAATACTTCTTACTGTCTGTAGAAAAACAACCGAATTTTCTATATGTGTGCCACCAACTAGGAAAAGGAGGGAGAAATGTTCACTGCCTCCTCCAGTGAAGCTTATAGTGTCTGATGTTCTCACTTAGAAATTTGCTACTATCACTTCTGGACTCCTACAGTTCTCTTGCATTTTGCCAGCCCATGCTAGTTAGACTGCTGCTGCTCAGAGGTGCTGTCTCATTTGGCACTTCAG
The DNA here is from genome assembly GCA_013397845.1 of Melanocharis versteri. NCBI lineage: Eukaryota > Metazoa > Chordata > Aves > Passeriformes > Melanocharitidae > Melanocharis > Melanocharis versteri. The sequence continues at coordinate 13,638 of VZTG01004599.1, forward strand.
CAAATGCCTGTGATGAGAGATGGAGCTGACTGAAGTAACTTCTCCTACAAAGCCCTTAGGAGTGCCATGTGGCCTTTACTGTTACATCTTGTTATCCACTGTGCACGGATAGCAATGCTTTTTGGAGCTATTCCCTTTTATTAGGTTCGAATTTTCTCAATGTCTGAGTAAACTCTGTCCTTGTAGCTGATATTACTGCAAAGGCATGAAGTGGTGATACATGCACTGGTACTTTGTTGATGTCATTTTTTGGACCATTTGCTGCCAAATAGACTCTCTAAATAGTACCGGCATTATCTGACATTTCTTTTTCGGCAGATGATGCATTAGTTGTGTCCATTAACGTATAAAAGCATTGTAGTGTTTCTTTCTTTTTCATACAGTATTTCAGTATCTAAGTGTACAGGCAGTATAAATCTTGTTACCAGTTTTATTACGAAAGCATTTTTACTTTTTTAAAAATAAAATATTAGTTTGGAAGAGTTAGTCAGCAGAGCTATTTACACCAGTGATTTTCTTTTGTAAATTATGAACATTATATTACTCCTTGTTTGGTTTTTTTCACATCTCTTATATGAGAAAAGCAAGTGTCATTTGTATTTTGAAATACGCAAAAGCGTAATATTTTGAAAGAATCTAGTGGAAAATTAGAAAACAACAGTATTGCCAGTATTGCCTTTGTGTCCTCGTGTTTCTGTAGTGATCTGTGGTACAAAGATTGGTGAGTCACAGTGGTAAATAGCTCTGCATGTTACCACACAGTTTTTATATAAGTTTCACTTTAAATCCCGATCTGAAAATCAAACACATACGTAGCTGGGCTTGCTAGAACTTTTTAATGGAAGTGGTTTTAGGATGAGGTCCATATCATTCCACTATTCATCTGAGTTCTTTCCTTGTAAATTCTTGCTTTCCCAGTTAGGAAGTGATACTGGATTTTCTCATTTAATTTTTCATCTTGTTCATAAGTGGCTGAAATATAGGAGCTTTTCCTCTGACTGTGTGTTTGGAGAGGGACAATGTGTTTCCTACCAAAGTGTTGCCCAGAGACCTGTGCAGTTAAATTAATTTTGGAAGTCAAAGAGCAACATGACAATACAGTGTTCTCCTGGGAGCAGCATATTCCTGGAAGGCCTTTTCTTAATCAGATTTGAACAGGCTCCTTGCTAATGATGGTATAGACTTAGACTTCTTTACTTAACCTTTCTGCCTTATGCTAGTGAGTGCGCTTTGTGGCTAGTGACTGAGAAGCTACACTTTCCCTGGATAGTAGGGAAGAGAGGAAACAGAGATGAAGCTGAGTCCACAGGCTCCTGACACATTAGTAGGAAGTTCCCAAAAATATTTATTAGTAGTCAACTGTGTATGGGTTTTTTTGTTTGCTTCTTTTGTAGGCACCCAAGCAGCGACAGTGTTGCTCAGACTCCTGAACTGCTGCGACGTTACCCTCTGGAAGACCATGCAGACTTCCCTCTCCCCCCCGACGTTGTGTTCTTCTGCCAGCCAGAAGGATGCCTGAGCGTGCGGCAAAAGCGCATGAGCTTCCGTGATGACACTTCCTTCGTCTTCACCCTCACAGACAAGGATACAGGTGTCACTCGCTATGGAATCTGCGTCAACTTCTACCGCTCCTTCCAGAAGCGAGTACCCAAGGAGAAGGGAGAAGGCACGGGGGGACATCGAGCTCGGGAGGGACAGAAGATCCCTAAATCTGGGGATGCATCAGCACCGCAAGAGGAAGTGGGCACTGAGAGTTCGGAGAGCGGTTCTTCGCTGCAGGCTCCCAGTGCAGAGTCCACCCCTGACGTGAATCGATCCCCGCGCAGTAAGCGCCTGGCCAAAGGCAGCCATCGCTCTCGGAACAGCACTCTGACTTCTCTGTGCATCCTTAGTCATTATCCCTTCTTTTCCACCTTCCGTGAGTGTCTGTACACCCTCAAGAGACTTGTGGACTGCTGTAGCGAGAGACTGTTGGGCAAGAAGTTGGGGATTCCTCGTGGGGTGCAGAGGTATGTTGAGAGGGAAGAACTTTTTCTTCCTTCTGTTTGTGTTCAGTGCTGCAGTTTGTCTGCACTGCAAATTGTGGCTGCAGATGTGGTTGCAGAAGCAGCAAACACCAAGGGTTGGCCTTTTTCACTGTTTTAACCCAGGTTCAGAGTAGGAAAAGGAAATTTTTATAACAATTTCTTTAAAATGTCTCTCTCTGATTCTGTAATGTGGTATGATTTTCGTTTTTGATGCACCTAGGGAGGCACTACTCTTCTGACAACTGAAGCTGTGTGGTGATGCTGTTACTGTTGCTTTGGCATTTAAGCTCCGTGGCAGTGTATGTCAGGACTGATTCTCTGGGAAATTAGAAGCAGCCAAGAAATAACAGAGAATTTACACTTGAGGCAGGAGGGAAATGATGAAAATGTGCTTAACAAGCTTATGAAACAGTCTGGACTTCAGCGTGGGAGAGAAAAGACTAGAGAAGCAGGATCAGCTGAAATAGGTCAAAGTACAATATTTGAAGGAGAGAGGGAGGAGAGGTAGAAAACAAAGTAGTTGTCTAGGAAACATGGAAATGGTTGCTGGTAACAGCAAATTGACAGGAAGTTGGTGTGTTTTTAATGTAATGTAGTAATCTTAATGTATCTGCTGTTACAGTGTTGGGTATGTAACAGAAGGAGTTGCACAGTAGGGTGTGGAAGGGACAATGTTTTAATGTATTTCAGTCAAGGATGTGTATCTGTGCTACTGTGCCTGACACCTTCATTCCTGGATGGTATTTTCCTTTCCAATATGCTAACTGAATAGAAAAGGTGTGAAATGAATCTCTGGAGAAGCAGGGGATTATCTCAACAGTTTGAGGAACAGGACTATGAGTTAGTACATAATAAGAGTTAAGTAGGTTGGTACACTCCAAATTAAACTTGTCAAAAGCAAAAAATGACAGGATTATTATAATTTTTATCTTTATGAGCTCTTTATATTTTGCATGGAATGGGAAATGTGTCCTGTTCATAGAGCAGTGGCCTACTTCTTGAGCTACTGCCCTGGAATAGTTCTAGGAGAGTGTTCTGGGCTAGTATGACTGACTGATTCCTGCATTAGCAGATTTATCACTTGAATTCACTCATGGAGAATAAATTATTTTGTCAGAGCAAAACTTCTCCCCCCAGTGGAAGTGTGTGTTCAGGAATGTTATTTTGTCACTTGGTTTAGTCTGATAATTTTTGAGGAAAAAACACCCCACTGAATTTCATGATTTTCCTCAATTTGAATGACATGTGGTATTTGAAAACTTTGCTCTTATTTGACATAATTCTTAAAGAGAATAATTGAGTGACGGATGAGGATGGCAAGAGAAGGAATATTGAGCACGTATCTCTGGGAAAAGTAAAGCAGCAGGTTTGAATGATCATGTCATTTTCTAGTGGTGACCTGGAAAAGTAGAATAGTTTTGAAGTGGTGGCAGAATGAAGGTGAAACTGAATCCTTACAGCTGGCAAAAGGCGGAGCATACCACTTAACAGCCTCATGTCTTGTGCATGACAAGTAGCTGAAGTAAGAGTGGAGGATGAAAAGCATCACAGTTCCTGTGAGGTTATCATGTACCTCAAATTGCCTCATGTACATAATCTCAAATTGCCCTTATTTTGAGCCATCCAAATTTCTCTAATTATTCTGTCTTTGTGAAACCTCCAGTGTCATAATCTTTTTTTCCTTTTTGTTATTTTTTTTAAAGTTGTGAACTGTAAGATAGAACCTCTAATTTGAACCCATAGCTTTCTAAGGGATCTGTTACAGTAACTCAAGATGTTTATCAGGCTGAAGTTATTTGGAGAATGAATAAGAAGGTTTGCAGCCTTTACTGTGCTACAGGATGAAGGGCTGAAGTGGACAAGACTCTGTGCTTCCCTTGTCAGACCCAGGTTTGGGTTTTGAAGCTCTGAGTGCCCTGAGCAATGCTGTACATGCTTTTTGGCCAGCCCATCTATGAGCTACAGGTTTGCAGATTGCCAGCTTAGGGTGTGGAAACCTTGCTGCTTATTTTGCTAAGGTACCTAAATGTTTTCTACACAGCTTTCAGAGATTTAGCTGAAATAGATCCATTTTTCCAATGGGTTATTCAGCTCTTAAGAAAGATACAGTGCAATTTAGGACAGCATGATGAAGGGTATTTTATCATGCCATAACATCTGGAAGATCTTCGATGTGGCATATTTTTGTTATCTCAGGTTTAATTCGTATTCTTGCAAAGGTTTGTAGACTGCTAGAAGCAGAGTCCTACAGACAATCTGCTATAATTCTGGGTGGGATAGGAGGCGTATCCTATGTGCCTGCTGAATTTCAAGCGTGAGAGCAATGAGAGTTCTTCAGAGATCTGGACCTGACTGACTCCTTTAAGTGTGTGAAAGAAGTCTCAAGTGATATATTTGTGTCGATTCCTGCCACAGAAAGATTTGTTCTTCTTCACATTGTGGGTTGTGTCGGTAAGCTTAAATGCCTATCTTCCATTGCTTTGTGTGATCAAATGTTTGTTAGTTGCCTCTCTTAATCCTTGGTGGATCTACCCCTTTTCTGGAAGAGCCTTGCGGAATGGCTGTCAAATGAAGTTCTTGGAGTGCTAACCTTGGCGTTCTCCCTGTCCAGGGATACAATGTGGCGGATTTTCACAGGCTCCCTCCTGGTGGAAGAAAAGTCTAGCGCCTTGCTTCATGACTTGCGGGAGATTGAGGCTTGGATATACCGCCTGCTCCGCTCGCCCATGCCCGTTGCTGGGCAGAAGCGGGTGGATGTGGAAGTCTTGCCGCACGAGTTGCAGCCAGCTTTGACCTTTGCTCTTCCTGATCCCTCCCGCTTCACTTTAGTGGATTTTCCATTACATCTTCCTTTGGAGTTACTGGGAGTGGATGCCTGCCTGCAGGTGCTGACCTGCATCCTTCTGGAGCACAAGGTAAGAAGGGAAGAGTTGATCTTCGATAAGTACGTAGGAAGTTCTGCCCTCTTCAGAGCCAGGGTAGGCTGGATGTGTAGAACAGCTGTCTCCCTGCACTGCCTTGAATGAATTTTGTCTGCTGAGGATGAGGGGAAGAAATAGCTCCTTCTTAGGTTCCTGTTTTGAAAAGTTCTGTTCTCAGTCAAAAAAACACCTGGAGCGTGTTTTCAGACAGATTAATGGAGGGTTACCCAGTTCACAGCCATCAAATTTGAGTCTGCAGAGATCACAGAATCTGTGGTATTTGTATACACCTGACGGGAGTACTAGAAGTGAATGGTTGCTGCAGTGCTAATGGGGGTTTCTTTGGTTGCAGGTTGTATTGCAGTCCCGAGATTATAATGCACTTTCAATGTCTGTGATGGCCTTTGTGGCCATGATCTACCCGTTAGAGTACATGTTCCCAGTGATCCCTCTGCTTCCCACCTGCATGGCCTCTGCAGAACAGGTACATATTTTTCCTTTATTGGTCTTTCACAGAAGATGTTTCTGTGATGTCTAAAACTCATATCGTTGTAGTCCTTGTTTCATTCACCACTGTCTTCTCAGAGATTGTATCAAAGTCTGCCTTGCAAAGAACATTGCTTGAGTGTGGCTATTTTAATCACAAGTAACACCACTTATGTAGGATATCTTCAGAGCGTGCTCGGTGAATAGAATGATTCAAAGCAGTAGTTCACAAACCATGGACTGAACAACCATACATCTACAATATTATGATGATATTTGTCCCCTCACACTCTCCTCTAAACTGCGTATTAAAGTTTGTTGAGGAGGGTCCAGAGTAATAGTTGAGGATGCTTGAGGGCTCTTTGATTCAGAGTTCAGAAGCTATTGCCTGCAATTTCTTCTCCTCAGAAATATGAAGTGTTGTGTTACTTCAGCTGGGAGCCTGGGTTTTGCCAATAGTCAGCTCTTTGCAGGAGCTCATTATTTTGCTTGGAAAGATAGAATTCAGGCCATCTTACTGCTTCAGTGCTATCCTGCAACTGATGCTGCCGGTTTGTTCTTGTACCACCCCTTGGTGTGACCAACAGTTCTAGATTACAAGAATAAATTAGCCTCCCAAGCCACTTGTCTCAAGCTGCTACGTGCCTAGTTGATTTAAACTTTTTTCCTCTGGTGATTCCCTTGTCAGAAGCAACCTGAATTTCTCCATAGGTTTTCCACATACATCTAAAAAATGTGTCTCTCTTGTACTTCTTAGAGATGTTATTATTTTAAAACTGAATTACCACTACAAGCATAAGGGTAAAGTCCTTGTATGTGCCTCTTTACAATGGCTCAGAGTCAGTTTGAGCTGAGGCTGTGTTCATCCAGGACTTCCTGCATTTCAACTTAGGCTCTTACTCTGAACATTTTTTTTTGGACCATGATAGACATGGCAAGCTGCTTCCAAAGAGCCATGTAGCCATATAAATTATGTCCTGGGTGGGACGTGGAATATGGGAGGTGGAAATGTATTTTCTCCTAGATGAAAATTGAGGCTTTCTGAGCAGGAGCTTTTATTAATATTTTTTTCTTTTTTTTTTTAATGCTTCCCTTGTATGGTATTAATTGCTTATTTATTAATGCCCTTTGGGTTGTCTGCTCTGCTATAAACATACTGTAGTCAATAAATAAATATTTGGGAAGAACATGGTGATATCAAATACAGATCTTGTCCTTAGTAAAGTCTGTCTTTTTCTCAGTTGCTTCTAGCCCCTACACCTTATATCATTGGTGTTCCAGCAAGTTTCTTCCTTTACAAACTGGATTTTAAAATGCCTGATGATGTATGGCTTATTGACCTGGATACCAATAGGGTAAGTGGCACCCGTAAGAATTTGTGGCTTTGTTTCCAGGGAGCTGTGTACTGTCACCAGTGTACCCACAGAGAATTTAGTAATGCCCGGCCTCAGTCTGCTTTTGCCACTCCCATCTTAAACTTAGGGATTCCATTCCTTGTTGTGTCTCAAGGTCCCTATGTCTTTTGCATTAGGCATCCTTTTTCAGTTAATTGATCTGGCTATATCATTAGAAGGTGAATCCTCGAGCAAATGATAGAACTTTCTTCTTGACTAATTGTCAGACTGTGTCTTATAGCCTTACCTAAGAAACCCAATCTGTTAAGAGCCTTCCCGCAGCCTTGGTTCTCATACAAATGGGGCTGTGTATCTCACTTTCTACAAGGGTATGAGCAAGGCTAATTCAAGGAAAATGTGTATAACATCATCTACTTGATGGAAAGTGCGGGTTGATTCAAACTTCTCGTTTTTGTGGTAAATGATAAACTCCACTGTTTATTATATTGTAAATAATAACAACCATAAAGAAATGAAAAGCAGGTGTCTGTGTCTGAGATTGTGGGGTTTTTTTAATTCTTATTTTATTCTTACTTTGTGTCTTTTGTTCCTCGGTGTCTGGAGTGCTGGCGATTCAGGGGATTCTGTTTTGGAAATGGCTGTAGCTGGGGAATTTTTAGTCTGTTGCTGTGCTTAATTCCAGGTGATTGTTCCCACAAATGCAGAATCTTTGCCAGCACTGCCAGAACCAGAAGCTTCAGAGCTGAAAAAGCATCTGAAACAGGTAATATGCACTTTGGGGAAAGGACTCAGATTCAGTAGAGTGTCACATATGTAGTGTTGCCCAGCTCTTCTGCTATAGTGGATAAGAATGCAAGTCAGTGAATGTAAAGCTGAAATGCCCCTGTAGACAACAGATGGTTTCTGATTTTTACTGTTGTTTGGGACTAACTTGTTTCCAGTCAATGTAGAAAGTTCCAGATTCCTCCTATACGTTTGCCATGTGGGCTTTAAACTCAGACTTGATCCATCAAGCTATGATCATCTTTGTTTCCCCTCCATTCACAGATCTGTGTTTGAGGTGTCAGTCTCTCCTCTCAGGTCCTGCTAAGCCATTAATCAGCTTGGGTCATCCTGGCTGATCGTGTCAAGCAGGTTTTATCTCTTTATTTCTGTTTTCCTTATGCACGCTGCATGCAGTATCTAAAGGTAAAGTGTGTTACTAATGTGATGAGGTTTGCTCTTTCTCTTTCCTCATAGACCAGGAGAGCAAAGTGTGTAACCTCTGTGATACCCCAGTACCTGCTGTCAGCACAGATGGAAGTGATGTGTTGCCTGGAGTTTTGTTAGATCAACCTTCCCCCCACTGCTGCCTCACCCCCTTGCAATTTCAGGCACTATTTAGCAAAACTTTCTCACTAGTGCAAAGGCAAACTCAAGTATCAGAAGAGCAAATTGCAGTTTTTTTTAAGACATCTTTAAAATTCTCAGCGTGTTCACCTAAACTGAGGTTACATCCCCTGTATATTCCTATGGGCATTGTCATTAAGGGTTTGCCATTAGCAAAGGAGTGCTGCTGGTACGAAGTAGACAGGACTAAATTGTGGCCCACATTACTAAAGTTGACACTTCTGTGTGCCTTTGGGTCTTAGAGTCAATAAATGAATTTCAGGATATCTGCTTTTAAACTGTAGTAGAATGTTCTTAGTTGCATCATTAAGGACGACAGGCTTGCCAGTTTCCAAAGTGGCCAGATATGAATGTTTGGGGGTGGGGCAGTTATACCTCTTTCCTAAGATGTGTCTATTTTGTGGTCCCTTTTGTTTTCCTCTCATTTGTGATATTTGGTAGTAATAGAATTTTTTTTTCCTTCCATCTATTTCTCTGTGGTCATGTGTTCGTCTTGGCTCTGATGGGCTGCTGTGGTGTTATCATATGATCTTCCATCTTGCCTCCAGTGTCTGGTTAGCATGACTGCAATCACTCAGAAACAGCTGCTCACTCCTGACAACAAGGTTCTTTATTTTATTCTTTTCCCCTCAATTTTCCATTTTACCCTTTTCCTTTGGAGCTTTTTTTTTTTGTTTCTTTGTTTTGGTTTTATGTATTTATTTATTTTTTAAATGAAAAGATGAAGCCTCAGTGGGCAAATGGGAAGAATGAGGAAGATTTAGGATAGGTCTGAGTGTCCAGGACTGATTCACCACTTGTGCTGCTCCAGTACATATCCTTGAAGACTTTATGAAGGTTGAAGAGATAGCTATGTGGACAGATGAAGACTTCATTCAAATGGAAAGTGTTTCAGGGATGCAGGCAGATGTTTGTGTAAAGGTGTTTCCACATTGTCCTGGGATATCAAATTACTGGTTGAATAGCTACCTTCAAAAGCAAGTTTCAGGCATCTAGTTCCCAAGATGTATTCAAATTACACATGGAAATAACTCTACAACAAGTAGAGTTATGCAGTACTATACTACTAGTGGTCCAGTTAGGACTGTCTGTTTTCATGTCATGAATGATCTAGCAAAGTGGAATTCTGTGCTACTTCTTGACTTGCTCCAGGACTCTTTCAGCATTGAGAGATCATTTTGACAATCAAGGTAAAGGAGGGCCTGGAGATATTTGTTGACTCAGCATGGAGGTGGTTTAAGACAAATTAATGGAGCATGCATAATTGTTGCAATTGCCTAGAGGGCAGGGTAGCTCTGATCTTTTGTTCCTTAAATAACTGTTCTTGCTGAATGTGTGCATGATGTCCTTCAATAGGCCCTGGCCAGCATGAGCCTGAATACTCAGCCCATTCTTAATCTAGAGAAGTTTCATGAGGGGCAGGAGGTGCCTCTGCTGCTGGGAAGACCACAGAATGATTTGCAGTCTACTCCCTCCACAGAATTCAACCCTTTGATCTATGGAAATGATGTGGACTCTGTCGATGTGGCTACCAGGTGAGGCTTAACAGGAAGGTAGCATTGAGTCTTCATAAAAGGTTGCACTTGAGGGCAGCACAAACACTTCAGTAGGTGGAACAGCATCTGTCAGGTGCTTTTGTAGATTCTACTTGACATCATGTGGGGAAAAAGAGCAGTGATTACAGTGTTTATCTCATATCTATTACCTTCATGAGCATAACTGTGTATCTTGAAGGGGTGTTTTGCTTCTTGCATTTTCCCATAGATCATCCACTTTACATGGGTTTCTCAGTGTGATACTGTATCCTCAGCTTAAATCACAAGCCTTGCACTACAGAAGAAAAAGCTGGGGACTTAGTTGTTACTTCAGCTGGTAGATAAGAGAATGATACCCTTCAATGAGTGAGTGCTTGTGCTAAGATGGTGAATTAGAACAAAGAGATTTCTTGGGTCTTGGTTTGTTTGGATTTTTCTTTTCTTTTTTTCAAGACAGCTGTTTTCTAAGAAGAATTAGGTTACCATTCTTCAAAGGGTTGAAACACTGTCGATGGTATACCTTTTAAAGGCTCTCTTTCTTCTTTTTTGTTATGCTCTGTGTTTTTATCTAATACATTGTTCTGTGTTTCTTTTTAGGGTTGCTATGGTGAGATTCTTCAACTCACCAAATGTTTTGCAAGGTTTCCAAATGCATACTCGCACTCTTCGTCTCTTCCCACGACCAGTGGTGGCCTTCCAAGCAAATTCTTTTCTCGCCTCGAGGCCGAAGCAAACACCTTTTGCAGATAAGCTTTCCAGAACACAGGCAGTAGAATACTTTGGAGAATGGTCACTCAACCCTACTAACTATGCTTTCCAAAGAATTCATAACAGTAAGTGTTGGTCTTGCCTTTCCTGCACTTGGATATAATGCAAGAACCTAAAAACCAGACATTCTAGGGAAGGATTTAATTTTATATCATATTCTTCCTGCTAGGGAGGAAAATCCAGTTCAAGAAACATTTTTCTCTTTTTATGTATGGCCTTGTGTTTCTCCCAAGTTAGCCCTGCTACTGGCCAGTTGCTCCTCCAATTAATTTTACCTCTTATCTTGTTTGATTATGGAGGAGAAGTCTTGTAGGCTTCTTAGAGTAAAGACTTCCTTTGTGCAAGACTCAGTAGAGGGTAGTGTCACTGTGAATGAAGCCTTCAACACCAGTAAATGAGTTTGATTAACGCTCTCCTTGGTTTTTTGTGCAGACATGTTTGACCCAGCCCTAATTGGTGACAAACCCAAGTGGTATGCTCACCAGCTGCAGCCCATCCACTATCGAGTCTATGACAGCAATTCACAGCTGGCTGAAGCCCTGAATGTCCCAGCAGAGAAAGAAACAGATTCTGATCCCACTGATGACAGGTTAGTGGGGAACGTGCCTGTAGTCACATGAGAGTTATTTCAGATTGCTGGACCTCTCCTCATTTGCAGCCTTTTCCTGTAGCCTGCCAGGTTGCTGTTGCATTTCTTGTCTGGGCAGAATACTGACACTGAAGTAAATTTTCTCACTGCTCTGTTACCACAGCAAACCTCTTAACCCTTTGCTAGTGTATTCATTTAATGTGATTCTCCATATGTATTTTCCTGTTTTCTTTTGCTACCTGTATGCCTCTTGACATTTGTCATTTCCTCACACCCTAATTCTCTTTTCTTCCATGCTATTCTTTCTCTGGTTATTTCTGTTGCAGTACTACAGATACTCCCACCCATCCTACCACTCTTTCAAATCTCTGTTCCCTATCCCTAGTTATGCAAAGCTTGTTAGTACTCCCCGTTGTCTGTGGCCACCTTGTGTGTTCAGTAAAATGGAAGGAAACTTTATTTAATAGTTTTTGGCCATATTTCTTGGAGTTTTGTGTCTAGTTTTATTCCCTTTCATTCCTTGCTGGTTTGTGAGATCTTTCAGGCTTGGACTTGCACATATTTTACATTCTATGCAGCACCAGTGGTCCTGACAGAACGGGATTTATCACTGGTGTAAAAAGGAAATGCTTTTACTTGTGATTCCCAGTTCCCTTGAAGTTGTCCTACATAAAAACACATATGTTTTGTGAATTAATACACTATTCTCTACTCACGTATGTTTGGCCTCATTAACTTTGCTAAGAGACTTTAGATGTCATCCCATAACTCTTCACATACCTGAAAGTTATGGTTTTTGCTCTGACCTTTCATGAAGCTGGCTTGTGAAATTTGTTTATAGCTACTATAAGATGGGGTTTTTAGGAGGTCCATGAAAACAGTGCTGATTCACATCCTAAAAGCATCGGAGCCTGCTTTTGCTTTGATGCTGCCACTCATCTCTCTCTCTCACCTGTTGTGGCAGTGGCAGTGACAGTGTCGACTATGACGATTCAAGTTCCTCCTACTCCTCCCTTGGTGACTTTGTCAGTGAGATGATGAAATGTGACATTAATGGTGATACTCCAAGTGAGTAACTTTTGCTTTTACTTTCACGAGGTCCACGTAGGTTCCCTTCCCAATTCATCTGAAGCACTCTTGGAAAAAGGCCTCTCCTAAGTCCCTGAATCAGAACAAATTGTTGTTCCATTGTGGTCTTGCTCTGAGGTAAAAGTATGTGGGTAGACTGAAAAAGAACATTTCTCCTGCTTACAGACAACTTCCTCCAAAGGACACTGTGAAGAGGAAGAACAGCAATAGGTGCTGCTGAACAAAACTGGTTCATTAGATCTAGAAACAGCCTGCTGCTGCCAGTAAATACTGTGCAATATGGACAGCAGAGTGTGAGCTCTCTCCTGCCCCTGCATACTTGTTCTCAGTGCTAGCTTTAAAGTATCGCTCTGTCCTAGTGGGAACAGAAAAATGCATTCTCTGTGTCTCCTATGGAAGCTGCACAAACACTCACTTTGTTCAATAAACTAAATCTAGAAGTCCCAAAACTTCCCATGTCCCAAGGACAAGAGGTAATAATCGTAAGCTGCAACAAAAGAAACTCTACTTGCACATTAAGAAAAGAGCTTCATGGTTATTGTAGTTAAACACGTTCCCAGAATCACTGTAGAATGTCAAACCTTGAAAACTTTGAAAACTCAGTGGGACAAAGCCCCGAGCAACCTGCTTTAATTTTGAAAGTGCTCCTGCTTTGAGGAGAGAATTGTAATGGCTGACCTCCAAAAGCCCTTTACAACGTAAATTTTTATGTGAATTGATTCTCTTGAGCAGTCCTCATCTTCTAGGGATATTTAGTTAGATGGGCAAAAGGCTGAGGAAGACAATGTTGTTTAATGAAAAATGATGTGTTTGCAGATGTTGACCCCCTGACTCACGCAGCCCTTGGTGATGCTAGTGAAGTGGAATTTGATGATTTTCAAGAATATTCAGGGGATCCCGATGAACAGACTATGGACAGTGAGAACTCCCAAGAGAATAACCAGCCACGTTCAAGTTCCAGTACTACAGCCAGTAGCAGCCCCAGCACTGTCATCCATGGAGTGAATCATGTGTGTACTGAGATGAGTTCAGCCTCAAGATCAGCGTATTAGGATATAAAGAATGGGAGAATGCACGTGGTTCTTTCTGAGGAGGGCAAAAGCTAATAGGACTGTGACACCATGCACAGATTAAATTGCATGCTCACCCTGGACTTTCTGAGCAAGGTGGAGTTTGCTGGTACCCTCTTATGCTGGGATAGACCATTCCTGTACAAAAAGTTCCAGTGCATTGAAAAATGCAGCACTAGCAGAGAGAAATGGTCCAGGTTGGGACTGCAGGAATTGCTTTTGCAGGGTCTGGAAAGACCTGATGTCTTTAGAGGAACAGGGAGTGGGGTGGGCAAACTCTTGAGTTTGTGGTCTTTTAAGAAGAATGGGAACATGGTAATGGGAAGCCATTATCCTGAGCTAACACTTACTAGTCAGAGCTGTTTTAAAGGGGACTAAGTCCCTAGAACAATGCACAAATACTGCAGTGTATATAAAATCCTAGTTTAGAGACACAGATAGTGGGGATGTGGTGGGGGCCCCTTAGCAAGCAGTAAGGACTTCTGTGCAGACTTCCCAGTTTGAAATAATTGTTCTTGTCCTGCCCTTCAGTTGTATGTAACGCAAATTAGCGAACAGATCAATGATTTGACTGGTCCACAGGAGGCAGCAGACTCAGCAGAAATAGAAGAGAAGTTGGCTGCTGGATTTTCAAACCATCTCTCTTCCTTGCCACTGCAACCAAGCTTTCCCAAGATAAGCTTGGATCGTCGTGAGAGTGACATTGCAGCTGGCAGCATGACCTCCTCAGAAGGCGTGGTGAGGAAGCGAGAGTATGACAATCCATACTTTGAACCACAGTATGGTTTTCCTACGGAGGATGAAGATGATGAGCAGGAAGAGAGCTACACCCCAAGATTTAACCAGAATCTCAATGGAAGCAGGCGAGTCCTCCTTGTCTCCTGCCCTTCTGTACAGCACTTCTGGGGTTTCTGTCTGCTTCATGTAGTTTAACATTCATGCACTCAAATGTCTTTGGCACCTGAGATGTATTGATGATGACTTTCATTTAATACTGAAATGCTGTCAGCCCTTCTGGTTTGAAAAAAAGCACTTGCTTAACCCCTCAGTTCCTTACTTTTATGTAAGCAGTAGAAGCTATGAGAATTATCAGTTCTTTCTAGAACATTCTGGTATATCACCTACTGATTTCTGGAAACCGTTTTGGTAAAACTTTGTCTTTTGGGGGAAAGCTGCTACAGTGGTTGGTGGCAATGTTCTTGTCACTCCTTTCAAACTAGAAGCCTTTCACCCAGAAGTTCACCAATGCCCTTTTGCAGACAAGTTTTCAGCATGCCCTGAAAGGCTATAAAAGCCTGAATGTAAAGATGTTTCAGTTTCTCTCTTTTTTTCTTTTCCTTGCTTGTTTGGTTTTTTTTTTCTTTCCCAGAAGGGTGCAGGTAGTGTGGTGAAAACTGATAGGAATCAGACCAGCATCAGTCTCCCACAACCATACAATGTGTTGATTTGGGGCAGGAAGGGGGAATGCTAATAACAGTTGTACTTAATTTCTTTAAAGGTCTCAGAAGTTACTCCGGCCAAACAGTTTAAAACTGGCCAGTGATTCTGATGCAGATTCAGATTCCAGGGCCAGCTCCCCAAACTCTACTGTCTCCAACAACAGCAGCGAAGGTTTTGGGGGCATCATGTCTTTTGCAAGTATGTACGATGCATTCATTAAGCTAGTTTTATTTATTATATCAGAGTGTACAGAGAGATGGAATAGAGGGGTGGCTAGTCAAGAGAATGAGTTGTTTGTCAAATTGTTACCAGCTCTGCAGTAGTCATGTTGGCTTACTGACAGCTGCTGACAAGTACTGCTTTATATATTCTTCAGTGAGAAGGACTTTGGTTTTGTGGTTAGCCCCTTGAGTTATATGGCACTTTAGGGCACAGATTAGAAATTCCTTCAGTTTCATTTAAACAAAGCATTGTGCAATTTTATGAAATTGAAAAAAAATCTTACAGTAGTATGCCTTCCATGCGGCCATGTTGTGTGTTTAGGTGCCAAATTCAATTCCTTGACTGCCTACTTTCAATTATATTTTAATAAAAAAAAATCACAGGTGTGGAACACTAATCTAGAATTTCTTAATGAGTGACAGAAGACATGGCCTGTTGAGTCTTGCACTACAGTGGAAAGCAGTGAAAGAAATTTGTAGCACTGGGGAAAATGTATTAAATGTTTCTAGTAAAGTGACTGTTACTAAAATAAGGCTACAAAAAAACAAAGAACCAAAGCAAATTGAAATAATATGCTGACACTTTAAATTAATAACTTGAAGTGTTAATCAGCTCCTTTATCTAAACGTGGTGCTTTGAGGCTGTCTACAGGCTTAAGCAGATGATGATGCATTTTTGTGTCCTTAAGATCTGTCTGTACCAGGAAGAATGTATGTTTTATCCTAATAAATGAAAAGCTTCTATTTCAAAGCATGGTTCCATGGCAGATTTACAGTGCTTCACAAGACACAGTGCACAGTCCTCACTTCAGAGTTCCATGTTTTGGAGATGTTCTGTCATCCTGTTTTCTCCTGTGGCCCAGCCATTCATTTGCTCCCCATAAGGGGTTTAAACTAGAAGCTAGAGCTAAGGTGATATGATCTGTTTAAGAGCAGGAAGACAGGTGGATTTTGCTGTTACATTTCAGGCTCGAAGATCCAGGATCAATTATTGTGACACGAATGCTAAGACTTACGTTTTTGTACTCTTTAGAATAATCTGATTATAGATGTGGTTGCAATGTAAATGAGGTCATGTTATGGTTGTGAGACTTTTGGGTAATAAAGAAGAACTTAATCATTAAGGGTCTGAAATAAGATGGTGAATTACAGGATGTTTGGGTGTGTGCAGTGAGCAGTAGGCATTTAATTGTTTTTGTCTTTTTTCATAGGCAGCCTGTACAGAAACCACAGCACAAGTTTCAGTCTGTCCAACTTAGCCCTACCAACCAAAGTTGGGAGAGACAAGAATACTCCCTTTCCCAGCCTGAAAGGTAACCATTTTTCCCTTCGTCTTCTACAGCCTTTTCAGTTCTTGTGACTTGGCAGTCTGAGGTCCAGCACCTAACAGGGATCCTGGGAGTGATGCCTTTTGGTCGTTTGGGTAGTACCTGTGTTAAGGAGCAAGACAGTAAATTGTTATGATATTTCTCAGTCAGTCTTCTTCCCAACAACTGGACTGTGTTGAGATGGGAGAGTGTCCAGTCTAGCCTGAGTTAACAGGTACAAAACAAAACCAACATTCACAGTGTATTTAGTTTTATTTTTAAGTACTTAGTATAAAGAATGGATATCAAGAGGCAGGTCCTACTTTTGTAGTGCCACTATCTTCATGCTTAGCCTTAGGTAATTTATTAGAGTGATGATGCTGCCTTTGTAAATGGGGGTAATGCCAGCCTCCTATGGAGACCACAGATTACGTGAGTTTCAAAAGTGTTTATCATCTTTTCAGATTGCTAAATAGAAAATCAAATTACAACCGTGCTTCAGTTCTCTGAGAGTGAAGATAAATCCTTGGCATATGTGCACAGTCTTTTCATTGGAACATCTCCCCTTTGTCTGCAGTATCATTCGATAGCGTGTCTGAATGGGCACTAGAGAAATGGCCCTCACGCCATGGGCGTTAGACAGCCTCGTCATCCTTGCTCTGAATGTAATATCAGAGGGGTGACTGAGCTTGTGCTGGTGTCGTAGTGTTGAGACCTTTTCAGATGCTGTACTGAGGAGAGGTTTTATTTTGCCTTTTGAGTTATTCTGTCTGATTAGAACTTACTGCTTTGGTTTTAATGTGTTGATTTTTTTCGTTTATTTTTTCCTCCTCATCACTTTTATCGGTAAAGATTACTTTAATCTGGAATTGGGAAGGGATTTGGATGAAGGTTGGTATGATGTTTTGCTGACCTTTGACCTCGTAGAAACAAAGACCAAAAGCTGGATTTTGTGTTTCTGCTTTGGACTTTGTTTTTGAGACAAATAATCATTCCCTGTGTGTAAAATGAGGAGTAACAGGACTGGTAGGGTGAAAACACTAGCAGAGACTCTGCACAGCTGTTTTTGACAACCTTTTACCAGTTGGTTATGTCTTCATGTCCAGTTGTACTGGATAAGAAACATGCTTCATGTCGGGGTTGTTTCCATGGGTAAACTTAATGACTGATTCCATGCATTGGAAGAAAACAGTGATGGGGTTTGCCATTCCACATTCACGCTTTGTGCCTCATCTGCTGCACTTCGGTGTTCTTTTCTTGGCTATTTTAATCATGTAGGGCCTTTAATGTTACTATGCAGCTATGAGGATGGGATTTCCATGGAGTAGCTCAGTCTGTTTTATGCATGTACAAGTGTGTGAGAGTGTGTGTGTGTGTGTGGGTGTGTGTTCATTCACATGTGCATGCTGGCTCACTGGGATTCCCACTGGCCACTTCTGTGGTTTTTAGATGTTCTTGTCACTGTTGTAGAGATACAAAGTTGCTGCTTTAACTTGTTCTTGCCGAGTGTGTGTTTCTAACTGTAATGGGAAATGATGCTGGGACTCCATTTCATTGCTGCTGTTTGACCACTTTCCATCTTCCTTTTTAATTTTTATTTCATGCGCATCCATTGATATTTTTTCCTTGGTGATGCAGATGGTTTTTGTAGTGCCATTCAAATACAATATGTGCAATAATGTCCTTGAAGATGAAATAATACTGGTTCCACGATGCCAAATATCAAGTCAAGCACTATTTCTTAAGATAAGTTATTCTGGCCCTTGTGGTCTTCGGCTCTCAAACATTCTTCCTGCTCTAGCGTCATTTGGGTTTTATTTTGAGGGAGGGCTGGGAAGAAACTGGTAGTTGGATTCTTTTGATGCTGACAGTGGGAAGTGTAGATATTTCAGTACACTACTAATTGTATATTTTGTGTCCCAGTATTTGGGTTAAATACTATAATGGAGATTATTACTGAAGCTGGCCCAGTAAGCAATGAAGGTGGGTTCCCTACAGCATGAGCTGTGCATGATGTAACAATTTCCAGCATTCCCTATGCCTGACTTCGGGCTACCTTTCTCGCTGGGTAACCAGTACCACATGATCTATACTAGTCACCCTCAATGCATTATGCTTTTACATATAGTGACTAATTTGAAGATGGTTCTTGTTGTGGAACTGCATGCAGAGCAGCCAAACTTTTCCTGCCTCTCAATTCTTGCTCCCATTACCATCTTCTCTTTTTCTCTCTGCATTACTCCCATTACTGTTTTCTGCCGATGTGTGATGCTAGAATATGATATACGCTGCTGCTTTTTTGGAGTTTCCATTTTGTTTGAAGTCTGTTACCTGTAATTCGAATAGGTGTGTTAGCCAACTTTAGCATTGCTTGTTACTGTCCTGGGATCAGATTGTTTTCCTCCCACCCTTTCCTCTCATTCTGTTTCCTCTGCTCTTTAGGAAACAGACGGGCCCTTGTTGATCAGAAGTCTTCAGTCATAAAGCACAGCCCAACAGTGAAAAGAGAATCTCCATCACCTCAGGGACGAACTAGCAATTCCAGGTAATATTTTTTTCCTGCTTTTCAAGTGTGCAGTGTAGTTAGAGTGGCCTCATACCTGGCCAGTGTTTTCTCAGAAGTCTAGCTGTTGAAAACTAATAATAGTACTTTTCTGTTGCCCTAGACCTGGACATGTTTTTGTCCAAGAAGATTTGGTACAGATGTCTTACAGTTAACAGTGCACATGCTTATTTTTCTGTGCTCCAAAATGTATCCTCCTTCTATCTGAGATCCAAAATGTTCTAGGTTTCTACTTTAACTCAGTAGTTATTCTTTGTAATTGAGTGTTCTGAACAAGGTGATCTAGCCCAGTGGAGTTTTAATGCACCATGCAGGGGGTTCAGCTGAGTCCAATGAAGCAGTTTGATTCCATAAATTCATGTGAAGTGTTTTTCTCAGCCTTGGGCGGGGACTCAGAATGGTGCAAGTAAACATTACCTGACCTGTGCCTGTGCTTTCTCCTCCCTTTCTTATGTAGCAGTCATGGGTAGAGTGAATTTACTTTGATCTACTGAGTTTAGGAGACGAGTAAGAACAATAACTGCAGTTCAGACTGGGGAATGCAGCAGGTGGCATGGGAGTTTCCTTCTTACCTTTCCCTCGGTGGCAAAAGAAGCTGAGCAAGCGTGTGCCAAGGCTGCTGCAGTGATGCATTAGTAGTGCTGCACTTCCTCTTTCAAAGAAAGACTACAGCTCAGACATGAGGGCTGTGGAAGAAGGTTGAGGCATAAAGGATTCCTATGGATTCCGAGGAGTTCTGTGAAAGTGAAGGGTAGAGTGGTACCTAGAGGAGCTAGAGGAAAGTCTGATTATAGCTTATTATGGGAAATAAAGGACAAAATAAAATACTTGATACTGCACCTATGGAACAGAGCTTGGGCTGTGTGCGGTTCCGTTTGCAGCAGGCAGAACTAGATGTCAACTACTGTTGATGGAAAAGGTACTTCTGTGTGTGCCCTGGCCACAGCTCTCTTCCCATGCAAGCCAAAGTAACCAGAGGGTGACTAACTTTTGCCTGCTTTCTCTTAAATGTATCAGTGAGAACCAGCAGTTCCTGAAGGAGGTGGTGCACAATGTTCTTGATGGGCAAGGTGTTGGCTGGCTGAACATGAAGAGAGTCCGACGTCTGCTGGAGAGTGAGCAGCTCCGTGTGTTTGTACTGAGCAAGCTGAATCGCACGATCCAGTCAGAGGAGGATGCTCGACAGGATGTCATACAGGACGTGGTCAGTGCTGAACTCAGCAGGCTCCTCACACTGAGTGTCTGCTGAGGCTCAATTCGCAGGAGCTTTTTGTCAGTTGCGAAAAGCTGATGTTACAGCAGTTTTGGAATTTATGTTCTTGACTTACCTTCTCACTTCTGAAGTAGCAGCATTAACGGGGATTTCATTGCAGGAGATCAGCCGCAAGGTTTATAAAGGCATGCTGGACCTGCTGAAGTGCACTGTGTTAAGCCTGGAGCAGTCATATGCAAATGCTGGCCTGGGAGGCATGGCCAGTGTTTTTGGCCTGCTAGAGATAGCATATACTCACTACTATAATAAAGGTAAGAAAAGTGTTCATGAGAATACAGTGTTTATGAACCAAACAAGATTGGGAAGGTAGTTGGTTTTGTGCCTTTTGATATTTCAGGGGTTTTCCAACACTTTCAAAATGGTGAGAATTGTTAGCATTGTTACTGAAGCCTTACAAAGCTTGAAGCCTGTTAAGTGTTTCTTACACACATGTAACTGAACCAAAGCAAAATAATGGCCATACTGATATTTAATTGAAAATAGAAACTCTGCAGTGAGGTACAAAACCTGGCACTTTTACAGCTGAACTGGAAATTCTGGGAGTGGGGACCTTCAGCTAAAACTGTCCCAAACCACAATCTTGGAAAGTTGTTATGGGTAACCTCAATAAAAGGAGGAAGTTATTTGTGATGTGGAACCATACAAGGCTTACATCTCATCAGCCACATTGCACTACACAATTATTCTCATACAACTAAATACTCTTACAGAAGAACGTCTGAAAATACCTATTTTTCAGCTGTTTCTTAAGAATCTGATTCTTAATGCAAAGTAAGAAAATGCATGCTAAGGAAAAAAACAAAAGATGACAGAAAGCTAAATCTCTGCTTAGTATCTGACTTTTCTGAATCTCAAATGATGAAAAGTTACTTATTTCATTGTAGCAGAGGAGTAGCATCTACTAAACCCTTTCTAGTTGGTGTTCTGGGTCTTCCATCAGGGATTTTTTTATGAGGTGGCTTAGATACGCCCCGTGTTCATTTCCAGCCGTTGTTAGAATGCCGAGGAAGGTAAGGAAGGCTGTGCTAGTGGAACAGTCCTGAATGTGGAGAATAGGCTGATCTTGGTAATTACAAGCTTTTAGTCTGACACTGATTCTAAGGAAAATTGGAGTGGCTGATGTAAAACTCAGTGGTTTTAGAGTGAAGACCAAGTAGCATAATTTGATGGTAAGTAGAGCTTACCCTGTAAACTAATTGTGGTCATGACAGACAATATTTGGTGCAAACTTTTAAAGACTTGTCTCATTATTGCATAACATCTTAATTTGTAGTCAAATGTTAGCTGTTTAGTATGTTTTACTTGTTTTCAATTAGTTGAAATTAGTATTTATTTCTAGAAATGTTTTATAGAGATTAGTCCTTATCTTGATGTTATTTAACATATAGTAGGAAACTAGTAATCCTACAGGACATGATGGATAAGCTTATTTGTCTAGAGTAAGCTAAATCTTAATAAAGCATGGTTGTGATTAATTTATTATAATATGGTCCAACTAAGAACTTGTGTTTGGGAGCGAGGATAGTTGGCAATAATAGTAGGATTGGGAAGTATATCCTAGGAAGCAGTCTCTCTGCAAATGGCAGCTGTATGTGAACTTCACACTGTTTACTGTGTCTGTGAAAACTGGGAAGGAAGGCACTGTGTCTCTGTGAATATACAGAATTTGGAATGCAGCTCCTGTATAGTATCTTGATATATCAGTAACAAGACCCACAGCTGAGCTAGTGCTCCCTGTTCTGGTCATCACGTCTTGCAAAATTGGTTTCTGAAAATTGAAAATACAAGCAATTGGGAAAACACTTTTGCTCTGAAGGATAGAAGTGTTCATTCTCTTGAATGTTAGGTGTTGATTCTTTTCAATTATTTTCTAAATAGAAAGGTGTTACTGATAGCAGAATCTTAAATCCACTGAACAAAAGTATCACAAGACCTAGTGGTATGACAGATTTAGATAATGGGATATGAAGTTTTGACTATTAGATTCATCAGGTGTTGGAGTAGTTTGTGCAGAATTGTAGGAGGCTCTTTATGGAAAGCCTGGTTTTAATTATTCTGTTCTGAAGGTTTTGCTGTAATTTAAACACTGGGGTTTGATACAGATAAATAATCCAAACTGCCTTTAGGGACAAATGGTTATAGGAAGTCTTAGAGATTGATGGAAGAACTCTAGCTGATAGGTATTTTTGGTTTTTTTTCCCCTAACTGAAGTTTCATTTAGTGTTACCCATGAAAATGATTGTATTTGTCATCTTTGCACTGTGAGAGGAACTTACTTATCTTCTGTAAATTGTATTCTTGGTAGTTTAGGCAGAGTTGTTTAATTTTTCACAATTCAGCAGAGGAGATGCTACAGTTACTGTGTCGGAGAACATTCCTAGGTTTCAAATATACAGAAATGAGATCCTTGAGTATCCCTAAAACAGAACTCTGTCTTTCTCCTCTACTGTTTCCACCAGTGTGTCAGACTAAAAGCAAGCCATGTTGACCTGTGGGAACAAATGTGGCACAGAGATGTTTCAGTGCCAGGGTTAATGATTTAGTTGAGACCATCTGTCTCATCTTTCTTCTCCAGCTCTCATTTCCTTTTTCCTTATGTTTCTTTCTAGTTATTCATTTATTTATTTTCTCTCAACACTGTTCTTTTTATTTAAAGAGCCAGAAAAGAGAAAACGAAGTCCCACAGATGGATCTGTCACTCCAGTTGGCAAGGATCCTGCATCATCCCCAAGAGTGGAGCCAAAACCTGCAATGCAGCTGCCGGTACCTCAGCTAACGCCAAAGCCACCGAGCCCTGCAGGCAAAGGGCCAAGGGAGTTTGACACAAGAAGTCTAAAGGAAGAAAATTTTATTGCTTCCATTGGTGTGTATTGAGGTGCATGTGAAGTGCAGAGGGGGACTTCTGTTTTGGAATTAGGTTCTGTTTGCATTCTCTCCATTTTAACACACTACATTGCTACTGTAACATGCTTCCATTTACACCTTGGGTCACAAGGAACAATCATATGTGTTTTCACTCTACTCTCGGATAAACTATCCACCAAACTTTTCTCCCAGAAGGTGTCTAATCTTAAGTGTTTCTATATTTCATTACACCTTAAACAGCCTTATTTTTCGCTCTGTGATTGCTGTTTTCAAGCAACAGGAAATGGCAAAAGAGGAACAGGGACAGCAGGACTTCAGAAAGGGAAGCTGTGGAAGGGAAACATGCAACAAAGGTTTTCTATCATTGCTGGCTACCTGTGAATTATGTAGATTGTATCCTGGTATAAGTGGGATCGGAAATCTGCTGTTAACAATAAAATTTCCAAAAATATTTTAGTTACTGTGTTATAGTTTCAGTGAGCAGGACTGATGGATTTTCCTTCTATGCAATAGCAAATAGAATGTGTGTTTTCTTCTGAACAGCATCTGCTAGGCTGGTCACTGGAGATTTTCCTGACTTACTCTTAGATGGTATAGCTTTTCCCTGTGTCTTGGGAAAAAGTTAGAGGTAGGGTTTTCAGAACTGTTTTATTTAAAAAGGGCTTTACAGATTTTTTTGGTGGAGGAGAAAGAAAACAATTATTTTGATTGAATCCAGTGGGCTGTGGGTCGTAAACATGAGAAGTACCATCAGCATATGAGAAGTTTTTTGTCAACTGCAAAAATATGTCATGTTAAATTATAGACGCTGCTTCTTACAGCCTATTTAAAATAACATTTTAGTGGAATCACTGTATGAACGATTGATCTTCTGAAAGTGTGGTGCTGTGAGGATATATTTGTAGTTTGTGGCCTAAGACAAGGGGATATGTGTGTTGAGCAGCTAAGTGGCAGGAGTACAGACATTCAATAATTGCAGGCTGGGTGCTGCTGAGTCCTGAACTGATACTGAACTCGCTCTGATTTGATTTGCTTTCTTGTTTAAAAAGGTAATCTATGGAGGCAGTTGCTCAGAAACTAGTCTTGCACTCTATTTGAAAAGCTGTCAGGAAGCTGAAAGAGTTTCAGGTTCAGATTTCCAGCATTTCAGTTAGTTGTTTTGTTTGCTCTGGGTACTTCATTACTTTTCTGTAGAAGAGAAAAAGGAAAGTATGCTTCTGGCACAACTAAGAATAAACCAGGCTCTAGGACAGTGTTCTTTTAAAGAATGAAGAGAGATCTTTTGATGAGATTGCTAAGACTGCTTCTTTCCCTCAGATGAAATTAAAGCCTCATAAAAAAGGAAATCATAGAGATCAGATAATTCTTGTTTGTGAAGCATCATAAGAAGTGCTTTTCAAAAGAAGTGCTGTGTAATATGCCATTTTAACTGCTGTTGCCAGAATATTAGCCTTAAACAATTCACGGTCTTCAAGGACAGGCAAAGGTACTTTCTTACTGGTGGTTCTGATGCTATAATGGCTTCCACTTGTCTTTTATGGAGCTAAATTGCAAGAAGGATATGGTTTTACCAAAACTGACCAAAGTTCAAAAGACTTGAATGTTTTTCCTGAAGCCTTTTTTTCTAACTGCTTTTGTCTTTCACCACGAACCATGAACTGGTATGCAAGTCACTCTTGAGGAAATTGCTGTAAAAACAGTGTAGTCTCCATGTTCATCTGACTTGTGTGATCTAGAAGTAAAGGGTGTTTCTCTTGTGTTGCAGGAAGATAATTTAAAGCTGCTTGGCTATTATACTTCTGTCATGGAAACTTCAGAATAAGGCAACTTTGGATATACAGGACTGGAGTTAGTTGTGGCTTGGCTGAAATTCTTGCTCTAGTGAAAGGCAGATACTCTCATTCAAACTGATTTTTTTAGGGAAGAGCATTTGGCAAGCATTTACGCGTTGCTGAAATAACAACGTATTTGTAAGTAGTTCCATTTAAACATGAGAAAAAAATGTTTTTGTGTGAAGATGATCCAGCACTGGAACAGGTTGTCTGGAAAGGTGGTGGATTTTCCATCTGTGGAGATAGTGAATGCCTGACTGGACATGGTCCTGTGGCAGGCAGCTTTAGTCGACCCTGCTTTGAGCAGAGAGGTTGGGCTAGATGATGTCCACAGGTCCCTTTGAGCTTCAGCAGTTCCTTGATTCCGTGAAGTTTGGAAGGTACTTACTGTCTCAGGTTGCAGATATGTAAATAAAACTTTGAATTAATCTCTTGGTATCGTGTAGATGAAATACAAATTGGGCTGCTAACCTTTTGACCTAGATACAGGAAGAAATACTAGAATGAGAAGTCTTCAGAAGGATTGAGTAAAATAATGTACATCTCTGTTTGCAGTAAACATATGTTAGTGTGGTGATTAAACTGCACCTTAGATCTAGAGCTGTAGTAGCTGAATCTGGGCAGTTTTCTTGTACTACAGGAGCAATGGCCATGAGGTTCACAGTGTTCCCTGTTTCTGAGGTGAAGTGGGATGGATTTTTACTAGCTGAGCTTTGATCTTAACTGTGCTTTGATACCTAATTCCTAGCTAGAAAATTCAGTGTGAAGATAATGCTTCTGATACCCACCAGTTACTTACTTCTGAGGTTCTTGTCTTCCAGGGTTCATGGTCATCTCCTGTAGTGTTGGTCTTTTTGTTAGGACACTGGTGGCTTTTAAGTTGATAGCTAATAGTTTCCCCTTTTACGTTAGTGATTAGTTTGGTTTATTGTGTACTTTCCATAGCTGATAATGAAAATGTCAGTACTTACTGAAGTTTCCATTACTAGTTTTTACATAATTGTTTAATCCTGTCACATCACTTTATTTTGGCTGGTTTTTTAAACAGAAAAGATTGTGCTACAAACTTTGTCTGCATCAGGTCTTTTTTGGACCTGCTGTCCTGTTTAGTTCAGAGTCATATAACGAAACCATAGGTGTAGTATTTTATGCTCCGTGAGTTTATTTGAAGTTTTCTTTTTCTTCTTCGACTAAGTAGTTGAGAGTAAAATCCAGTCTGTTTTTAATGTGCTAGGATATACTCTACACTAAATTAACAGACAAGTCAGCTAAAAGTAATTTAATGGCAGGTGTTGTAGCTTTCAGACTGGTGATTTTTAAAGTAAAGCCATATAGACTCAGCATGGAAGAGGCGAGATGTTTTCAAAGCCCTTTAACAAACAAATTCAGTCCATCTTAGAGATTGTTATCTGTGTCAGTGTGTGCTCAGCTTGATAAGCCTGTAGGATGCTGTTTGGATCCCTAAGCAATTTTATCCTATCCATCTGTCTATTTATGAAAGTTGAAGGAACATCCATCAATCATGAAGCAGATCTAGAAACTGGTAGGCTAGAAGCCATCTTTCTAGCTCTTTCTAGCTTGTTGCATTTGTCTCAATTCTGATGTCTTTTTTGATAATACTTGGGAGCCTTCCTCCACAGCTGTAACCTATCCTTTTTAATTTATTTTTTTTTCAGTGGACATTTTGCTCAGTAGAACTTTTTAGAGCCTGTCTTGCCCTTATTTCTGCTATTTGCAGGGTGGAATGGGTTTCTGACACACACATAAGTGACCTTTTAGTTGCTCAGGAAGTTTTCTTGAAGAGCAGTAAAAGAGCACTTTACTTCTTTTTTCTCCCCTTTGCCACTTCTCTAAGAGGATCTTCCTCTGTAGCGTCCCCAGCTTTAACGGTGCTAGTGAGAGAGGACAGTGCCTGACATTTAGAGTCAGCTCAGCATGTCAGCTTGTAGCGTTTCCTTTGGCCAACAGGCCAGCACCTGGAATGATCTGATGTTTCTGAGCAGAAAAGGTGACTGCATTTCAGAGGGTTGAGCAGTGTGAGTAATAGAAGAGTGCAAGTGCCTCGTCACTGTTTTGTCCCAGGGCTAAGTTTAAAATTCAGTTTTAAGAAAACTTCAGACCGTTTTGCTGGTCTGTGCATTGTATATCCTCTTAATGGAATTCTTCAACTTTGATTAGAGTGCTGTGACTTTGAGTTTTGGAAGTTGGAGTGAAGCATGTCTGATATCTTGCTCATTTTAGTTCTTCACCATTTTCCGTTCTTTATACCCCGATAGGAGCAAGTGGATGCAGAGAAGTTCAGCTCTTTGCATATAGGACAAGTTCATAGGCAGAGCCAAGCATTTATTGAGAATGTTGTCAGGTCAAAAATAACTTGTAAACTTTGTGATAATATGTAAGATACAATATTGGTTAAATGTTGTGTTAACCTACACTTTAATATTTTTGGAATTGCTGCTGCTGTTTTTGTGTCTTTCTCCTTTCAGTGATACAAATTAGAGACATTAAAATGTTTCTGTTAATTAGAGCTTCTGTGATGCCTACATTTTAGAGGAGTAAATATCTGACAGTCTTAAATCCCTTTCTTAGAAAAGGTGATTAATTATTTGTTCATAAGAGCTGTTTTTCCTTAGTTGATTCACTGCTGTCCAAGTGTGGCCTGAGGAGGGGAGGGGGGGATGCACCACCACAGCTGTATGAGGTCATCTCTAATGTTTGAATTCTGTTACTAAGAGATGATGCAGTGCTAAATACCTAACATTGGTTTCTTATAAAATGGTGTTAATTAACCCTTCACTCAGTAGTTGTCATAAAATTTTGCCTTTTTTTTCTTTTTCTTTTTTCTTTTTTTTTTTTGAGGTGAAGGGGTGGGGTTTTTGTTCGAAATTTTTTTCCCCGTTTTCACCTGTCTGACCAGCCGCTGACTCTTTCTCTTTCTCTCCTGCTTTCAATGCATCTTGGGTAGAATTGTGGAACAAGCACCAGGAAGTGAAAAAGCAAAAATCTTTGGAAAAAACGAGTAAGGAAATTAAAAAAAAAAGTAGAAACTGACTCCTCCAGCCTCCCCATAACTGCCAACTCCCCAGGTGCAGGGTGAGCTTGCATCTATGGCGCACAGGTTTTATACTCACAAGAACAAAGTCTGTCAAGAAAGTGTCCATTAAAGAGACCAAACAGATCTGTTGGCCCTGAGGAAATTGTGTTCAAATGTCTCTTCTTTTTTTTTTTTCCTTTCTTTTTTTCTCCCCCGAATGTTGCCTTCAAAGAAGAGGTAGCAGGTGTTCTGCATCCTCACCAGTCAGATAAATATGGAGGAATTTTAAGATACTCCATCTCCTTCCTTAAAAGTTAAAACTTGTTTAACAACCTGTTGACATGGTTATATTTATTGATTAAATGTTACCGGAATGAAGAATTCCTGTTTGTTCAAGCCGTGAGATGGTGAATTTTGTTAACTGGCATCAACCATTAGCAGTCAGTCTGCAACAAGAAATACTTCTGAGGGGGAGAGAGAAGGTGTATGTGAAGAATTGTATTTAGTGATGGCTGCTAGAAAATAGCCTCATAATAAGGAATCATCCTGATTTTTTTTTTTTATATCCCTTGGTAAAGAAGGAGTGAAATAGTTTGAGGCTGTTGCAGAATCTAAATAATAGTCTAAATCTACACAAATCTGAACATCTACTGAACTATGATAATGAATAAAATATTGAATATATATAATCTGCAGGTGCATTACCGGGTTTTGCTCTTTTGGTTGTCACTGTTGTAAATAGGGACGTATGACATAAGGACAACAGCCAGTTTATAACAACCATATTGTGGTAGGTGTTTCCTCACCATGAACGTAGTTTGTAATTTGCAGAGCTGATGCCTGTTTTACAGACTGAAGGTTGGGAAGGATTAATAGCTGAGATGAATGAGTGAAAATTCCTGACATTCTGACTAGGCCTGGGTTTACTTCCATTAGTTTTAGGCACCTCAGTTAAACACTTCCGTTAAGTACAAGTTAGCATCTGGAGTTAGTTCAGAGAGAATGAGGCACCTCTGCAATACAGCTTACTGTACTTAAGTTGTGAATTGCTATCTGCTGAGGTAGGAGTGTGTGAGATAGACACACAGCACATGCACACCCCTGCTCTCCCAAACTGAGCCTCTCAGGTGTGTGCCTGCATTGGGAGGGATAAATTGAGGTTTTAGTGTTCCATGTGTATTGGACATACAACTCCATAAAGAAGGGAAAGGGAGGTTTGTAAGTGCCTGTAAACTGACAGTGACAACAATGTAATTGTGGCTATTGTGCTCCTTGAACTCAGTTACAGCCCTCAAATATCTGAAGTGCTTCAGTGAATTTCAATTCCTTTAGAAGCCAAACTGCCAGAAACATATCTTGATTATATGTTGGGACAGGAAACTCCTAAATGGCTTAAAACACACAGCTGAAATTCAGCATTACTGCTGTAGTAATGAGATACAAAGCTTTTTGCTATATCAGAACTAGAATTGAAGACCACTTATATGAGTGGAAATAGACCTCTAGAGCTATTTCCAGCTAGCTGGAAAGTGAGCTGAAGTGTATTTCAGTGGAAATACACTTCAGCTAGAAGTGGGCTATGTGTATTTCAGTGGAAAACAATATTCCAAATTCTTAAAAAATATATTTTTAGTTATTTTTCTTCATAAATTTTGTTTATGCTTTCTCTTTCTTAGAGTCTTTGAGGAGCTGATTTACAGTAACTAAGGCATTTGGATCTAGAGACAAAACACTATAACAAATGAAGAATACTTTCTGTAAACACTTCACAGGAAGAATTGGTGGTTGAGTAGTAAGCTAGTATGGTCTGCACAGCCCGCTTATGACTTTGCTGTTCATGAGTTTACATATCATCTCAAACTCACTCCCACAAATCTTTGTATATTATCCTTCTCTCTCTCTCTCT
The DNA here is from genome assembly GCA_013397845.1 of Melanocharis versteri. Classification (NCBI taxonomy): domain Eukaryota; kingdom Metazoa; phylum Chordata; class Aves; order Passeriformes; family Melanocharitidae; genus Melanocharis; species Melanocharis versteri. The sequence goes on from VZTG01004599.1 coordinate 43,308, forward strand.
CTCCCCTCCCCTCCCTTTTTCTTTCCTCTTCACTGTCTTATCCTCTCTAATATTACATATAATACAAACATGTTCATAATTCCCAGGTTGTTGCGATCAGTGGTTACAGAGATAGTGGCATTGCTTGCTTAGAGATACTGCATATAGTCATGGGTATATAATACAAATATTCCAGCATCTGATCATGTCTTCCTGTTACTGAATAGTTGGCAGATATGGCTATGGCAGAAGTATTGCATTCAGTCTCTTCCCCTTTCTGAGAGTATTAACATTCTGTGTACAGCCTATAACACATTTTTTTCTTGCATTGTGATTTACTTCATTCAGTGCTTATCCAAATTTCTTTTCAGGCTCTACCTCTCCATCATTCTCTTTTCCTTCTGCCATCCCATCTGAGGACAATAGATGATATGATTCTAGATGTGCATGGGAAATTGAACATAAATTATTTATCCTTTCTTTCCCTTTTTTGTTTTTTGGATCGTCGGGTTAATGAATGCATGACTTAAAAGCTTGCTGATTCCCTCTCTCTCTCTCCTGACTTTTGTGATTGCCAACTCTGGAGAGCCATTTGTTAGTGTAATTGGGGAATGTTGTGAAGTACAGCATCATACAAGCTTGGTCCTTGAAATTGTCACTGCTTATTTTCTTGTCGTGTGTTGCCTGATTTTTGCTTAGATAGTTGCAGTGGGCAACCAAAAAAACTCAGTCCAGGACTTTGAGCAATTTAGCTGTTCAAAAAAAGATTCTGACTTTTAAGTAAATAGGTATACTTTTTTATTACCAAGAATTAAAGGAAGTGGCTTCCTAGAGTTGAATGGCAACTGCTCTGCATGTGTTATTGTAACTGGAAGCTACTTGACTGTTGTCTGTCCTCTTATCTCTCTTGAATGGCTAAGACAGGTGATGTTTAATTATAGTCACTCCTGGACTTCGGAGTATTTGAAATTCGGACTAATGTTTGAAGGCTAGCAGATATATTCTGCTGGCCTTGTTGTTTTCAGTTACAAGGAATAATAAGAAACACATTGAAAATCAAAGAAATAAGAAAGCAAATCTGTTTCCTTGGTACTGTTCCTGCTTCCAGTCTGTCATCTGCTTTCTGCTATGCTGTTTTTTCTTGGTACAGTGATTATTTACTTTTTCCTTTGTTCAGGACCAGAAGGTGTGAAACAATTTGATTTGGGAGAAACAGATGAGAAGAAATCCCAAATCAGTGCAGACAGTGGGCTCAGTTTGGCCTCAGGTTCTCAGGTCAGTGGCTCATATGCTTGCTTTATTTATATGGTGAGAGACAGGATTCTTCTATTCACTACTTAATTATGGGGAGACTTCTAGGGTTTGAGTATTCTTGAGAGGCTCATTTGGTAAAATTTCTTCACCCCTTTCTCTAGGGGATTGATCTTTGTAAACTCAATTACAGGACACCATGGTCTTTTTGACACTGAGACAGTAGTTTCTATTTGATTGGCTAAATAAACTAAGGAGGCATAAGGCATGTGATTCAAGAGCTCAGAAGAATGGGCAGTGATGTTCTCTCCTTATTGTAAAAACTAATGTGACTCTTCTTGTCCTTTATATGTTTTGATTGCAGAAGAGTGATTTTGACTCTATTCCCAGTGGAGGACCGACAGTTATGGTCCGAAGTACAAGCCAGGATTCTGAAGTCAGCACTGTGGTAGGATATGACCAGAGTGAAATCTGGATGTGATTGGCTGTTTGTTAGAGTGGGGAAGGGCATTTCATGCCTACGTTTTGTGGGGTGTGGCAGCACAGTGTCACACATGCATGATGTACTCTTGAGTTCTCTCTCCAGAGCCTCTCAGTGGGTAGCAAGCAGGCGTGTCTGACAGAACATATACAGTGCTTGCTTTATTAGCAGTTTGCAGCCTTCATATATGGTGCTTGTTGCTGTTACATATTCCTGCATACTGGTGTATTTGTGGAACTGGTGGGTTGCAGCAACTCTATAAATACAGCTTAGTTGTGTATAAACCAGCTATAAAAAATAGAAGTTTAAAAGGGTAACCTGAGAGCAAAAAAGGCAGATTATTTGATGCATTAAAAATAAGAACAAGTTCTCTGATGTATTATCTGTTGAAGGTAATTTCTTTATTTTTCTCCACAGGTTAGTAACAGTTCTGGAGAAACACTGGGAGCAGACAGTGACTTGAGTAGCAATGCTGGTGATGGCCCAAGTGTGGAAAATGGTGGCAATTTGGCAGGATCCAGAGGCACTGTGTCAGACAGTGAAATTGAGACAAACTCTGCTACTAGCTCTATCTTTGTAAGGGCATCGCAGTCTTCCTTTTTTTTCCTTTTTTTTTTTTTTTACTGTATCTTGTACAGTAATATTTCAATGTTTGTGCATGTATAGAAGAGGATCTCTGATTCAGTTCTAAGGGTTAATCAGCAATGACTTACAATATTACAATGTCAAAAATGTAGTTTTGTCTGGATCCATATACCTTTCTTCATTTCCTGTGCAATAAATAGTTTTTTGAAAGTAGTAGATTCTCATCTTGCACCACCTTAGAGACTCTGGTAATGTTTAATATTAATTCAATATTTCTCTCAACCAAATCGACATTTAATTACCTTTCAAAGGCAATGCAACATTGATGGGCATTGTTCGTCCTTAACTAAAAGGAAAATTCCCTGTTTCTTAGGAGCAGCTGTTTGATAGAGTAAAGGAGTGATCCATTCTAGTTTTAGCAGCTGTTCTGTTTCTTTAAAGTATTACTTTAGTTCTACTTGAAGTGTAATCATAATATTTAAATATATTTGCCTAGTTGGAAGATCTGTACATGGTAAAATCCGAATGATTTGTGAGCACTTCATTTTGTAAAGTCCTTGATTATTGTGTATAACCTCTAATATACATCTTACCAAGAAAATAATGATACACTTGATTTTGCTAAATCAAGCTCTCAGCAAAATAAGAAAACAACTTGCAGTGCCTTAACACTGTGTTCATTATTTTATAATCCTGATAAAGTTGAAAAAGCCTTTACAGGGCTTCTACTTCTAATGTTAAGAAACAACAAAACTATTGTGTTTCATGGCAGATTTCTACAAAAAGCATGAAAATGATTTAACCATGTCTGCTTCCTTAGTTGCAAGAGGGTGTCCTCTCAGTTACTGAAGAGTCAGACTTTTTTTTGACATTTACTTTTCTGCATTTTTCTACTAAACTAAATAGAATAGAACTAAATAGAACCTAAATAGAATTCTAAGAACCCTTGCAAGAAATTTAGAACGACAATGATGGGTGTATATGATGTGCGATGAATTCAAATATCACACCACAGTTTACCTGGTGGTAGAGAAAGAAATGGGCCAGCTTTGTTGTCACAGTTCCTGCTGGCTGGTGATCCCAACTCTCACTCTTCAGGCCAGATGATATGTAATTATTTGCTTAATGTCATACCTTTATGAAAGCATAAGCATGAAATATGGGAGGTGACAGAAGAGGTTCTTTCATTTAGTCTGGGGCTTGCGTTTTTTGTTTTGCCTCGGTTTTCCTTCAGGGAAGCACTGTGCCTCCTCTGTGCTTTGATTTCTCTGTTTGTCTCTCTTTGATGTTTCTTTGTCTGACTCTGGATGTTTAAGTGTATTACCCTGCTCTTTGAACAAAACAATTGTTTTATGAACGTTTGTGGGAGAAGCTTTTCCGAAGTATAGCTTGCAAACTGTGTCTGTTAAACCCAACAGCACAAGAGAGAGCCCTGCAGGGTGCAGAGTTAAATTGTCAATACTTCTTGTATTATTTTCAGGCCAAGTCTCACAACCTGAAGCAGAGTGTGAAGGATAGCAAAGGGAGTGCTCCAGGGAGAGGTACAGAGGATGGGAACCAGCGTGTCTACCTATATGAAGGACTTTTGGGTAAGCTGCTTTTTTTTTGTGGGGAGGCAATCTTTTAGGCTGAAGTTCAGATGGAGTCGTGTCTGGGACAGACTGGAATTTTCACTTTCCCTGACACTGTTTTTAACCTCTAGCTGTTGTCCATGCTTGTAGAATAGGAAGGCGCGTCAGACCATTCAGAGTAAAGCCAAAGTTTTGCTGGGGAAATTGAATAAGAGTAAAAGGAGATTGCTGTGAGTGGTGTAGTTTGCATAAAATAAAGTCTGTCCAAGTCTCTTGCTCTTCTTGAGTATGAATTCTGTAAACAGTGTGAAGAAGAGGAGAAGGAAGTTAGCTATAAATGGAAAGCTAAAATATATCACTGATCTTGAAAAAAGAGCATTCAGCTTAAGTCACTGAACAGAGGGCTAAACTCAGAATACTAAGGGGCTTCAAGTGTATCCTTGAATTAGGAGTACATTGGCTTTTTTGTATTTTGTCTGGACTTGCTGGTTAATCAAAAGCTCTCTCTCCCTGTGTTTTTCATCCTTCCATTTATCATTCCTACCTGCTTGGAATGGCACAGGTAGGGATAAAGGATCTGTCTGGGACCAGTTAGAGGATGCTGCAATGGAAACCTTCTCTCTGAGTAATAATCTTATCTTTCCACTTCTCTGTGTGTTTGCTGTGATCTGTGTCTGTGTGAGATGTTCCTGTCTCTTTCGGGCAGTGTGAACAGTATATGGAAGAAGATATACTCCTTAAAGAGTAGAGATGAGAGGTACTTTACTGTAAGGGATTAAAAATATTATGCCATTAATTAGAATGAGAGATTTGTCTTGTCTTTTCTTTTACGCTTTTCTTCAGTTGTGATATTGCTTGTGGTTTACAAGGAACCTTTTTATTTTTTAATATAGTTTCATTGTGTGTTGGCTTACGGTATTTTTGAGGAGTGGGAATGAACAGGAATTAATTGTAAAGTATCTGACTGGAGTAAATAGAATAAATGCTCAATTTTTTTATACACTGCATAGGCAAAGAGCGTTCAACTTTGTGGGACCAGATGCAGTTCTGGGAAGATGCTTTTTTGGATGCTGTGATGTTAGAGAGAGAAGGAATGGGGATGGACCAGGGACCTCAGGAGATGATTGACAGGTAAGTTCTTTAGTAGACCTTTTTCTTCGTCTTTGTTTCACCTGGGGCTGAAATAGTAAAAACAGTAGAAAAAAAATTATTTTAATTCTGCATAGTATGCTGTTGTCACTTTGTAAACCTTGTGACTATACCTGACCATTCCAAAGTGAGTGTTTTCTCTCTCTGTTGGCCAGCAGCTCCTGATACTGAAATGTCTTTAGTTATGACATATATATTTTTTAACTCTTGTGGTGAGATATTTCCAGAGAAATGGGTAATGTAAGCATAATAACAACATGAACAGATGGAGTAGACTAGATCAGTAGTAAAGCAAGAGATTTCTGTGGCAGGATGGCTATATCCTGCAATAATGGTGTGTTGACATAAAGAGAAAGCACTAAATATTTCCAGAAATGGCATTTTGAGCCTTCTCAAAATGCAAAGTAACTTAAAGGTGTTTTCACAGCTTGTAGTTAAAACAAACAAAAAACCCATGAGGAAACCACTCTCTAGAAATATCTGCGTGGTTGCCTAAGGCTCTACTGCTTCTAAGATGTCAATCTTGACTAACTTCCTCTTCTTCCCCCCAGCTCTGTTAACAGCTGATCATTCTCTCCTCTTGTGTACCACCTGCAGCTCTACTGCCTCCATCCATGCTATCATGGAACATGAGATCTGGTAGCCAAAATAAGAACTAGTTCGGGGTGCTAGTTTCAAAACTATTTTTCCACAAACTGTCTACCTTACTGGAAAAAGAGAGTGCCCTGTGCACTTCCTTCATCAGCTTTCTCCTGCCTTGCACTGTATTTAAGCTCTGATGCTGGATAGCTCTTGTGCTGAGTTATGTGTTCCTCTTCTGACAGTTGTAATTGTCACAGAGCTGCAACTGCAGAGAGTAGAAAGTGGATAAGCCCAGCAGACCACTAACAAATTTCCCACTGAGCAGATGTTATTTGCTTCAACTAGTTAATAATTAAGGGAAATATTTAATTACTGGTCACAGAGTTTTACTGGAAAATGCCCATTTGACTTAGTGTTTTTAGGGGTTTTATTTGCCATACATACTTCACAAACAGTGCTGTGTCCTCTGCCAGTGCTTTGGTGAAGGGGATGAAGAATGCCTGTGACTCTGCTTCAGATGTAGCTCTTCTTGCAGGTATCTTTCCCTGGGAGAACACGATCGAAAGCGTTTGGAGGATGATGAGGATCGCTTGTTGGCTACACTGCTGCATAATATGATTGCTTATATGCTTATGATAAAGGTGACTTCTTGTTCTTTTTGATAGATTGCTGCTCAGATTTAAGCAGTATATTTTGTTAGTGTTGTCTTGAAACCATACATCTCTGTTTATGGAACTCAGAACAGTGGATAATTAGGGCAGTTTCTAGTAGAAACTGCCAAGTTGGAAGCCTTTCTATTACTAGAGAGATGCATTTGTTTGAGCTATTGAGGGAAGCATAATCCTTCAAACCCAACACCTTGGTATTTTAATTTATTTTCTCGTTTTTGATAGCAGAGCCGTTTCAGTTTTAAAATATCTTGAAAAATACAATGCTTTCTTTCAAGCACAAAGAATTCTTGCCAAAGGAAGAGTTGCAGGTTGAGTTTGTTTTATGTACTCCACAACGTTAAGGTCATAATGCCAATGTGTTAAAAAAGAATGTCTGATCCAGCTTGAAATCAGCACTCAAACATGAGTGTACTGTCTTGAAGCCTTTAGTATCAGTGGCTGGCATTCATAATAGCCTTTTGAAATGACAACTGAGGCAGAAATATTTTGCTTCTGAGCTTGCCTGCAGCTCATCTTCAGGAGGAACGTTTTGCTGTTTGAAGACTCTCTGGGCGTGTTAGTTAGAGCCACAGCCTAGTGACCAGGAAACATATGGTGTAAGAATGAGAATTCTGAAAGATACCATGTTGTGTTGAGGGCTCCACAACTGAGTATACTGAGTCTTGGCAGAGGAAGAGGTGGAGGAGCTGGTCTGGCCAATGAGTCTCAGAAGTGGCAACATGGAGAACTGAGGCTTTTGATGTCAGTAGTTGGAAGTGGTGGGTAGTGGAACTGCAGCTTGTGCACATGGGTAGGCAGGAAATCTGTTGTGCGCAGCATCACTTGCACAGTAGCTGGGAAAAGTGGGATACGTGCGACTTGGTCCTGTACTGCTGAGTTAGAGGCCCTAGTGTGACTGAACTGGAGATAAGTTGTTTTGCTTCTTAGCAATGGAAACCAAGATATGTTTGGGAGATGGGAGTTGCCTCCTGTGAATAGAGAAGAGTATGCAACTGTCTGTATATCTGCTTTCTAGGTGAACAAGAATGATATTAGGAAAAAGGTGCGTCGTCTGATGGGAAAATCACATATTGGATTGGTGCACAGCCAGCAAATAAATGATATTCTAGACAAGCTTGCCAATCTGGTAAGTAAAACAGTGATGAGTGATACACCTCTGGGATCTACAGTGAAGGAAATAAATTGCCTGAAAAATCTTATGTATATTCTCTGCAACACTAATTTAAAAATATTAAAAATACTTAAATTGAATTATTAAATGCTACCCTTCACAGGCATAGAATAAAGACTGTGATTATATGACCCTGTTTATAATGTTGTAAGGTACACAGTTATCAGTTAGAGCTGCAATACAAATATGTATAAACTTAACGCTTATGTACCACAGTTCTGTGCAACCATAATGTTTTCTTAATAACGTTTGTTGGCAGGAACCTTTATGATTACTATGACTGTAAGAAGTATTTAGTTTTCTATCAGTTTCTAGGCCACTGTAAGATTCGTAGCAATCAGTTTCTGTATAAAACTGTTTCCAGTATTCATACCGAATAAACCTGATGTCCTGTAATGAGCAATAAGAATGTAGGCTAAAGCTTCAGGTAGTAAATTTAGCCAGCTTTTAACACAACCATCACCACAGTGGACACAAGTTAGTCTCTTTTAAAGGTAATTTTTCCAGGTGTTTCTACATTTGGAACTTACTTTTCTGCACAGAGAAGACACAAAATTATATTATAATTAATTGGGAAAAATCAGACCAGTTTACTGCAATGATACCAGAACTCAGACCCCTCACTATCCCATACTGAGTATGGTACCACGTGAATGTTGTTGTGTGCTGTGGTAACTCTCATAGTCACACTTGTTGAAACTAAACTTACTAGAGTATCTTGCTTACGGCTTTTTCCAAAATTGTCTCCAATCAGCTCATGAAATACTGTTAAAAATTCTTCTCTCTTTAATTTGTTGAGAATACTTCTGGTGTCACCTAATGGATTTTTTTTTCAAGTTCATTAATGATTGCGTGTGGGTTTTTTTCTAGAATGGACGTGAACTACCTGTGAGACCCAGTGGCAGCCGCCACATCAAGAAGCAGACTTTTGTAGTACATGCTGGGACTGACACAACAGGAGACATATTTTTCATGGAGGTAGAGACAAGAATAATAGTAATGCAATTAGTAGCAGAAAAAATAAGAGAAATAACGTTAGAAATCTTACGTAATATTTTGTGCTCCCAGGTATGTGACGATTGTATTGTGCTGAGAAGCAACATTGGAACTGTGTATGAACGTTGGTGGTATGAGAAACTCATCAACATGACTTACTGTCCCAAAACAAAAGTGCTTTGCCTCTGGCGCAGGAATGGTCAGGAGACACAACTGAACAAGTTCTACACAAAGAAGGTTCGTGTCTTGTTTCATACACACAATGCTTCTGGGGTAACTGTGCAGAAAAAACCAAATCCTTTGTGTGTCATATTCCTTGTTTAGTCAAACAATAGCACTCACTTTCCAGCACTGGTTACTGAGCTGCAATAGCTGTTTAGCAGCACTGACATCTGCAGCTGGCATTGTGCCTTGTCATTTACCTGAAGACAGTCGTCCACCAGAAAGTAATTTAAGAAATGACATGTAGCTTTTTTGTTGGAAGAAGGAAAGCATCAGTATTACTAAATATTGCGTGAGGTTGCAGGCTTGTGAAGAAAGTAAAAATATTACAGTAAATTCGTGGGGAAAACCTAAATAAAACTATGCCCTAGGAGTTAATAGTATAATATTTGATCTTAGAATTAAAGAATGGCTTGCGTTGTAAGGGACCTTTAAGATCACCTACTTTCAACCCCCCACTGCCATGGGCAGGGACGTTTTCCATTAGTCCCACTGTCCATGTCTCTGACAAAGATGTTAAACAGCATCAGGCCCAGTACTGACACCCAAGGAACACCACTTGGCACTGGTTTCCTCATGGATGTTGAGCCACTGATCTGAACTCAAAATTTTGAGTTTGTCCATCCATCAGGTTTGGTCCTTTCTAGTACCGAGTAGCTCAACCTTCTCTATGTCCTGTATCTTGGGCTATGGATGGAAAATTTTCTTAAATTTAGCTCTGACTTTATGGCTTAATCTCAAGGAAGATAAAGAGAAGAATATGCCATAAGGAAATTGATATGAATAGCAAAAATATAGGTATTATGTGCATAACTAGCAATATTGATTGCTGGAAGCTGAAAGAAGGGGAGGGATTGTTTTGATGCTTTTTCTACAGTAAGAAGCTGCATAGGCTGGGTTAGAATGTGCCAAGGCATGAACTTTTCACTAGCTTGTGTGGTGAAATGCTGTGAAATAGTTTCTATCAACTTGTAAAACAAATATAAATATCAACTAGTGATTAGGTGTGCTTGAACTTGAATAGGCTTTTGGTCATTGTGCACCACATGGGCCTTGCTCTTTTTGTAGAATCTTAGAATCTTGCTGTTATTTTCTCTCCCTTAGTAATTTGGAGAAATAACATTGTATTACTCTTCTTTTATCTGTTAGTGTCGGGAACTGTACTACTGTGTAAAGGACAGTATGGAGCGAGCAGCAGCAAGACAGCAAAGCATTAAACCAGGTACAAGATTTTACATGTTGGGAACATTTGTTGTTTAATCTGCAGTCAGCAAATTTCATTTGTTGTTTAATCTGCAGTCAGCAAATTTTTTTTATTAATAACTCTTTTGAACATAATCTCCTTTTACTTGGAAACATTGGGGTAATTCTGTACATCCACTTGCAAGTAGCAGACTGTTGTCTTTAGCTTGTTCTCTTTACCTCACTCTCAATACAGATACAACTAAAATACCCTGTATAAAGAAGAGTTACATGTAAGGAGGATTAGCTACCAGTGAAACGAAAACTAAAAAAGATTTTGAAACATCAGCTTCACTTTCTCTTTAGAGTTGGCTAACCACGGCTAATATTCCTGAATTCCTAACAGAACTATGTTGTCCACTTTGTGTTGAGAATGGAGGCTAATAAATATGATTGGTTTGTGTTACTGAATCTACAATGATGAATCTGCAGCTTTCTGCAGATTTTTTTTCAGAAACTTTTGAATATTGAAGTGCCTCGTACTGGTGCAGGTCAAAAGGTGCAGTTAAAGGAATGTCTTTGTATCAGTATTACTTCTCTACTGTGGACATATATTAGTTTTGCATCATCATCTGAGACAGGATGGTATGATTACACTGGTAGATTTTTTTCTTGGCAAACGACCCTTTCTTCTTCCTATTGAGTCAAACTGCCCTAGAAAAGTGGATTTACAATTTTGGAAGATTGAGTTCTTGAGAAGGCAATTTTCTATTTTTCTTACTCCCCAGAGAGGAGCAGGGGCTCTATGTACTTGAGTAACAAACATGAAGGTGGCTTTTTTTATACCTTCATACGGTGGTTTCTTCTCCTTTGCTGGAGTCTGTTTGCGGGTTCAGGCTAAAATCACTGTGGTTTTGTGTTTTCAAGTTTGATTTTTGTTGCAACCATTTATTTTTTTTCAAGTGGATGGTAGGAATCTGGGAACTGTATTTTGAGGTACAAGCCTATGTTAGGTGTGTCTTAATGCTGTATCTAAGTGATCTACATTTTATACTTACAACTGGCATCAGCATGACTGAGAAAATGACTTGTGTTTGTATCTAGCATCCTAACTGTTAGCTGTTGGAGTTTAGAAGAGCTACCATTTTCTTCCTCCCAGCAGTTTAATTCCTCGTAGTGGTTTAGTCCAGTTTAATTTGAGAATGGGGAGGAAATACTGAATTTTCATTGAGGGTAGAGAAGGCAAGAGTGTATTTGAAAGGTATTTTAATAATTGGGCAATAATGTAATATTAAAAATGTGTTTCAAAAGTGTTTGAATTGTGTTAAAAGCCATTCCCCAGAGCTCAGTGGTTCTGCAAAAAATGATAATTTTTCAAAAATAATTTTAAAAAAGCACTTTTTAGCTGAACTGAATAATGCAAAAGACACTTGATGAAAATGCCTAGATTATTCACCTATTAATATCCTCTATTAAATTATTATTTTAGTCATGTTGACTTTTTAATTGCTTAAAACAATACCATGCAATGCCGCTCACAAATACAAGCCTCCTTTGTGCTGCTTATGGATCTGTACTTAAGACTGTCCTCTCTCTGGGATTATGTGGTTGCAGGGTCTTACCATGCAGAAATTAAACATGGCATTTAAAGCAAAACAAACAATGCCCCAATGTGAAGTACAGTAAATACAGGATGAACTGACGTTGATGTTCCTTCATGATACCAGAATGAAATTTATTAAGACTTAAAAATACCTAATACTTAAAAATAATATTTTTTAATACTTAAAATTCTAGTGGTTCTCAGAAAGCTGTCATTAGTGAGTGGAAATGCTGAATGCTCCCTACTCACTGAAATGCTCCCTGCTATTCTTAGTAGTGTTGTTTTGCTATGCACATCAATAGGAATTATGTTTTTACTATTTTATATTTCCCTTCCACATACCACGACTTGGCTGACTGCTTTCTACACTCTCTCTCTCTCTCTGGATTTTTGTTTTGGTTTGTTGTTGTTTTTATTTTGTTTTGTTTTTGGTTTTTTTTCTTTATTAACATCACAGGCCCGGAGTTGGGTGGTGAGTTCCCTGTGCAGGATATGAAAACCGGTGAAGGAGGTCTTCTTCAGGTCACGCTGGAAGGAATTAACCTGAAATTCATGCACAGTCAGGTATGAGGGAAATCTGTGAGAAGACTGAGCATGAAGCTTTTTGCAGCACGCTTGATAGGTGTTTCCTCTCCCAGAGTATCAATAAGGACAAGGAATAGCTTGATGTGGGTAAAAAAACTCCCGTATATTTACACTCAAACACACAAGCATGTATCAATATATGTATATATAAAAACACACTGAAATTAAATATCCTCAGGAAAGCTATAATCTGTTAAAGAAGGATGTTGATAAATCTTGCTTCTTCTTGTTTCTTGTGGTCTGAATTGTCTAAGCACAAAACAAATATTAGCCTGTATTAAGGGACAGCAAAATTGATCAGTAATAATCTAAGCTGCTATAATGCATCACACCATGAACAAATCCTCATTGCATAAGCAGTCAGCCTTAAAGATACAGTGTTTGAATATTGCAGGTACAGAAGGCAACCTTCTACATTATATTTATTTATCTTATTTTAAAATTTTAGAAATTATCTGTAGAAGTTTGAATGAAAATAAAATAGGAAACTGGCTCTTGATGTAATTCACAAAAATAAGAAAAAAGTACTGATTCCTTTTTCCTTCCAAATAGCAGATATTGTGGGCATAGAGGAAACACAAGTAGAATTGTCATTTCTTCCTTTCTCTGGATGTTGTTTCTGTTGCTTCCTTTGATCCTTGTTTTTTATTTTGCTTTATGTTTTTTTGTTTTGCATATATTAAATGCATGCTATGCTAGACAGTAGAATCAATTTTTAGGGGAGAAGGGAGAGTGTGTGTATGTGTGTGTGAGAGAGAGAGAGAAAGAAAGAAAAGCTTCTGTCAGTTCTCTGTGGAGTGTTTTTTCCTTTCCTCCTGACTAGACTTTTCTCCCCACATAAGCTTTGTTTTTCTTTGAGGATACATCAGTGTAGATCCCGCTGGAAGTGCATGTGCATCTCAAACACACATGCTCAGAGTCTTTAATACTTCTCCCAAGGTCACAGCAGCACCATGTGCCACTTTGAGTTCATATGTGCCAGTATAAGGACTGGAGAGTTGTGAACCTCCCTCAGTTTGCTTGCTGTCTCTTATGAGGGTAGAACTCGTAGAATTTCAGACCTACTCTGTGATGGAACACTCTACTTGACTAAGTTACAGACTTTAGCTTTTCATTGGATGTGCTGAAATGCAAAGAACTGTAAGAGGAAGTTACTGGTTGTACAGAATGAATTTTCATAGCTCTTGAAAATGGCAGGTGTAAAGCCTTTGAAAATTAAACGCTGGTCTCAAAGCAACAGTTTGATATCCTTATAGATGGATATAATAGAAATTACTTTGTCTTAAGGTAAGGACACACAATGAGAATGTTCTGTTTGCTACTTCTCCCAGAAGTCAAAAAAGTTCTGCTCAAACTGCTTGTCTCTATGGAGATGACTCCATTTCATTAATGAAAAGGCAGGCACATTCACATCTGCAGTGAGAAAAGATGTATGAAAAGATAGCCACATCAGCAGCAGCATGGTTTCTTAAGTGCAGCAGGCATCTTCACAAGACAAAAACACTTAGTGTTAAGCATACAGTGAGCACACATGTATCTGTCCAAAAGAAAAACTCCAGATTCAGGCCTTTTTCTTTTTTTCCTGAAAGACTCGAATGACATTCAGAAAGAAACTTCAGGGAAACCTTGTTTTGATTGTTATTATGGGACTGTCTGGAGTGGATACTGAGACCTGTGCAATGGATACTGAGACCAAGTGCTCTACAGCACTTGTAGAATACCAGCTTTATCATATCCTTCCTTAGAGAGAATGGTGTTCTAATTTGCGGTCTGCTGATGAAGATTCCTATCTTTTTTCTGGAAAAGAGTCTGTGCAGGTCAGACCCAGGATGAATGCCAGCAGTCTCCCTCACCTGAAGGATTATTCCTTCTCTTCATTGCCTTTCTAATGGAGCTGTAGCCAGATGAGTTGCCATTACTTAAGATGGATATTGAAACAAGTACAGTTCTGGAAAATGCACTGCATTTATTCCATGTGTTTAATTCTTGGTCTGTTAGATTATATTTCCAGCTGACCAGGGCATTCAGTACCATTTAGGGGATCTTAGATATATATCCTTGTTTTCCTTCTCAAAGCGAAGTGTCTAGACAGATATCAAAAGTGTGTCATTTGAGGGTTTCTGTAAAATGGACAACAAGCAGTTACATAAAGAATTCCTACTAGTTGCACCATGCAAAAAAAAAAAAAAATACCCTCCAGTTTCATGATCTTTGGAGCTAAAGGATGTTGGCACTCTTACTCTGACACTCATCAACCAGTCTGTTTTCTTAATAAAAGGTCTGCTATTCTAGATGATTTTTTCCTTCCAACTCTCATATACATTGTGTGAATTGCTCCCTAAGGCGGTTGATTTCAGAATATTTATATAAGCATCATTAAAACCAGGATCCCACAGCTATTTTTCAGTGTTGAACGTGGCATTTTCTATTTCCGTTGAGTTTGAATGGGGATACTGACCAACAAAAGCATACAGGATCTCATCAGGCACAGCTTTCTCTTCATCTTCCTCTCCTTACTTAATATGAAGGCCCTGTTCTTGGCTATCTTTCCAAGTATTCTTTTCAGTATTGTGGCTTACTAGTATAAGGGATTTCTATTGCTCTGCTTGATTGGACATCATAGAATTCATTTAGAACATAGGAAGAGGGGTTTCTACTTTCTGAAAGAAAAGTATAAATGGAGTCTACCTGAGAAGACTGAACATACTGCTTCAGTGTGAAGCTTGCTGTTATGAAACTGTTTTTGAAGGCTCTTGATTTGTGGTGTGTGTACTTTCTTACCATCTTGTGAATTCCTTCGGAAATGTCTCAAGTGCATGGTGGGATAACCTGTTATTGACATGTGAGAGTTGTCTTTAGTGTTCGCAGATTGTCTCACCATGCTGCAGCACATGTAAGTTTAAGAATAAAAGTTGTTGAAGTCTCTCTGTGCCTAGCAGGTCAGAGGATGTTCTTTAGAATAGGGAGGAATCAAGTGTACCTGTGGCACTGGCAGATAATTCTGAGTTCACATCTACAAACTCTGTTGTAATATTGAGACTCAGTAGGCTGTGCCCGTTACGAATTCATCTGTGTCAAAAATAGATGGAAGCTTAATAAGATGCGTAAGGCACATGCCCATCTACAGTAGGATCCACACTGAATGCTCTGTCTTGAGGAACCACAGTTTCCCTAGGGTAAGTAACTGCTATTGCCTTTATGCGTGTTTTCTGATGGAGTGAGAGGAGAGCATCTCTATCCCTTAAACAATATAGCAAGAAATTGCCCATTAACTCATACCTTCTGAAAATGGATTGTAATTGTGACAAACTTGATAAATTCTCATCTTGCTCACAGCTCTTGTGGAAATGCAGCACTTCGTAACATTAACTCAGATCATGAGCACCTGGGGCAGTCAAGTCTCTTAGGCAATTTTACTCTTCCCAAATAAAATGGCCAGTGTTTTGCCTGAGCCTTTCCATTGAGTTCCTGAATTTTTGTACTTCAGACTACTAGCAAAAACTTTTCACAGAAAAGATTGCGGAAAAACAGAACTAAGTGCAGTAAAGAAAGTATTCTGGTTTTGACTTGTTTATTTTGTAAGTACACCTCAAGAAATAAAATGTTTCTGAACAAATAAACTGATATAGAACGTGAATGACAACAGGCAAACAAAAGAAAGATGGGATTCAGTCTCCTTTCCCTTGAGTGCTTGGATATAAGCAGAAAGCAAGTTTTTTGTTTAAGTAAGTGGAAGTTTTGGTTTTTTATGTTGAACAAAAAATATCCCAGGTCTATCGGTTAGTTCTCTGCCAATAAAAATAGTAATAAAATTCCTTTGACTTGAAAATCAACATGTCTCAGCTCAGATGTATGGTGCATTTACTGATCTCTCTTGATATAGATAAGTGTCTTCAGAAAAACCCACAACAGTTTCTAGTGTTGCCATCCTTTGTCTTTCATGCATAGCATATAATGCATGACTACACTGGGGTTGCTAATATGGGATTCAAGAGGGTTGCAGAGTTTCCCTTTCCCTTCTTTCCAAGACAGTGAAGTTTCTCCAGTACCATTTTAAAAAAAGGTCCTGAGGTCATGGTGTCCTAAATGTGTAGGTGAAGTATCAAACTGCGCTATTGTAATACAGTTTTGCAAGGACCTCTCTAAGGTGTTTGACACAGACACGCCGAATATTGGGGCGATGTTACTCTTACTGTTTCTCTTGCCTTGAAAAGCAAGTCTAATAGAAACTGGAATGTGGATTAGATTCCTTATGGCACTTGCTACAGCTTCTTATGTCTGTGTACTGACTTTGACCCTTCTGGAGATGTACACATAAGAAGGGGCTGTTTTGTATCTTCAAGTAGATTGGATATTAGACAAAGTCATTATGCAAAGAGAATTTGTTTATACGTGCAGTCTTGGCATCTACATTCTGGACTGAAAAACCTCGTCATGTAGTTCAACTGCTTTTGTCTTTTGGGGTTCATGTATGTAAAACATGACTTTAAGGCAGGTTTATTTCCTAAATGACTTGCTGAACTGGCAGAGCCATATGTGAAGTGAACAAACCATAGAGAAGGATGCAAACTCTCCCATCCTGCTTAAAGCAGAAAACTGGTACTGACTGTTAAAAGGAGATGGTTCCAAGAGTAACTCTGAAGATCGTATGTTGTAAACTCTAGTAAAACCTTACATGGCAGAACTGTCAGGGAGAAGAAAGGTTAGTGATTCCTCACTGGATTCAGTTTGACTGCTGGATAGGTTAGGAGGATCAGTATCGGGGTGGGAAGTATAGTGCCCCTTACCTGCCCTCTGTGCTGGAGGAGGATGCATGGAGGGGCAGAAACTACCTGGGATGGATCAGAGGCTACAAATAGTGCCAAATTTGGGAGCCAGCTTTATTCTCGTCCCCCTCTTTTGCTGTATTTCAGGTGTGTTGGTATTCTTTTTGCAATAACTCATTTGAGTGCCTGAAGGGGTAGCAATGTTGGATATGTCAGAGTTACTAACTCCTTCGTTTCTCTTCCATGCTTTCTCCTCCTGCAAGGAGCGGAAGGTACTTCATCTTCTGCTGTCTTCGCTTCTTAGCACTTTTAAGTTTTTTGTTGATTTCTAGCATTGTGGCAAGTTTGTCTTCTGAATATTTATTTCACCCTTTATTTATATATTAAACTGTAAATGAACTGGTAGTGTATGCTATAAAACTTCAGGTTGTATCTGTCGTGATGATGTTTTTGTTTAATTTTGATTTTTGGTTTAAAAAAAACTCCAAACCAGACTAATTTTATGTTACTTTTCCTCCTGTTTTTGTAGGTTTTCATAGAGCTGAATCACATTAAAAAGTGCAATACTGTGCGAGGAGTCTTTGTCCTGGAGGAATTTGGTAATTACATTATTTTGATATTAGGTCTGTAATCACATGGCAGTAACTCAAATTTCCAGTTGTCAGATTCAGAGTTGCACTGCAGTTTCAAAGATGGGAGAGAATGTAGATTGCATGTAAGAAATTGCCTGAGAGATGGGTAATTTTGCACAAAAATTTGCACAGTTATTTTTATCACATTAAGATTTGCTATGTAGGTGCTTTTTGTTACTAGACAGAGAAAATGTCCTGAGTCTTCTGAAACAAACAAAAACCAGACGTGGATGTGTGTGTGAATTTTCTTTGGTATGTTCCTTTTCATCTGAGAAACAACATTTTTAAAGTAGGATTTAAAGCTGAGCTTTCTCAACACACCATGCTTTCGTTACAAAGAATTACTGTTAATTGCAAAGCTTTCTTTTTGCTCCAGCTGTAGTTCAATTTTTGTTTAATGGAGCAGAAACTGTTTTTTCAGGTTGTACTTTATTTATCCTGTGATTTTTGTTTTAGAGCATGAGTGGAAAAGTAGAGGTTAAGGAGAACAGAGGTTTTGTGCTATTTCAGTCAGTTACTGCTATTGCGTATCTGCCTACACCGGAGTCTGGGCAAAATTTCAGTGTTAGTGTCAGTCACAATATTCTTAACTAGGGTCTGAAAAATATGACTTCAGATGCAGCTCTCTGGAAGGATGATCCACATACTTCTCTTGAAACCTAAATTGGTTTATTCTTCTATCTATCTTTGAGACATTTGTTTAGGTCTTGGGAGTATGTATGAAACATATAAAAAGAAGCTAAAATTTACAACATTCCATATCAGATCAGCATACATACTTTGGCCACTAATCAAAATCTGAATCAGCAGCTCCCATTACCAAGACTGTCATTGCTCTTTGGTACTGTCAACAGAATGTTCTGGCTGAGGGATTGTCCCTTGAATTATAGAAGACTATTAATATGAGGTTTCTGTAATTAATGTCTTTGTCCATGACAATGTGTTGTCTCCTTTGGGTGACACAAAGTTTTAAGTGATAAAACCCTTCTGACTGTTGCAGTTTGCTTGTTATTTACCATAAATCTCCCAGGCGTTTCAGATTTGAATTCGTGAACAATTTTTTCCCATTTTTTGAAAATGTTGTTCGTGGTTCATATGATCAGATCTGTATATTTAAACCACGAAAATTTTCTAATAGTTTAGATGTTCATAAGTTCTATTCAGTTTATGTTCCTTTGATACCATGTTTTCATGCTGATGTGCGTGATTCATTTTACTACTTAGAGAAATTTCTTAAGTCAGTAAAAGATTATTCATGGGCTTTTACAAAGATGAGAATTCATAAGTTGTAAAACTAGCTTAAAGAAGGGCTTCAGCTTCTGAAATCTTTAACTTAGAAGAAATCACTTGGGTCAGAAATTAATTTTGGATCATTTTTTGAGGTTTTAGTGCAAAGTACTTATTTTAACAGTTTGTTTATATTGCATAAGAAGAAAGACAGTGTTTGACTTGGTTATTTCTAGTTAATTTGTATTGATAACTCCGTAACACAGCATTTAGCCCCTAAATAATGTCTGTAATAAAGGTAAGAAAAAGTACTTTTTTTTCTACAAAAGATTTTGTAATCAAGGGCCTATTGCAAAAGCTAAAATTGTCATGTAGAACTTACAAAAAAGTAATTATAAGAAGTAATTAAAAGTAAACTGGGAGTTGAAATCTACAAGCAAGAACTGAGAAATTAAGCCACTTGAGTTAAAAATATCCTCTCTCACAAAATAGAGGTCACAGGCAAATACCAGTTTAGATGTACCAAATGAGATTGACGGTTTGCCCATCCAGCTAATACAGAGAAAGAAAAAAGAAAGGAGGATGTTGCAGGGCAGCTAACTTTTCTTCTTATGCTGAGATTAGAGTCTATCTCAGAGCTGTTTTTTGAATTGTTGTAAAGGTGAGAAGATATGACAGTCCGTCCTGTTCAAGATAAATTAGCATGTTTGGTAGTAGTAGACTAAAAGCATTCAGCAAAAGCTTGCTTGGACTTCTTAAGAATGAAGTTATTTAACAGTATTAAACGTTGTGACCCTTGCCATCAGATTTATAGTAGGAGCATATTGAAATAGTAGATGCTCTTAAAAGGTGGTGTCTGGTAAGCGTGCATACTCCAGTTTGATGGGAAATACTTCGGTGCAAGATTTGGATTTTACCAAGTATGAGTGCTCCAGATTTGTGATAGCACTGCAGAAGCTTAAAGGTCTGTGTGTGTTAATGCTGGGTTTAGATGGCAGCATCGCAGTTGGACTTGTGGTTTCAGAGCAGGATGCAAGCAGAGGTTCAGGAGTTGTGTCCCACAAATGAAAGTGTCAATTTAAGTAAGTGAGGAAATGTAAGGTTCTTCCCTCTGGAATTTGAGTTACTGCTGTGTACTTGTGCTTTACTTTCTTGTGGCCCCTTCACCGCTGCTGCTATGAAAACCTTCATTCTCCAGCAGGTAAAGTGATGTCCCCTAAACTCATTTTGTGGTAGCACCATATTTTCATTTACAGGACCAAAGGCTGCAGGATGGTGCTTAATAATTTACTCCCTTCATCCTCTCAGTTCAAGAGCATCAGGAATAACTTCTAATGTTAGAAGAAAAGTGCTAATCTTTCAGTTTGAGGCTTGAATCTTTGGAGACTTGGGTCTTTGGAGTTTTTTCTTGTTGTTGGGGGGGGAGTCTTTTTTTTTCTTTTGTGGGAGGGCAGTTTATTTTTTCCTTTCTCCTTTTTTCTTAATATTCTGCAGTGTTAGTGCTTTGACTTCTGTGTGTGTAAATGCAAACCCATTCTTCTTAATCTTCCTAACTCAGTCCTCTCAGGAGAATTTTCTGCATTGGAAGGACTGTGAAGGAGTACTTTAAGTAAAGACAAGGCAACTTACTGTGAAGTGGAGAGACAGTACCTTGCCTAGCTGCTCTCCTGTTCCCTCTCTTCCTATTCTCAGTTATGATACAGGACTTTACAGCTTCCCTTCTCTCCTTCCCTCGTGGCAAAAGGTCCTTACAGCTTTCCCTTCCTGCTTTTTGAAGAGTATATGAACAGTTGTATGTTATCCAGTGGGCAGTGAGACTTACACAGCTGTAAAAGTCCAACCCTATTTGGCTGTGCACCTTCATCACTCCCACCTTAATCCCCTGGTGACATGGAGTTAATTTGGAACATCTGGTGCCAACGGGTAAGGTAGCTTGGATGTGCACCTCTTATCTTCCCAGCTTTAGCCTCTGGAGCAGTGCAGCCTGGGTGTGCACTTCCCTTGTTTCTCAGCCCTTAAGGCAACTGCCAGCTCCAAGGAGAGTGAGAGTTGAAAAATAAAACAAAAATAATACATTACTTTTTACCATCATATTCTGTACATTTCAATAGATGTTTTTCAAGAATGGCAATACCATGACGTATAAGAATTAGTGGGTACTGGTTTGTATTTTGAGAACTTCCTCAAACCCAGTCTGCACTGCCTATTCTTGGCCCCTTAGAGTGTGATCCGTCTCCCTCTCCAGTGTTTAGCCGTGTCATATCATAGTTGAAGAGATGACATCTGCATGGATAGGTTTTGTTGTGGATTTTTCCTGGTTCTTCATACTGAACTCATCTGCCTTTGTTTCTTTTCTTGTCACTAGTACTATGTGTAATAAAACATTTATCCTTCCTCTTTGAACCTGGAATGATTTGGTTTTGCATAATTTATGTACTGCTTCTTCTAAATTCTTTTGTTGTGACACAGAAATTTCATGGCAAATTCCAGCTATTCTGGAAGGGAAGTATTCAGAGTTGGTCGTGGTATTCCTCTGATCTTAACATTTTAAATTTAAGTTGCATGTTCTAGTGTGGTCTTCGTTCTCTTCTGGTGATTTCGGATGGTATCTGTTCACAACATTTGCAGGCCAAGTGTGGGCCAAAGGCACAGTTCAGATGCACTGCACGCAAACAGGGTGGTTACAGTTTGCTTTTTTATGTTATGCACAATGAGAACAAATGGCAAATTTTCTTTAGCTATATTACGCCAGTTTTCTTTCTATCAGTTTGTGTCACTGCAAGGGAACAAGGTCAGATTTTCTGGACAATAGATTTTTTTCATCAGTGCCCTAATCCAGATTTCTATAAACCAACCAGCCTGGTATTTTAAGAAAACATGTCACTGAACTCAGCTTTTATTTTAAGGCAACTCATTCAAAAACGAGTGTTTTCAGTGAATATGTCAAGTAAATACCATCACACACATCCTATATAGGAGAAAAAATATCTTGAGAAACTTAAAATAGAGCTGGAAAGCAGTCTTCCAGTTAAGAAAATTTTCTCCCTCAGATCCTTTTTCTTTCCCCTGGATTTCACTAGCTTACTATACAGTGTCCAGCAGTTCTTTTGAGATCTGTTATTCAGCAGAGAAGGATTCAGACATCTCAAGGGTAAAATATTCGGGACTCATATAGTGACAAATTCCTATGGAATTTTTGGTTTATGTTTTATTGTAGTAGACATTAGGCATATTTTGTCATTGAGCATATCTTTTCATTATTTTTACTATCTAGCAGGAATAAGTAACATGAGAAAAGCCAGAGTTTCTAAGAACCATCAGATATCTGCTGTGCCAAACAGAGGCAGTGAAAATTTTTGCCAGCTTGAGTAATTTATTACGACATTACCAGTATCTTCCAAGGATATATATAATGTAAATGAAAAGAAGTAAAAGTATGTAGAAGTGAGGGATAGTGAGGTGCCCTGTACCTGCACCTGCTGTCTGTCTGCATCCCTTCCCTTTCCCATGGGAACGTTGTGCTATTTCTTTCCCATTTGCCTCTCGTTTTTTGAACTTTTTGTTTTGTCTCTTGCCCGTCCGGTTTTAGTTCCTGAAACTAAAGAAGTGGTGAGCCACAAGTACAAGACGCCAATGGTGAGTCAACTGTGATGCCTCTGCTGGTTCTCTAGAGGATGTATCTTTACATTTTCATGTGGAGGAAAGAATTACATTGAGACTGCAGGATTTACAGTGAAACACCAGCTGCTCTTTATGATGTTTTCATTAGGGGGAGACAGCAAAACTCAGTGATTGTTGTATCTATGAAATTAGAGGAACTCACCAGTAGAGCAGAAAGCACTGAAGGTAGCCAATTTGGCCTTGAACTTTAATG
This sequence comes from Melanocharis versteri, assembly GCA_013397845.1. Classification (NCBI taxonomy): domain Eukaryota; kingdom Metazoa; phylum Chordata; class Aves; order Passeriformes; family Melanocharitidae; genus Melanocharis; species Melanocharis versteri. The sequence goes on from VZTG01004599.1 coordinate 65,835, forward strand.
CAGTAAGAACTGGTGGAACTGGTAATTTTAAGACAGTGCAGAACACAATCCTTAATCCATAGAACCAATGGAAAGGGAGACTACTTCCTAGGAATAAAATGATTGTTAACAGTTTACAAAAAATTCCCATTTCCTCATGAGCAATGAGTTGTGAGAGAACAGTAAAAGTATTGATTCCTGCTGTATAGATGAGTTCTTGTGGTTTAATATTAAGTTTTTATAACTTTTTTGTGAACACCAGCAGTTGATAATGATACTTAGCACTTTTATACATGATCAGGCTTATATTCACTTATGAGGAAGTAATAGAAACCAATGATTATCATCAGAACTGAAATTTCTTTAGTTTATGATGGAAGTACCGTGTGCACATTTGGTGATTTCATGAAAACTTCAAGAGGAGAGAGAGCAAAATTATTTGAAGAAGCTGGAAATGTTTTAGAACAAAATGCCTAGATTATATGTAGTTTAAGAAGCAAATAGCTGTATCTGTTAGTAAGAAAAGCCAATCTAATGGAAAAAAAATATTTTATGGAAGTGTTTTAGCTTGTAATATGATACAGCAAAACATGTTGTTATGCTTATTACCTTTACAAAAATTTTAAATGTCAGTTTACAGGACAAGAATTTTTAAGATCACGAGAATAACAGGTATTAGAACTAGTATATAAATAAAGTTTAAGTCTTACCTTCACTGAACTGTGCTGCCAGTCACATGGTAAAAGAGGATTTTCAGTTCAATAATAGCACAGTTAATCAGTTAAATAATTGTAAAACTTTGTAGTGCTATGTGAAACCCTCTCTTTAGTTAGCTTTTTCAACCCCTCCCAGAAAATGTCTTGTAATTTCATACAACAGACCAAAAGGAAATACACAGAATTACTTTTCTAAAGCCAGCTGGACAACTTTCTAGCTTAGCATACTGTTCTTAAAAATTGTTAAATCATACTGTTAAGCAGCTAATGTTTTTATCCCAAAGGAATTTTTTAGTTTGTTATTTGGCTCTTCTTCTCTATCCATCTCAGTTAGAAGGTGGTAGGGGACACATTTTCCTGATTTTGTCTGTAGCCAGAGTAGTTGTCCCATGAAGGAAGACATGCAGGAAAATACAGGTGTGCAATGGATTTTGTAAAACACTAAATCTGAATTTCAATATTTCTTCTTCTAAATTCTTGTAGGCTCATGAGATCTGCTACTCCGTGCTGTGTCTCTTCTCTTATGTGGCTGCAATTCGTGGAAAAGAGGCAGAAAACAAAAGCAAACCACCTCGACCAGTTTCCAGTTGATCATGATATTTGGAAATATCTACCCTTTGGCACACTGATATGCAGTACTCCCAGTTTTACTGCAGTTACTGGAGCTCACTTTCTGTCTTTTATGAGAACTTGATTATTTATGTATGACCCTGCAAGTCTTTCCCCATAGAAAAACCTAAGCCTTCCCTGTTCAGTCTCCTTCTGAATTCATCCTTTATGGAGTTTTTAAATGAGCTTTTAATCAGACAGTTTTGAGCATCTGCATCCAGCTGTGAGTGACTTACTCTGGACATTCCTTTGAAATTCCTTTTTTGTTAAGATGACTAACAGCTTGAGTTGGGTTGTTTTTTTGTTCTAGTGATACTTGTTACAGTTTATTCACTTTACAACTGCAGGCTTCTGCTTTCAGATTCTCTGGTATGTGCACAGTGGAAGCAGCCTGGTCCTGTATGTTGTTTCAGTGTTGTGCTTTTGTTGTTTTTCTTCTGTGTTTTTCATTTTTAATTACCAACACAGAGTTCTTGTCACATAGTTCTACAGTCTCTTTTGGTAGAGATGAACAATTTAGCTGTCATAGTCTTAAAATATCATGTGACGGTTGAAGTTTGGTTATTTAATTGGTCCATCTGTGGAGATGACTGTTTCTCAAGTGGAGACATAAACTTTGAAGGTAGTACAGTGTAAAAAACCTCAACACTTCATGGGTTCTGTGGATTTTCAAATGGGAGTTTAGGTAACATTTGTAGCTACCCCAGCAGTAGAGTTAACAGATGCAAATAAGCACTCCCTAAAGCAGTTAATGACAGGGATTAGAAAATGAATAAGGCAGTGTAAAACTTGGAAACATTTTTGGCAGAAGCACATTACAGAAATCTGCGGAACATGTTCAGAAGCCCAGAGCATTTTGCTGTCTCCAAATTTTTTAAACTATTGCTTTTTTTTTTTTTTTCAATCTGTACCTGTATATGAAGGGATCCTGAAAATATTGTGTTTATGTATGATGAAACTCATGTAGTTAAAACTATTCATCACATTCCTTATTTTAAATAGGCTGGATAAGAATGTTTTTTTTCATTCTGTTTTTGTTCTTGAACTCTACTGCACTTGTCTGGAAAGCTCTTAGGATGCTGGAAGGTGAGACTGTCTAGAGAAAATAATGTTACATGTAAAATACCAGGAAAAATTGCTCTGATACAAACTGATGTATTGTATGTTTTGACATTGAATTCTGACTAAATGCACCCAGAAATAACCCTGTTTTGGCTTGGTCAGGGTATCTACCATTTAAAATGGAATATACTAGTATGGGTGAGGATGATGTAAATATTATAGTATCACATCTATTTATAGAAACTGTACAGCTCTCTGAATGTGAAAATAAAATGTCATTCAACCAGCAACTAGTTTTCATCCTCCTGTGCTTTTCTATAATTTGTTATTCTGAAACAAAAGTAATGATATACAAAATACACCATACACATACATGAAATAGTGGAAAAGAGAAGACTCTAAATGAACAATCTAAATTTCCTTCCACATAAGCAGTTTTAAATAATTTGGGTTTTTTTTTCTTCTAATACAACATCTGTGTCATTTTTCTTTAAAACAAAAGTGTTCGAAGAACATGAAGAGGGAAGACAGACACATCTGAAATATGGAAATTTTTTTTGCGTGCTTGCAAGTAGAAGTGGTATGAAGAGGATTTTTCATTCTTTCCTAACATCAAAGCAAAACTGAAATTGGAAATAATGAAATTAGCCTGGTTTGAGTATATTTTCTTTCTTTTGTCTTCTGAGACCATAAATTTTCTTTTAGCAATATATGAATTTTTAGCATTTGTAGTTTTCTGCATACTACTGTATTTCAAGTACATTTAAGACTGAAAGCACTGTGGTCTACAATAGAGGTTCCATTTATGCAGTGCTGGGTCCCACGGAGGTAGACAATTTCAATTTTTAGATTGTAATTATGTTAGTAGACCTATTAACATAATCAACTTAAAATTATAGGGGGAAGATTTTTAAATGCACAACATCATTTACTATATACAGCTCCTTTTTAAATTACATAAGCTGCTGTCTGCTTTAGGCTGATGAGAAACGTCAATGCAGAATAAGACTTTTAAAGGGCCTGATAATAAAAATGGCCCTCTGTCCCCTTTGACAGAATTTGTTTTGAAGAACAAGTGTGGCTAAATATAGTGCGTGCTGTTCCGTGGCTGGGATGAATCAGTGACAAGCTCAGCAGCTGCATGGACACTGGGCTTCTGCTCTTTAGGTGGGACTTGGCTTCAAAACTGAAGACATTTTTTGAAATACATGAAATCTTTCTCATACTCGATGTTGGTTGTGTAGCATATTCATCTGAGCCAAAGGCGTGCTGTGCAGAGTTTCCACCTGTAAATGCCCAGTGCTGCTCTCTGGATACCCCATGCAAATGCAAGTTGGATTTTAAATTGGTACAAAAGCATAAGTCTTTGGGAATACAGTCTTCCATCCTTTCCACTCCATCACTCTGAAGCACTAAGAGGTAGATAAACTTTATTTTGGAGGAAAAAAAATAGTTACAGTGATTTGCAAGTGTTTTTAGTTAACATCCCACTCATTTTGATATTTAGGTAACAATTCCTTGGCAATAGGTAAGAATTTAGAGGCCTCTAAACCTTCCAGAACCAAATGTAAGGCTAACTGAGACTGATCGGTAACTATAAATCGTGCTGGAAGTTTCTTAACACAAAAAGAATAATTCTCATGTTTTTACCACTAGGAGGAGCCTGTGTCTTATTTTTAAATAATTTCAAAATTGCAACCTTTTTATTTTAACGCTTGTGTTATTTCCAAGGCACTTACACAAATGTGACAAAGAACATAAACTTGCCTTAAAATTTCCTTATGGCTGAACAGGTTTCTTCTTCTGCTACAGTGTCTTGTTTGTGGAAGTTGGTTTTCAAAATTATGGTTATTAGGTATTCTCTGCAAACACTGGAATTTGTGAGTAGTCTTCCTGGCAGTTTTCAAAGTGGAACTTAATTTACTAATTTATCTATATTTTGGTTATCAGGTCTTCATTGTGATACTGCAAAAATGCACTTGTTTTATTTGTGAATGCAGTGTCCACTTCTAATACAAGTGGATCCACATTTTAAAGGTTTAAGCATCAGTGAGTGTCACGACACTGGTACTTACTAAGTGATATTTGTTAAAGATATATTTGGGAAAAGCATTTTGAAGGTCTGTTGAAGGAAAGAGTTCATTACTTTAAGAAGCCTGTTGTAAAAATTTCCTGCACCCTGATTCCTAACTTCGGATAATCCCTACCGTCCTACTTTAACACTTTCAGGATAGCAGAGTAAGATGAAATGTTCATCTGGGTATTTAAAAGCTAAATTGCTAGTAAATATAAGTCATTAAGAATTGCAATTCCAACTAAAGTTCTAGCTTAGTAATCAAAGTGGATGGGAAAATTGGCTGTGATTATAAGCCTTAGGAACCTTTATGTTGCAAAAATATTGAAGATATTTCTAGAATGATGCTGCTTATGCCAGAAGAGGGCTCGTGGCTCACAGAGTATGTTTCTGATAAGGACGCGGTTGCCTGCAGTGGGAACAAATCAGCTGCTTGCCCCAGTGTCAGGCACAGGCTCCTGTTATCAGTAAATTCAGAACTAGGCAGAAAATAGAAGCTAAGCTTCTCACAAAGAGCAATATTTACATCCCAGTTCTCCTTGATTGCCAAAGGGATGAAAATCATATGATGTTGCTTTCTTCTGAGGCAGGATCTTCCTTCTGGGGGAAAAATGGTTTCTGCTTAACTCTGACTCCAGTGGTATTTACAAACTCCAAGTCACTGCTCTTAGACAAGCCAGGTGGTGATGAAACAAAACATCTCCGAGCTCCAGAAGAAGTGGGAATTGGGACCAAGAAGCAGCAGCTTTGTGCAAAGGACCTTGTCATACAAAAGGCAGTGCCAAAGAGCTTCTTGCTGTTCCAGAAGTCACAATTCAGCCAGAGGCATCTGCTTGTCACAAGGGCAGGACACTCCCAGGCAGCTGAGTGGCGACTTCGCCTGTGCTGGTGGTAAAGGCTTCACACAGAGCCCCACCCTGTGACGCCCTTGGAAGATGTTCAGTGTGAGCAACAGCTCAGAGATTCTACAGCCATTCCCAGTGTGGCCGTTTCACCAGAGCAGTAGAAATGTGAGGAAGCTTTAAATAACAGTGGGTATGTGACGCCTCTTTCCAGCACTGTGTCAGAAGGTTTAAAAGCTTGGTGTTGGTGACAAGGGAGCTTTGAGTGCAGTTGAGTACATGCCAGGCTTAGAGGGGACCTCTTTCGGGCAGGTAGAATAAAAATGAGCTCAATGTTTATACCAAGGTTAGTAAAATCCGAAGTTAACTTTCTGTTTACAGGTGTACAATGCTTTGAAACTTCTGCAACATAGTAGTTCTAGCATTGATTGCTTTTGTTGGACGAAGCAAAGAAACAACAAAGAAACATATATATGTCAGCCAAGGCCAAACAGTCCTGCTTCTATTTGCAACAGTTACTATAGTGATAAACGTGGTTTAGGAACCTACATAGAAATAGAAATCCCCATCTCCCAAAATAGCTCTAAATAAAAAGGAACAAACAGTGGCAGGAAAAACACCAGTTAAACTCTAAATAGTTGCTTCCTTCAAGTATGTGAAAACTCTGGTTCTGTATTTTCATTCTTTCCACTCATTTTTGCCTTTTCAGTTTCTCATATTAGCTCCAGTGAGTGACAGTCTATCCATAGTGCTCTGGGTATCAAAGCATTCTCCTTCTGCTCTTTTTACACATCATCCTTCTTGGATTCCTTGCCGTTTCCTCACACATCCTTGGCCTACACTCTCTTCATCCAGTCAAGCTCAGCTCTGCACCTCAGTTTCCCATCAGATCATCTCCATCTGTTTCCCTTTGTAGGTTTTTCATACATTCTTCTTGCCTCTGTGGCCATCATCATCTCCCAGCCTCTTTGCCCTGGCAGTTCAGACTTACGCTCTTCCTGGTCACCTGCTCAACCAGTCTGCCCCTTTCCAGCTTCCTCGCAGTCTCTCATTCCTCTCTCCTGTTCTTACCAAGTGCTCTGTCATCTTTCATTCTCAGCCTTATTCCACACTTACTCCTCTTGCATTTAAATCAAGTTATTTTTGGTGGAGTGCTGAACAGTGCTATAGAAGGAAGGGGAAAGATTTCCAGTCTTAGTGCTGCTGTTGTGTGATAGCTGCCAGCAGCAGCTCTTCCCTACACTCCTAGTTAGAAATGGCTCAACCATTTAATCTGATATTAAAAATAAATAAATTTGTCTAAACCAGACTTGTAACCTAACAAATTTCATAAATTGTTAAAAGTTTTTCAGAACTGTAGGAAACAAAAATCATAAAAGCAAAACCCATGCTTTGTAAATACACAATCCTGTTATCCCCCCTTATATCAGTGAGGAAGAACAAGTCCCGTTTTCAGGTAGAAATTTTTGAGGACTTTCCTATGATCACAATCTACTATACTTGGGGTTTTCTTTTCAGGCAGCACAAACAATGAACTAACCTACAAAGCAGAAGAGAAGCTTGGATTTTTTGGCCATTTTTTTCCTGGGTATATGAAAACTGTAAGTAAATAACAAAAGTGTATTTGACAGTTATATTGATACTTAATCTTTTTGTGATCATAATTTCCTGCAATATATCTGGATTGCTGGGGCAGTTGTTAGCATTATGGCAGATACCAAGGAAATGCAACCTGATTGAAGGTTAAATTGTATTCATCCACAATCTGGGTTCATGTATTTGGATCCCACAATTTATACTTCCAAGCAAAACAATGGAAACGATGTATGATATTGTTTATGTTTGCCAAATACATTGTAAAGAACACAAAAATCACATTCAGACCATTATCCATCATTAAGAAGAAAAAGGGAGCACACTTATTTTTATTTCACATTGGCGTAGCCACTGATATTTTATATATTTTAGATTAGTCACTTTTTTAGATTATTTGTCTTTGGTACAGCTGTCCTAATGCACAATTACGGCTGAAATGTGTCCATAGCTATGACAGTTATCTGTGCTTTCAGGGCTGCTTATTGTCAGTGTTTCTGTCTGGCACAGAAAGCAGATGCTTGACTAGTTCTTTTCCATATCTGGACCTAATAAGTGAGGCTGTTCTTACCTGTTTCTTTTAAACTTTCACCAGTTCAAGCTGTTTAGGATGTGTTGCTTATGCAGACTGCTGTGGGGACCCTGCCCAATGACAAGTAAAGGATATCTCTATGACAGCTTTTATTTTCCTAAAATAGAGTTCTCTTCTTAGGAAGCACTTGAAAGGTATCAGTGGGCCTATTTTTAATCTTAGCATACTGTTCTTAAAAAATTCATTTGTAAGGAGACAGGAACAGCTTGTAGTTCTAAACCTGCTCTGAGATGACATGTTAGTGACAAACTTCTCTCCTAAATACATACGAGGATTTTGTTTCAAAGTAATTCTGTGATCAAAGCAACATAAATGACTTTTCTGACTTCCAGAAAAGTCTTTTCTCTTGCTGCTGTCGTTCGAATGGCCATTGTATGATTAAATTAAGGAAAAAGTTCTACCAACTAATATTTTCTTGTGTTTCTGTTCATTCTACGCAGTTGTAGATCTCTCTTGAAATAGCTAGAACAATAATCCTTTCTCCTAAGGAATGAAAGCTGCAGGTGAGATGTACTGAGGTTATCTTTAATTGTCTGGCATGTCCTGCATTGAAAAATCTGTTTAAATAAGATACAGGAACCTCTTGATCTCTCACTGTAATTTTCAACAAGTAGAACTGAATTTTTATATATAATTTGATACAATAAGCCTAAAAAAATCTGAAAAAAGTTGGTAAAGATAACTGTTCCCTCTTACAGAGAGGAAGAGGAAGGTAATCTCAAGACGAGTGAGGCACTTTCCATAAACATTCTTTTGGGACAATTTGAACTCAATTTAATTTGCATTTCACCCCACTATATCACATAAGTATTGTAACTTAGGCAGGAAAGCTGCTTAAGAATAATAGAATCATAGAACAGTTTGGGTTGAAAGGGAGCTTTGGAGGTCATCTAGATCACCTAGGTCACCATCTGTATCATCAGCTTGTGCTAATATCAGGTCATGCATGGACTGAAGAGATCATCTAAACTGAAACAATCCATCAAAGACAAGGTTTAGAATTTAGAAGCTACTAAGGAAAGCGAAGTTTTCCAAACATGATACTGAATGCAAGTAGTTTTCTGTGTTTCACACTGATTTCTGCCTAACAGTAGAATGATCTTCCAAGCGATGGTTTATTAGCAAATATCTGGATGTGTGCAGATTTAGGACTCTTTCATTTTAGAATATTTCTATCTGCATAACTGCTAGTGCACTGTCAGTTACAAGCATTGAGTGGTGTAATCAACCATAACTTGGATAGCTAAATAAAATGCATTAGTACCTAATTGGTAACAACATACATTGATGGAAACATAGCTTCTTATTACACAGGTTACCCTTCCTTGGACGCACAAGTATTCACCTGCATTGTGGGTGATATAAAAAATATATTAGGAGTTGGCACCCTTTCTGCAAGAATAGCTTTAGTACTAGAGCGTATACTTGGATTTACAGTGACTTGGGAATGAAACACTCCTGACGTTTTTATTAACCAGTCAGAAAACTAAGGCTCAGGAAAGAAACGACAGTCACTTTTATTCTGCAGCTGTTACCACAGATATGCCTGCTAGTTTTAAAGTAATAGTCATGGATCTATGACAGCAGAATACAGAATAGGCTGCAACCTGAGAAATAGTCACTGTCTGCCAAATAGTCACTGTCATGACTTCTGCATGGACGTAACTGTAATTTCCTTCTTCAGCTTCAACTGATCCACTTCTTATTTGTTAATAGGAAAAAGTAATTATCTCCATGGGGGACCATCAGTTAACTCCCACACAGCCTTTGACAGCTTCTGTATAAGCCTGCTGAAGAGGAGAAGGAGGAAACCCAGCAGCTTTACCTTAATCCGCTATGCTCATACCACAGTTTGAAGAGATTTTCTTCAGGCCTTGCAGCCCTGAGCAATAATCTCTCAGACCAAGAGCTGACTAGTGGGTGGGGGAGCTCCTGGCACTGAAGGAGGAGCTGGTGCTGCAGCACGATGCAGCTCTTTGGCCTTTTTTTTTCGTTATTTTAACAAGTCATGGTCAATCATTAACTCATTTTGCTATTATTGTTTGCTCACAGAATAATGGTCAGGATTTGAGGACTAAGGCAATATTAAGGAAACAAGGCACTCAGATAAGGTTTGTTTGCATTTGACAGTTCAATTCCAGCTGGTGGCTTTTATGAAGAGTATTCATGAAGCTTCCCACTGCCAGGAGCAAGCAAATATTGTTTACTTAGAGTATTTACACAACAGTGCTGAAAACCCGAATGAAACAGGAGAATCGATGTGGTGTGAAATGTGAGCTGTCCTAGGCTAAAGCCTCAGCAGAGGGTTTGTTTGGCAGGTAATGCCACCTGGAGAGAACTGGGCTGGTAGGAGTATGGGAAGTGCTTTTTCTTGTCATAGTATTTTAGAGTTGATGTTTCCTAGCTCAAGTGAAGCACTGGGCTTTAGTAATGCCCTGCAAACACCCCTGTGCTTCAGATGAGTCTTAGCTATGTTAATTCAAGTATCTCCATCTGGTATGTAGTTCTAGTCTGAATGAAAGGCATGTGCACTGAACAGGCAGGCAGCAGACTGGATTTATAGGATTTTAAATGGAAATTGTGGAAGCATCGAAAGTTACAGTCAGTTACATCCAGCTGGTTAGAAATAATCAGCCTGAAGAGGTTGTTTGTCTAAGTTACATGTACTTTTCACATGGAAGGATCTTTTTACTTGAACAATAACAGATTTTTTTGTCTTGGTGGGGAAAACTACTGGAAGGACTTCCATAGGACTTGTTTTTGAAAGTAGCTGCTGTCAGCTGTGAAAGGCGCTTAATGTGCTAAAAGAGAATGCTGCTAGGTAGGAATTTTTAAACTTTATGATCATGTTAATTTTTTTTTTTACTATTGAACTTACCTTGCACACTTCTAACAGTGCTAAACACCTACAAGGTAAGAATATTCACCATGATATTTAGAGATAAGGCCATCTGATTTTACATCAGAGGAGATCTCACCCAGGAAATGATAGCGTAAACTCTCTTTCATCAGGTAGTCTTTCAGGTACGATGGAAAATTGGGAGATACTTTGTTGCTCTTAATCAGGTAGGTTTGGAAGAAGCTTCTCAGTGCATGTGGTTTTAATCAGATTGGGATGAAAGTTATTAATGATTTGTTTATTACCAGCATGGAATTAATGGGCGATTAGTGACTCTACTTTTAGGATCTGTGTCAGCCATGGAACAGATAAATGGTAATATTATATGCTGGCAAAACATCAATAAACACCTACCATTTTCTGAAGACCTTTCTAGAAATAATTACAGGAAATTGAGACTTTTCAGGTGCACCTTCCCCCTTTTCCTCTTTTCAGTGTGAGGAGTGGTTAGCATTTGGAATTCAGAATTCGCATTTTTATGAAGACTTTTTAGAAACCTAACTAGAGTTAGTGCTTCTTTTTTTGCAATGCTTTGGATTTGAATTTGGCTCATTGTCATTGGAAGTTTTGGTTTAGTTAAAACGAATTTGTGTTTTTCAAATGCAGCATTCTTAGAAGGCCCTACAGAATTAGGCTCTAACTCTTGCAATTCAGTCACCGCTTTGCAAAATGCATTGTCCCACAAATGCTGGGATGGTCGTCTGGGTCCACTGCATTCTGGTCACAGGTTCTTTAGAATATGGATGATCTCTGTCTTTTATTTGTGGTATGTGCCTTATTTTTTAAATAATAGCACTGCTCAGAAAATGTAAGCACAAAACTATGTAAACCTGGCTGCATGTTTTCCTTTTTAAATTTTATTTATTTGTTGAAAAATAACAATGTGCAACAGACAAGTGTTAACCTGGAATAAGTCGGCTTTGGTTTTAGAGGGTATCCTTTTTTGGTTCTGATATCATAATGAAATAATCAAAATACACATCTCATGACAATCAGTGCTTTTATTATGAAGATGCATTTGCTTGTTTAATACAACTAACACGCTGTGTCAGACACGCTTTCCCATCCCAAGTGGCACGTTGGAGGCAGGGGAGGAGTATAAATTCAGTTCCTTTGTGTAGATTCCTCCAAAAGGCAATGCTGCCTGGATTAATATCATCTTCCCGCCGTCTCTTGTACTGTGATCATTAAAAAGTACTTTCCAGCCAGAAACTATCTACTACTGCAGGTCTGGAAAAAACCTACCCCAAATACTCTTCAGACTTGTAGGTGGGAAGCTAGAAATGCTATTGTGTCATTTGCTTAGACAAAATCATCTGCAAAAATGCTTACATATCACTCATAGCCTTTCACAAACCTTCAGTAAGAGTTATGACTGCAAGTTTATTACATTCATTCCAAGCTTCTGCTTTAAAATTTTTTATTTGTGTGCAAATAATCTTCCTTGCTAGAATTTTCACTGTTTCATCTGACGTGCGAAATCGTCCCTGTAGATTTGTGTGATGTCTCTGATTGGTAGCAAAAACCATCTAATAACTGGAATTCTATGCTGGTGTCTTTTTAAAAGCTAGAAAACTAGTAGCGAGTAATTATCAAAGAAATTATTTTCTATAAAAAGCAGAACAGTAGCTATAGCCAGTGGTTCCCAAATGGTGTGTTTTGGACACAGTTCTGCTCGAAAGCACAGCAGTGGATATTTCAAGCACTCAGTGACAGTAAAAACAGTAGGAATGAAAGTTACATTCTGTTGTACAGAGATGAGTACAATGATTAAATACTGTAAATAATATCTTACTGCTTCATTATTCTGAGCTACTTGTTTCTTATGAAGAATGTCAGAGGTCTGCAAAGAGAAAATGGAGCGAACTGTAGAATTGGGGGATTTATGCTTGTTTCAGACATTAGGAAAGGACCAGGGTGTTTTCATTTTTACATAATTTTACTTTTTTTTAATACATATTTTATGTATTTAATGGGGCAAAGGTTTTATTTTGATTTCTTTCAATTTCTTCATGTGGAGACAAGGGCAATCTAATTACAACAGATATATGAAAAGAGGAAATATTGCCTGAAAACACACCGAGTAAGCAGGACATTACAAGACACTTCTGCCTCCTTCTACATGAGTATGAAGCGATTTCTAAGATGAGCAGGACTCCTAAATAAGCAGAAATTATATGTCATTAATTTCTTCACTTTTCTTCTTTTCAGGTTCCATTCTAATGCTGAGACAGAGAATGGGGAGAAGGATTTACTGTCAAATACATTACCTGATTGCTATTATACTACTTCATCCTTTTAAAGTCTAAAATGTACATTACACTTCTAGATGCATTTAAATTTTAACTATGCTTTCTTTGTCAAAGCAAGATTATTGATATTATTTAGCCCTACTTCAATAAATAACAGTCTCTTAGAGGGAGTGCTTGTAGTGAGTTAAGAAAAATTGACAACAAAGTATTCTGTTATTCTTACAGATTTTTCCACTGGCACAGTGTAAATGACCATGAAATACTGACTATTGAAAAAACAAACAGAAATCAAACACACATCCCTCCACCAACGCTATAAACATTCTAAAAAGTCTCCACCAGGAATATCTAATGATTGTTTATTCATATATCTGACCAAACAGCCATTGCTCCTTTATCCAGCTAAATTATTTTGATTCTTACCTTGACTTGCAGATAAACTGAGATTCCGAGTTTTACTGAGGTGCTGGAGAATGAAAAAATGTTTAAGATATTATCAGACATTAAAGGATGCTAATTTTAAATTGAGACTTGGTATTGAAGGTGAAATAGGGACGCTCTCTAGTAGTTGCTTTTATCCGATGATTCTAAGATTCAATGTTCCTAAAGCAAGCTTCAGATGATGATAAAATTAATCTTTGAGCCCTGAGGGTATCGGCCCCCAGCACTGCAAGGTGTGCTGTGTGCACATTCCTGATTTAGCACTGAGTCAAATATTCAGCTTGGTGCTGTGTAGAAATACCTTCAGGCTTGCTGTGCTGAAAATGGATTTCCATCAATTACTGTTATGTAGGTCACTTTTGCAGTTTTTGCTGGGTTTGAGCACTTAAAATAGTGCTACATATATTTGTATTGATAAATAGATACATTACTGACATCTTTACCAAAAATATTTAGTATTTGATTTTTTTATTGTGTTGTAAACGTGTGACTTTTGTTCCTGGTCGTTTTGACAAACAAAATAATTTGTCAGTGTTCCAAAAATATTTGTGATGTAGCATGCATTATCTTTTACATATGTCTAGTAGCCAATGACTTGATTTAAAACTTTCAGTTACGGAATAAGCACAAAGTCTAATAAAATTATCCTCAATGCAGTGTTTGTAGATAGACCTCCCCTCCGCTGCTAAGTATCTGCTCTAGAAATAGAAAGTCAGAAGTGCAATAATTGCACACCATCAGACCTGTATTACCTACCAAGTAACCTAATTCTAGCATAACGCTTCAGAATGAAAAATAATCTTGCTGGTGCATGTAATTAACAAACTTCTTATATCCCACCCAAAAAGTCAGAGTTAGATAATGGGGAACTATGATTTTATTTTCTTTTAACTACCCACCACTCTCTCTTCATTGCAGTGTTAGGGTTATCCATAGGATTCATCTGATTACCTCTGACATCCAGTCTGCACTCTATTTCAGCTTCACCACACTCATTCACAGCTTTACAGGTGTAAATGCCACCGTCAAAGGGAGTGGGTTTCCGGATCTCCAGGGTCAGCACCCCCTGCTTGCTGAACATGCGGTACTTGGCATCCCCAGAGAGATCCATTTTGTTTTTGAACCAGAATATCTTTGGCTGAAGAACAAAAAAGAAGAATTTTAAAATAAAAGGTAGAGAATGGAAGATTTACACCTGATCTTGCAGCTTTAATGTAGCCATCAAAGGCTAAATAGTATTATGAGGGCTATTTACAAAGCAGTGTTAATAATTATTCAAGGAACATCTCATTCAGAACAAATTCATGAAATTAATAATTCAAAAGTTCAGTATTTCTGTTAACTCACAAATAGTGTATAGAAGATGTGGGTTTGTGTCCCGTTTTATTGCAATTTAAAATAAAAAAAACAACCCTCTTAACTGTCTACAAATTCATTCATTTAGGAGTTATTTAGTTGTGGTTATTAAAATGTATTTGAATACTACAGGTATCTTACAGAAGGGGAATTAAACTTCACAGATTATTAGAACAGAAGTGTCATAAAAGTCCAGAGATGCTGGGTGGCCAAATTGGGATGCCAAGGTTTGGTCCGGAAAAGGATTTTCCAAACCCTCTAGCATATCTTTAGAAACGTCAGGAATTTAAAAATGAAGTTCCTGTTGGTTTCTGCTGTGTAATGAAGTGATTGCTTCTATACCAGGCCAAGCTTTTCCAGTACCTGAAAATGTGCCTTTAATTTTTATAAATGAAATTTTGAAAGTGAAAAATCTGATGTAAAACAAACTGCTTTTGTTTATTTCAAGCTCATTAGTATATACAGTGAAGAAACAGTCTTTAAAGAATAGAAAACCAAGCTTTGCATTTATCTGTTTTTCTTTCAGAATTAATGTCTTCTGTTTCTTCATCCATAAACCCCAAAACTACTGCACTGTTTTTACAGAGTGCATTCAAATCTACTGAATCACTTTTGCCTTTGACCTGTGCTGTCCAGTACATCCCACTTGCCATGCTTAATTTTCTTGACAGATCTCAGCTGAAATTTTTCCTGCCTTAACATTTTTCCCTTCTTTTTCTATAGCCTCTTTATCCTTCTGGGTATATGTCTCTTATTATACTTCATTGCTGGCAGGGCATGAGGACTGTCTGCCTGCAGTGGTAACTTTTCCACGCCATACAGATCATCCTGAGGTGTGCTTGAGAATTACAGTTGTTCAGAATTGGAAAAATTCATCCACATAAAAGCTACTCTCTGTGAATGAGAGCTTTTGCAGAGTTCTGCAGTAGGTACTGAAAAATTTTATCAAGGTTAATTTGGGCAATGGAAAATCTGGAAGAGCTGCTTTAAGAGTATGAGGTGTACTGAAGGCTGAGGACTACTCGGATCCTTCGGGCTAATGTGGAAGGAGGAGCCAGCATGCCCGCATTCCAAAGCCTGCCACTACCGTACAGTGACAGCTGTAAAATTGAGAAGGTTTTAAAGAATCTTCTTAAAACCATGGAAACAGAATGAAGTGGATGCAGATGCACAAAAATGTCAGTTAACCAAGAGGGAATATTGTCACTAACGCTGTCATTTCTAAACTGAGGCAGCTACTGGAGGATGGATTTTGCCTACAGCTCCTGGTGTTTCTTCTGTAATGTTCTTGTTCTTTTGAAGCCATTTACATGGATATGCTGCCTTTTTATTTTTGAGTTTTGTCTGGAGCTCCTTCTTCATCCAATGAACTGCAGCAAATAATTTTTTTTAATTTGGACTCAGTAATTGTTACATGTTTTGCTCTGTAGCAATCAGATCCTTGCACAGATAAGAGGTAGTGAAAGAAGCTGAAAATAAGCAGCCAGAGGTGAAGGGATTGTACCAATTTAAATTTATGACAAGATTATGTCATAATATGGTAAATTCCTTCACTGCAGACAAAAAGCTTATTTCCCTTTTCTGAGAAGTCTAAATTTAGCTCCTAGCTGATACAATTTTTACAGCTTGTTCCTGATTAACAAAAGAGTACGTCTCTATGTACTCTTTGAAGAGACTTTAATAAATATATTTAGAACGAGAAAATATTCCTGCGAGATTAAAAAACCAAACCAACAAAACCCCCACAAAAAAACTTCACACGAGACCAGACCTTATTCCAGTTAATTTTGCAGAATAGCTCAGCCTCTTAGAAGCTTATGTGGATGCATTGGCGTAAGAGAAAAACTGCTGCTCCTCTGTATCATTTGGTTAATGGAACAGTGTATGACATTTAGCTGCTGTTTTCTTCAAAGTCTGAAGTGAGCGAGGTATAGACTGTGAGAAGATTTTGTTGGTTTTTTTGGGTTGTTTTTTTTGGTTTTTTTTTTGGTTTTTTTTCATTTTGTTGTTGTTTACCTTCCCCAGTGAGTAGGTTTTGTGCAGACGTGGAACATTTCCAGGGGTGTGGTGTCACCACAAGCAGTGAGTGTCCTTCCCCCACCGTGTTGCCCCCGGTTCTGCGCAGACCCACCCGAATGCTCTCGCCCTGCCTGCCGCAGCCGCAGGTGTGAGCGAGCTGGGACATGGCCGGGTGCCCTCTGCTGCTCCTCTGTACAGCCATGCCACACCCTGATCTGACGGGAATCCTTGGCCTGTGGCGACAATGTCAGGACAGCAGTGATGGTACCTTGGGGATTCCTCTGACAGCACAGCTGAGCGTGGTGTTGTATCCCGCAATCACAGAGCGGTTCACCAAGGGGTGTGTGAATTTAGGAGCCTCGGAGAAGTCGTGCTCTTTGTAACAAGGGGGTTTATAAGTGGTGCCTGCAATTCAAAGAAACAAAATAGTAAGAACCATGCTTTCAATTCTGCTGACTTGTGTACAATCTATGGAATTTATTTTTTCTGTATGATTTAAAGAAGCTTCAAAGCCTTTGGCATTTGTGATATAAAAAGTCTTTAAATACATTTCATTCTAAAACACATCTCTTGTTAAATGTGTTAGTTAAGGTAAAAGGTCCTGGCAGTCATAGGTTTTCAGCTTCTGTTAAAAATATGATAGCCATATGTGTGCAGGGAAAGTCTTCACCACAGTCATCTTCAACTTTTAACCCCAAAATAGAAATATAATCCCCTAGTTGTACTATTTTCTTAAGATAATATAGTTTAGGAAGACTGTGTGATTAAATATTTTTTAACTGATACTTGCATTAGTACAGGAGATCTGTCTAGGTAAGGGCTCTTGATGCTAAAGTTCTTTATAAGTGCTACTTACTAAATAATGAAAATATCTTTAGAGGTGCAGCTAGTAAAACTGTATTTTCCATTTGCCAGTGTATTACTTCTGATACTTAGTGGCTTTTGTGATCTTTGTTTTGAAGACTATGTTACCTGTTTTTTGGATGTGGGCAGGATTTTTGGTGGTTGCAGCAGTTTCACTCAATCCACACAAATTTTCACTGAAGATTCGAAAAAAATACTCATTTCCCATAATCAGGTCTGACACTATACAGTTTGTGCGACGATAGTGGTCAAAAACAGTGTACCATTCCTGTAACAAGACTGTACTGTTTAGAAAGATGTTATGAGAGGTCAGACATGGTGCTAGTTTTGGTATGGAGAGATTCTTTTTGCTACAAGGAAAAGACAGGCAGATGGGTATTCAACACTAACCTGTCAAATGAATATTATGAATATTATGCATAATATCATGAATATTATGTTGTTATTATGTTATAATATCTTCCTGTGAGGATCAGCTAATATATTTTCTTACTTTTATATTCTGGCGGTGGGATAGATATATGAATACTTCCATTTTGAGAAAAAAATCCCTCAACTCTCTACCATATTTTAGCCATACTCATATCTGGGGAATCTGGAACAAGATATGTACTCAGAATGTGACTACTTAATGACGTCTTCCATGAGAAAGAAATTTTTCAGCTTGACTGGCCTACACACCTCTCCCATATACACCCTGGTATGCCCAGCATCTCACTTCAAGTCTAAGTCTTCCTCCCTCCCCTTCAATTTTTTGCTGCATTTATTGAAAAATATAATTCCAAATAAAAAATACACTTCTACCTTCTAAGGAGAGTTGTCTATGCAGTCACCACCAGAGACTGCACGTTAGGTCTCTCTTCCATTTTCTCTTGAGCATTTAATGCAGTTCTATCCTTCACCTTTTGGGGGTTTTTTAGATTCTATTTTTCAATGTTTAATTGCCTCTGAGATGCCATAGGACACCTTGGACACACAGCTGAGTGTCTTGAATTCAGTCATTTCCCTCAAGTCTCTGTGTTTCCAGGGCGGGTGCTGGTTTAACTCCATACAAAGCCACGGACCCAGCACAAGTTCTTACCATTGTTTTTTTGTCAGCTTTCTGAACTGTGTAGCCGAGGATCTGAGCATTGCCATCATCCTGGGGAGGTGCCCACTCCAGGGCTGCATTAAATCCCCAAACATCTACAAGCTTTACATTCTGAGGAGGACCAGGCTTGTCTGCAGAGGAGACATAAGAAAACACCTTAGCTTTTAGTTCA
This sequence comes from Melanocharis versteri, assembly GCA_013397845.1. NCBI lineage: Eukaryota > Metazoa > Chordata > Aves > Passeriformes > Melanocharitidae > Melanocharis > Melanocharis versteri. Next base: position 84,395 of record VZTG01004599.1, read on the forward strand.
AGATCCAAGAGCTTTGTCATTTCCCCATGCAGGGACAGAAAAAAGAACTCGGTAGCAATCTGTAACATTCCATAGCAACACACATCATTTATGGGAAGTTAAAACTGTAAACAAGAAAGTTGGGAAATTTTCAAATACCCTCTTAATACTCTTCTGAGAGGCCTGAATTCTGCTGAGAAATAGACAACACACTAGAATTAGTAACACGGGAACTAGACAAAGTCTTCTTTAAAACATGATAAGAAGTTTGTGTTGTTTGGATGGATGTGATTAACTCATTAACTGCAGTTTTATTACTTTGTTACCTCAGTGCAATTTCTTGGCCATTTATCTACACTGCTATAACAACCAGGGCAATGGGGTATGTGCCTTCCATTTGAGGAAGGCCAGCCATTTGGGAATTCACCTTTTCTCTCTTGGCTCAGTGCTTGTTAGCTTGCCTACTAGGTGATATTTCTCTGTAATAACTAGAAAAAGAACAAACTCTCAAAGAGATACAGAAGTCTGTGTCCTTTTTAACATACATGGAAATACAGAGAAAAGCAATATAGTATGAAATTATAATAATTTTCTTCTTTTCTTTTTGAGGATCATTTGTATTTATACCATGTTGTTTAGTCAAGTGCTGTAAGATTTAAATTAGATTTATTAAATAATATTTCTGTCTGTTTTAATTTGAGGACACCAGTTCACCTTTTTGATGTTAGATTGTTGCACACAGTTACAAGGCCTGTTGGGGAGAGCTGGGTAGTTGATCTTGTTATTGAGTGAAAAACAGTTCAAGATCATTCTAGACAGCTGAAGGGAAACTGTCTCCCCATTTTGTAGCTAAAAGCTGGAAAAATTAGGAAAATGGTAAGAATCTGATGGATGTAGGTTTGAGATGAGCAAAGCACAGAGGAATGTAATTACAGGTGGCTTGTAATTTAATTCCTTCAAGAAGGATATGCAAACCAGTAATAAATCAGCCTTTGTTATTAGGGGAACTGTGACTTTCTGCATCAGAGCATAATGTGCTAATTCTCTTTTCACTGACAAACTTTGGAATTGAAAACTGCTTTATAATTAGGTTTGACCCCTGCTGTCCTCCTTCAAAGTGGTGCCAACTAGAACACCGCATGATGTCTGATAAGGGATATGGAATGCATGGCTCTCATTCCATTTATCATCCTCTTTCTGCCTATCTTACACTAACATTTCAGAGAAAAACCTGCCATCTTCTGTGTTTCTCAGCAGCCGCCAACCAGGTAAAGCCTTCTTACATTTTCTTCTCTGTTTCTGAAGTAGTTGTTGTGAAGTGAACAACATTGCTTATTCCAAGATTCATATTTCCTTCCTTGAGTACAATATGACTATTCCTAAGAACAACAGAACTCTCAAATTCTTTCTATCTCTCTCTCAGAGTGGTAGAAATAAGATTGATAAGGATGATCAAAGATATGGAACGACATCTGTTTGAAAACAATCAAAATGAAGAGTGTAAAACTTGAGAAAGTTAACTGAGGCGAGTGTGACTGAAGGCTATAAAATCATGAATAACATGGAAAAGTTGAATGATTATTCATGGTTTTTTCTGATACAAAACTGTATGGACGTCAAATGAGATTGTCAGGAGACAGACAAATCAAAATAAATAGATACATGTACTTAAACTGAAATTCCTTATAAAAGGATGTTTGGATTCTCTAACTAGACATGGATTAAAATAGAGACTGAATAAAATTAGGCAAGAAAAAAATTGCTGAAGAGCTGTGGAATGCACAGAATATCCCTCATCCCCTGAAAGTCTCTAGGACACAGATAATTTCAAGGTGGGAAAATACAGTAGGAAAATAAGGTCACGTGCTAGCCCTGCTCTGAGCTCTGTCCTGCTCATCTGCAGCCAACCATTGAAAGAGAAGGGATTCTGAGGTAGCTGGATCTTTGAGTTGCCTCAGTCTGGACACTATTTTGTTTTGTGTGATCTGCTTAATTCTGATGTGGTCAGGGTCTTACCTATGATTTGTATTGTTATTGCAACTTTATCAGACATGTTTTCTATCTGAAGAGTGACTTCATATGCTCCTGAGTGGTGAAGCTCTGCCTTTCTGATGAAAAGGATTGTGTCCGTGTTGCTGTTCCGAATTCCCACATCTTTGGAGTCTAGAGTTTGACCATCTTTCAGCCAAGTGATTTTGGGTCTTGGTTTACCCTAAAGAGAGAGAGAGAAAAAAGAATTTTTGTTTTTTTTAGGCTTTAGTGGGTTTCCATTTTTCTATTAGTGATCTATAAATCTAGAAAGCCTAATATAATATACAGAGTTGAGATCGTAAACTCTCTAAATAATTCACAATTTCTGTTTTCTTCCAGACAAGTATTTGCTCCCATCTGTGTGGTTTAGTGGCACCATGCTCTGAGGATGCCATTTAGTTAGAGAATTAAGTGATACTGAGAACAAATCCAGAAATGCTATACTTGTGCTGGTCTGGTACTCTTTCCCAGCCATCAGTGAAGCCAACAGGTGATCTGACTTGTTCTGATTGTTATTAGCAGAACCCTTACACACCTGAGGACTTCATTAGCTCTGCTCCCTTTCCCTCTTTCTTTAAAGGTTTGATCGTCTGTCCCCAGGCATTTTTAAGATCTTTTGAAAAATTATTATCATCTTGCAGTCTTGGGATGTGAAACTCAGTGTATAATTCTTTCTGCACTGCAAAATTGTTTTGGTGACTGTCAGCCTAAGCAGTCAGTGTTGCTACACCCATGGAAAATGGCACTGTGGAATCAGTGAGATTTCAGTGGTTTGCATCACCCTTATCCAGCCATTTCCAGGAAAAATGGTAAGTACTATTTAGTTCTTCAAAAGTTATTGGAGCGCTACTTCCACAGTACAACTACGAACAAGGAATCCCAAGAAAACAGAAAAGTGGCCATGACATATTTATTAAGTGTATTAATAGTTACTCCAACAGAAAATAACTCAGTGGGGGTTTTTAAGTTTCTGCCAGATTACCAAGGTGAAACAGTGCAGCACAGGCCTGGAGCAGTTCAAATGGGTGGGGAGGGAGAGCGGGACCTTCCAGGCCAGCAGCCAGCTCTGCTCAGGCTGCCCTGGAACTGGAGCCTGAGGCACTGCAATCGGGACACTGCCTCCAGTAAACAGCAGAGAAAGCAGGTCTGGAAGGCTCCTCAATCCACTGGGTGTCTGGAACATGCTCTGAAAGACTGTATCTCTTCCCTTAATCTCTTCTGAGATTAAGATACTCAGACTCTTGGGTTTGGTGCCTAAAGGTGAGCAGAATAATAAAGAATCTTTGCGCACTGCTACACCTTTATTTCAGGCTTGTCTGGTATTTGCTCAGAAAGTCTGTGTAGCATCATTTATTTTTCAGTGGTATTAGGAAAAAAACTTCACCTTTTCTAAGAGTCAGGCCAAGATCTGTCCAAAATTAAAGGATGTCTAAAAGACCTAGAAATTTCTATTCGTTCATAGATGCTCTTTTCTCTAACTCATCAGATGTAATTTATTTTACATCAGGGCTGATATACACACTGAATGAGCAATGATTTTGGATCTTCCATTTTCTCTATCTGGTAAATTATTTTCTTTCGGCTTTCTGCCAAGGAGCATAGTTAAGAGCACCTCAGGCTTGTAGCTCTGAAATAATAGATACAAGATAGTTTGGTGTAGTAGTTCTAGTGTACCTTTACCCTGGTCTCATTTCATAGAACCCTCACAAAAACCTATTAGGGCAAGAAATGGCTTCCTCTCTTCAGCTGGAATGTACAATAGAAATTCTGGAACAAGTAAAAGGGCTTGGGTTGTTTTGTGTTTTATTTTCCATATCTGTGTCTTATTATTGGTGAAAATGACAAGGACTGACTCTATTTTACTTCCCACCTATGTGTGTATTTTAAAGTGGTATGAGGATCCTTCCTGAAAAATTTGGCTAGGGAATGCTTTCAAAAGAAAAATAATCTGCTTAAATGGTATAGTTCTATGGGCATTTATTTCAATTATTACTTTGTCAAGACAAATACTTGGCAGGTTTTCAGACTGATTACAAGATTGTTGCTGCTGGTGTTCTAGTGTGGTTGATCAGATATGTTCACTCACAGCTCCTCCTTTTTTGAGGTGCTGTGAGCGCCAGTGAAAGATTGCAAGTGTTCAAAGTGTTGGTTTTCATATACTCTTATATTTATAGACTGTGAAAAGCATAAACAGATAGAAAGCATGTTCCTAATACATATGTCAGGGGATTGGATTTCTGCAATGTGTAATAGATAATCTGGGAGAGAACAGTGAGTGACAGAGTGGCTAAATAGCACACCAGAGAAACTTGAGGGAGTTCACAGCCAGGGAAGAATGAATTTAAATGCTCTTAGATATTTATATTCACACATATATGATGGACAAAAGGACTGCTCAGTACTACTGTGAATTTTATCCACTAATAGCACATAATACCCCTCCAATCATGTGCCACGTAGTTAATTTTGAAGCAAGAATGTGCTGATTCTCTTCCTTTCGTCAGAATGTTCTACCTGCTTAATGCACTCAACAGAAATAAGGTTAGTAACAATGTTTTACTTTCTTTTCAGGACATTATGATCTAAAGATTTAAATAGATTTGCCAGTAGCATTAAGCCCAGGATACCTTGACAATGTATTTCACAGAATTTCACTGTAGTGACCCCAGAGGTCACTGGGAAGGGTGCACAGAGACTGTAAATAGTAGAAGACACTGACTTCCACTTTCGTCAGATAATAGATACTGTATCTACTTAGAGGCTTCTTCTGCAATAGAAATGGTCAGTGACTTAAAATTTTTCAAAATGTAAAGGGAAAAGTTCTTTTTGATTTGCTGTTTTTGGAAGGTCATGAGTATTACGTATTCTAAATAGCTATAGCCACAATTCTTAATACTGTGAAAGCTGCAATTCAACACTCTGACTAATTTAATTCACTCAAAAACTATTTATTGAATTAAAGTCTTCTGGCTTTGTTCTTGGAGTAAAATCTGGTGTTGATGGATAGATTTTTAGTATTTTTTGTTAGCCTTACCCTTCAGGAGACAAGAGCTGATACCGGCACATGATTTGTCAATCAGCTACTCAAATAACTTTTCAATCAATTGGTTCAATCTGGCCAAATTTGACAGAGCACTAGAAATCTCTAAGATTAGCTTAGTACAGTTCTGTGAAAAATTGATGGCAGGGTAAAATGCCAAAACCTCATTTAGTGTCCCCACTGACGAAAAGCCAGGGAAAGCTCGGTCTTTATTGATTTTGTTTGGCAACAGCTGAATGATGAAGCAGGACTAAGTGAGACTCTGGGTTAGTTGCTGCATGCACTTACCCTGGCCGGGGAACTGAGAACATCTGAGTTAGGGGAGGAGGGCAAAGACCTGGCAAATTTCTGGGAATATTGCAGGGAGGCTGCTCTCAGCAGAGAAGGCGGCTGGATGTGCTGGGAAGGTGTTGATATGGAGGTGTGGTGGTTTAGCACCTCCCCTCCTGGCAGAGTCTTGTGGGAAGCAGAAAATCCTGGACTCTGTGTGTGCACTGCTCTCAGCAATAGCTAAAATACCCCTAAATGATCAATACCCTTTCCAGCACTAATTCAAAACATCACTCCATACTAGCTTCCATGAAGAAAATTAACTCTGCCCGGTCAAAACCAGTACAAGGGGACATAAGACACAAATCTCTAAAATGCTAAGCTTTATTCCCCTGCTTATGGGACAGCTTGTCAAATTTGTGCAAGTTTTCTTCAACTTGGACATCAAAGCAGGAAATAACATCTGTTTATTTTAGGGTTTTGTAAAATAATTACATAACTCAGAAATAACTGATGTACAAATCTTGAATTTTGTGTGTGGCTAGACATCAGTGAAAAAGTAATTTCAGCAATTTTGGAGATAAGAAATGGGAAAGAAAAAAAAATAGCCTTGTGATTATGCTGAAATAATTCAAGCAGGCAATTCAAGAAAGTTACTCCATTCACAGGCTTGCAGTTGTGTACTAATCAGATATATCTTTGTGAAAAAGCAACTTTTCCTGTAATCCAGTAACCATAGGGCAAAAAGACATGTACCTTTAAGCTTACATAGATTTTATTCTAATATTTTTTTTTCCTGCTGGTACTGCTCAAACAAAACAATAAAGGTGATGTGTGCATATATGTCTCCCTTGTGGAAAAATGTTTTGCATATCTCCAGCATCTTTTATATGAGAATTTCAAAGCTCTTTGCTAATAACAGGATTACATTTCCATAAATGTCAATCCTGGGCAGTAGAGAAATTTCAGTGTCTTGAAATTTTAACTGAGGACTTGATTAAGTGATATATCTGTTATTACTGAGGATATCTTTGTCAGAGGCAGAGTCTATAATTTACAATTTCTTTTGCTATGTCTCCCTTAGAAAACCATTTTCTTACACACGCTAATTCTTGCACTCTATTGATATTATAGTCTTGCACCTGAGAAAAGGCATGTGGGGTTTTAGAAATGGTCAGATATTTGTCTGTACAGCTCTAGAAAATGCCAACATGAGGTAACTGATTACGTCAGTCTTTGTGTATATTTCAGCAATTTTGTGCATGCCTTACTGAAGTGTAGTTACATACATGCACCCTTGATAATCCTCATCATACTCTCAAGGTTTTTTATACTTTCATCTCATGGAAAGTAATGCCCAAAGCAGTTTTTTGTACACGCACTCAGATTCTCTATAGGGCCGACTGGGATGTTCTGTTTATGTGCAAACTCTAATTTTGTCAGTCAGCCTTTCAGAAATTAACATACATGCTTTTGCCAAATAAGTTGCCCAGTGACACCATATACCTTCATTCCAGAAGAGTAGTTAGCTGTATTTTTACACTTTTGTCTACTTCTCTCTAAGTTGCCTCCTGTGCTCACTAAGCAAGAACGGGCTTGCATGCACTTACACCACTTTTTTCTTCTTCCCCAAAAGGTGGGATTAAGGAAGAAACTCTGACTGTAAAAAAAATTATGTCTGAAAAAAAAAAGTGATTCCCTCCCCTCCTCAAATGTTCGGGAGGGTTTAATGAATCATCAGCCATACTTATCTAATTCTGCTTAAGCAGTGAAACAACGAGAACTTGCATTAGGGAAACTACTTTAGGTAAGCAACGGTAGATAACCGTAACGAAATAGAAGCTGATACATACCTGAAAAGGGATCACAATATTGATTGTCTCACCCACTTTCTTCACCAGAGTCTGTCTGAGGTGGCGTGGCAGCCAGAATTTGGGACGCTCTGCAGTTAAGCAGAATACAAAACTTCTGATAATATGCAACATTACTTATAGCACAAATAAGGCAAAACACCCCAGAGAAGAGACTTGGATAATTTTAAGCATAAGAAAATTGTGGAAACATTGTTTATACTTTTAGGGAGTAGCTCAGTCTCGGTAATTTCAAATGTTTTTGTCTACTGGATAAAAAGTTAGTATCAAGTCTCAGTTATATATTTACAGCTGAGCATGTTTCAATGACGGCTGTATTTGTAAAAATGTGTCACATCTGAAATGTTGAATTTGGGTGACTTCTGTTGGATGTGAGTGTTCTATGTGGACTTTGTTTCTTTGGGGAAATTGTTCAGTTCAGTAGAAAGGATGGGACAAAGGGTGTATTGGAGTAAAAGTGATTATAGATTATCTATTGCTATATTGATACTGCAGCACCTTGTAAATTGCCACTTGGAGATATTGATGGACATACTCAGAAAGCAGAGCAACTGATGGATTCCTTTATCTTGCTACAGTCATTCAGTTACAGCTCTTTTTCTGAGATGGATGTAGTGGAATCTCATTGTAGCGTCTTACTTTTCTCTATCAAAAAAAGGACCTTACTGCATTTATTTTTCATCTAGTCTCTGCTTTCCTCTACCTCACAGGAAAGCTATATTTTCTCCTTTTATCCTTATTCTTTTCCCTGTCATTTACAGAAGGAATTTCTTAACATACAGTTGGAGTATCTGTCTTCATGACCATTTGGTATTGAGATGCACTAAAACTTCGTTTTATTTACATTGGCTCAATTTACTGCCAGTGAGACTCTGGCAGACGCTTCGTGTGAGCCAAGGTTGAGGAATCCACTATTAGCAGCTCTTGATGTCTTTTGGACTCCAGTCAAATGAATTTTAATCTACTGCTGTTGGGTGATACACAGGGTGGTAATTAATAATCTACGACAATCAAGTAAATAGATCTCCTGCCGTAGCCAACACAGTCATTTTGCAGTAGTGTAGCAGCTTTTCAAACAGAGAGGTAAATATTTAAAAAAAGTCTCTTAAATGCTGACAGTGCCATTGCTAGAGGTGAAATGCCCGTATTTTGGAAGTAAGAAATAGACTTTTATTTTAAGAGCCATGCTTTACAAGTATAAGACCTGGGTTTTGTAGAGATGTTCTCAGAGTCAGAAGACACTGGGCGCCTAATCAAAGTGGAAGAGCTGTTTGGGTGTTATTCTCAGATAAGGGCAGAATTTTGGCCAGAGGAAATAAATGAAAAAGACTTATTCAGTATAGATACTCACGCAGGATCTCTTGAACAGTAACAGGGTCTTTTATTGTTGCTGCTCCACTCTCGCCAGCCAGGTTTACAGCCTTGATACGGAAATAAAGTTTGTCCCCTGTGACCAGATCTTTTATCAGCGCAGATGTGCGCTCAGTTAGGCCAGGAAGAGCAGGAATCCATTCTGTAGCTGCAAGTACAGTATTTGCATATCACAATAATACATTATTTTTCCAAACTCATGCCTTGTTTGCAATTGAAAGTAAATTTCTGTTAGGATAAAAATGAATTCAAGTTACAACACCACATTTTAAAGGGAATAAAATAAGTTGGAAGAAGATCCCTGGATCAAGGAGATGTGTTTACACATGGTGTTAAGGAATTTCTACCCTTTGTTATTCAAAATAGCTAAGGATAAGGGAATCATCTTTGGGTAGTTCCTTTGGCATTTTGTTTTATAGACCTTAGAGCTGAGGGACTTCTTGACATTTATTTTTACTACATGGGAAGTGGGAGAATTTTGGAAGTAGCTTTAGCAAGAAAGTGAAGCCTTAATTTAATTTGTTTTCTTGGAGTAAATATACCTTCAGTGGCTGTCCAAACAGATTGGTGAGAGCCACATACGCTGAAAACAATAATAGAGCATGTAACTGTTGGAATTTATTATTTAATTCTAAATGGACACAGTAGAACAGAATTCTTAGTGCTTCCTTATTATAAAGCACAGAAATATGACTGATAAAATCATTCTGCTACAACAATGACATAGGGATTCTGGTAATTCTATATTGATGTCTTATTAAAGACCATAAATTATTTCTGGATAAATTATGCCCTGTAAACCCCCTAGTTTAGATTATTTGGCAATTGAGCCTAGTGTCAGGGAAAATGTCAATACTAAATTGACTATAAATTTGTTGTTTGACTTTTATGACATAATACTTATGTTGTAGCATCACAGAACATTGAATTTTGTAGATATGGTGCTGTTACACTCTTTATTACCAGCACAAGTGTTAAATGAGGTAAGGTAACAGTTTGATGTTGTCACAATCATTTATTTTATTAGTTTTAAGGAATATGCAATTCATGAATGATACAGAAGTATAGTAGTGACTATAGAACAGCAATGATATTTTTGTATTACTCATGTTAAAGCTTAGGATGATTGTGAAGATGACATTATGGATGTGACTTTCCTGGTTTTACAGTCCCATCATAATGAGTACAGTGATGGTTGGCAAGGATGGTAGACACAGATTAGAGTTAAAATTTGATCATGCTGGATGTAGTTAGGTTATTGGTAGTGTATTGAGGGGAAGTTATTGCAATTGTAGCATTTTTAAATGCTCAGTTGCTGCTGTCTAGTGCTCGTGCTTACTTACATCCATCTTTGCAGTATTCCACAATGTACCCATCTAATCCCCCGGCTCCAATCCGCTCAGGGGGCCTCCACTTCAAGGAAACAGTGCTGTCAGAAACATCTTCCACTGTAAAGTGGGTTGGTTCACTTGGAGGAGCTGTAAGGAAATATGGACAAGTAGATTCTGAGAAATAGCAATACATCTATGAGAATTAAAAGGCTATATAAGGAGTGATTAACAGCTGATTTATGTACCGCTGTCTGTTTTAATAAAATAAATCTCCCTGAAGCTCAGTTGTAAAGTGTAACTCCTATTACATCACTTAATAAACGCACAGCGTAAGATTCCAATAATAGGAAGGGGAACAAGAGGTTAAGAGAGTAGTTCCTATTCACAGATGCTCCCTTTTGAGAAAAGTCCCTGAAAAAAAGACTTGTAGAAAGGAGTCCAATTGTCATCCTAAGTCTGCAGAGTAGCTTAGAAATGAAAATATGTACATTTTTTATTCTGTACTTACACCCTGATTGTAACTGGACAAAATTCACATGGTCAGAGGACCAAATTGACAGTGGCTAAATTTCACTTCACTCACACAGTAGAGAAAATGACCAAAAGTTATGACTACATGTTTACAGAAACACTACTTCAGATTTGTGCATTTGTAACAGAGACATACTTGAGAAAAATACTTCGGGGCTGAAAGATTTTGATTTAGATACAACTTTTTCGTATCTCTTCAGAACAGGTGTGTCATGGCTCTTTATAAACCTGCAGTTCAGAAAGACCAGTAGATAAATTCGGTCTTCTGCAGCATGACTATTATCTACTAATTAAAAAATAATCAAAAAAAGCCCTTACTAGAGGATCCAAAATACACATAAATGTTACTGTGAAATAATTGATACCAAAAAGCAAACAGGAAACAAGTTTTTCAATTTAGGGTGCAGGACCATAAAATTTAGTATACATACCATAAGAACAGTCATGTTAATGAAAGGTATGTTTGGCATAATCTGTGTATATGTGTATTATAAACTGAACATCTGAATATACATAACAGATTTTACAAGGTGAGTTAAATACAGGTTCACAAATTGTGGAACTGATTGAAATCAGCCTTTGTTCCCGAAGGTAATGCAAAAAACAAAATTAAAAAAATATCACCTAATTTCATTTCTGTAACTGTAAAAAATTTTCATATTCACATGGTAGCAAGGACAGCACACAGGAGGCAAATGCAATTGGGAGCATACACAACCACACAGTACATGATCAAAACCCCAAACCTCTTCTTCTCTGAAGAAGTAAGTGTGAACTTTATCCTTAATCAAGTAAAACTCTGCCTATCCCATGAAAACTTTGGACCTTTTTTTTCAGTAGCTCCACTTGATGGCTCTTGTTTGACCTCTTTTGTTGCAGACCAGCCGTTGTGTGTTTGAAATCCAGAATTAAGAGACCCTTCTTGCAGTTCAGCCTTCCCTTCTGACTCCTTCACTGCATCATCTGCTTTTACATTATCTCCTTCAGCAGGCTGTCCCTCTTCACTGTTATTTGTAGATTTAGAAACTCCAGTCATTTTAATCTCCAGCTATTTGTATTTTTGTGGGTCTTCTCCCTAAAAGTCTTGGCAGGCAGGCTTCCTGAGGACTCCTTTAGTTTGCTCCTTGCTCAGGGACTGCAGGAGACACTGCACTGCTGTGTTGGGAAGGATTATTTATAGAAAATCATTCCTCAAATATTTTCTTAATCATCTATCCTTTTAGCTGTGGAGAGGGCTGGGATTAAGGGAGCACTGGACGGGATACTGTGATATTTGCACCCATAAGGGAATGGGAGAAGCTGAGAGGGACAGGGAAATCTCTGTCAATTAGTTCTCCTCCTTTCCAGATCCAGCTTGACTCTCACACTTCTAATTATAACAACTAAAAATTCATCAGCAATTTCATGAAACTGGAACCTCTGTGCTCTTCAGGAAGAGGAATGAGAGATAGAGAAGAACATTACAAAGGAAAAGGTTGATTAAATATAGAATATAGAGATGGTTAATAGCCTCTTTCCTGACATGTTCTTTTTAGCTGTAAGAGCGGTTGAAGAGAAGAGGTCAAAATCGTCCTGTCTTGGTTTTATCCTAGAAATACCATGGAGTTTCAGAACTCACCAATTGGCATGAAGGGTTGTGAGGCAGGGCTCGGCCGGGACATGCCAATAGAATTCACAGCATAAATCCGCATCTCATAAACTACTCCTTCAATCATCCGCTTGGCTTCATAGGTTAGCTCTTTTAAAAGGTCAAAGTTCAGTCTCATCCATCGATAGCTCTTCTTCTTCTTTCTCTCTAAAATATAGCCTGGAAAGGACAGCAGTTATGCTGTAAAAGAACTGGAAATTGTTATCTCACATGCAGGAAAAAAGAAAATCCTTTTGAGTAAAGGAGAAATTTCCTTGAAATGTATAAGATGAGGTAGAGAGTTAAAAAATTAATTTTTTTCTTCTATTCTGCTGCAATTCACTGATCTTGACTAACAGCATAAATCCCCCCCAAAAAATTAATTGGACGAACAGTTTGACAATTTTTTTTTTTTAACTAATGTTTAATCGAAGAACTGATGCTACATCTCTGTGTTCTTTGCAAAGTGGTGGAAATGCAGAATGCTTCCCAGACAATGCAGGTCTCAGCCTGCTTCAGCCCCACCGTGAGTGAGATATGGCCACTCACCATTCTTCTTGCTCTCATTTCCTTGGGAAGGAAAGTGAGCCTGTATGATAACAGAGAACAAAGAGAGCTGGGTGCCCTGCAGAGCAAATCTGTAGTACAGCTTAAGGTGTCATCTGCATGCCTGGAATCCATGTCTTAGCACTTCTCCCTCGTGCCCTCAACATCCATAGCCCTTCCAACACCACCATGCTGTTTTCCAGAATGACTAAGTGAGGCTGGATTATCAGTATAGAAGGTAAACTTCTCATTTCCCAAAACTGGGAATGGAATCTGTGATTCTTGATGCTTAATATGGAGGATGGTTGTATATCACATTGGAAACATACATGTCAGATATTTTCCAGCTGACCTGCTACAAAGGACTACTGAACTGTTTCTTTCCATTTAGCTATATTAAATTTCTGCTGCTTCTCTGTGTTGCAGATGGCGTGACTGGATGTGATCCACGTAGGCTTCTTTTAAACAAACTTTGCTATGAAAGCTATTCGCCTTTTAACTACGGAATGAATAATCAGAGAATACACTGCATAGTCCTGTACACAAGCCGTGTATTTGAGTGTATTGCAGAGGTGTGTTTCTACCCGTAGGCTGCAGAGGTCTGTACAGATGTCTCTAACAGCTGCAATAGTGTGAGTCCATAGCAGGAATTATAACTGAGCCATGCAGGGGAGTGATTCAGTCCCTGCTGCTCACCAAGGTCGTGGCTATCAACCTTGCAGAAGCCCCTTTGGTACACCTGGGAAGTCTGATTTGCACTTGAGGTGTCTCCAGGGGTGAGGAGAATGACAGGCACGTTTGATTTGCTGGCATGCTGTAGGCACAGACACCTTGCATCAGCAGCCTTTCCTGTCAATGCTGAAATGCAAGAAGAGCATGGGAGTCTACAGAATGTTCTGGGAAAAGAACACTGGAAGTATCTTTAAGCTGACAGGTTGTATCATTACTTAAAAAGCGTGAAGATGTACTGCTGACATGCTTGTTTTCAGTAGCTTTCAGAGTTAAATGCTGTAAGCAAAGAACCTAATTTTTCCTTTGGTATGTTCCTGGTTTTTTCTCCCTTCAGCGGGGTCTATGAGACTGAGAGAAGTTTCATCAACTCCGTTTCTGGGGGCTTTTTTTGCCATTATAGATAAGCAGTGTTAAGCACATAAGTGTCAAAATTAAGATATTTGCAATTAAAAAAAAAAACAGGCAAAAAGGAGGTGAAATGACAATACTGGTTGTATTGATGACATTTGGTAAAGCAGATTATTTCCCCAAATGCACCGAATGTGTGAGACTTAAAGATACTGTTCTAGTAATATAAAAAGCACACAAAACCCCAGGAAAGGTGAAGTGAAGATGGGGTGTGAATTTCTTTTTTATATCTATTGGATACAGCTAATAAAGACTGTATCTGACTGCCTACAATGCCATCTGTAACAATATGAAGACAGATGAGACTGAATATGCCTTTTCCCCCCTGCCTTTTTAACTTGCTTTTAAAGCTCTATTTGAATGGGTAGTGCTGTATCTCGGCTTTTCCCCTCCCCCTGCTGCAGGTGTTTTTTTGGAGCTCTACCAGTAGTGCAGCCCTGTGCTAACTGAGAAAACTCCTCAGGAGGAGTCATGGGTCGTTAGTGGGACATTAACAAAATCCTTCCTTTGACAGTGAAAACAAAGCAAAGAGCTTTTTAAAGTATGTGCCCCGAAAACTCTACAAAACAAAATCACGGGCTTTGTGTAGTCAGTGAGGTGGGGGCTGCCTGTGGTAAAGACACAGCCACTGGCAAATATCTTTGCACATGATATTTTCAACTGCCGAGTTCTTGCTTGCTTCCTGTCAGAATAGATGAAACCACAAAGCACTGGCCCAGCAGTACCTTGTTTATTCCTGCACAGGTGAATTCTTTGACTTAAATGAGATAGATCTTGTGGAAATGAATGAAGTCCAAACATCCAAAAACAAATAAAAACTCTCTCTTCCAGATACTATTCAGGGGATTAAAAGAATTTTAGACATTTCTAGCCCTGGCATCCCCATGGGAGTCCACATAGCTTTCAATGTACTTTTTTTTTCCGAAGAAACTCAATCTCCAGAGATCCTTATTAAACAAATTGCTAGATATGGACTCCAGAGAAATTTTTTCCCCTAAAATTGGTCAAGACTCTGCATTACTTTCTTTTTCTTCTGAGGATCACCGAGTGTTCTATCTAAAACTCACCGTGCTCTGTGCAGAACTTAAAATGGTATCAGTGATGACCTTGATTGTGCCTGCTCATTTCCTGCATTGCATGATAACTTTGCACTCCTGTTTTTAGTACAGATTTTGAGGTCACTAAAATGATTGAAACTGTTTTATGACCCATTGTTTTATATGAAGTAGAATTAGGAAGTAGTTTTGTACTATAAAACATGTATTGTGTGAGTGCCTGACATTGCAGATGTCTGGAGCTGATGACTGAGGTGGCCAAGGATCTGTTTTAATATTCATAGGTGAGCACAAAGGCCTGTATACTGACCTAAAATTTCAGTCTTGAACGAGAATAGTTAGCTTTAGCTATTTTTCATGTCACCTTTTCGTGCTTTGGTAACTTGTTTGCTGAAATACTTCCCTGACTCAAATCGCACAGGCAGAGGGCACTCTCTCCTCAAAATTGGAGGGCCAGGACCTAGACCGGTTTGAAGGTTGAATGCTTCAGGGTAGCTCACACCTGGGGGTCAGCCTTCCTTATGTCTAAGCACAGAGAATCCTTCTGTGCCGTTTTAAAGGAGCAGCAAAAAATATAAGGAGAGCTGCCGGGGACTTCATGCCTTAGGACTCCTTACCAAGTACCGGTTGCCCACCATCATATTTAGGGGGCTGCCACTGCACAGTACAGTAATCTTCTCCAATGTTGCTGATCGTGGGAGCTTCTGGAGGGTCAGGAACATCTGAAGAAAGTGTGAGAATGAAAGAGAGTTGTTGTTTCAATTTCTTTATGCAAGTAAATTAAATATGTTTAACTTTTTTTTTTTTCTGTATGATATTGATCTAGTGGTGTGCCCCAGGAATTGGTGTTGGGCCCAGTCTTGTGTAATATCTTTACTGATGATCTGGATGAGGGTATTGAATCTATCATTAGCAAATTAATGGATGACACCAGGTTGGGTCAGAGTACCAATTTGCTGGAGGGCAGGAGGGCTCTGCAGAGGGACCAGGACAGGCTGGATCATGGGCCAAGGCCAATGGTGTAAGGTTCAACAAGATCAAGTGCTGGGTGCGGCACTTTGGCCACAATAACCCCCTCCAGCACTGCAGGCTGGGGGAAGCGTGGCTGGAAAGTGGTCCAGTGGAAAAGGACTTGGGGGTGCTGGTCAACAGTGGCTGAACACGAGCCAGCAGTGCCCAGGTGGCCCAGAAGGCCAATGGCATCCTGGCCTGGATCAGCAGTAGTGTGGCCAGCAGGACCAGGGCAGTGATTGTCTCCCTGCACTTGGCACTGGTGGGGCCACACCTCAAGTGCTGTGTCCAGCTTTGGGCCCCTCACTGCAAGAAAGACATTGAGCTGCTGAAGAACATCCAGAGGAGGGCAATGGAGCTGGGGAAGGCTCTGGAGCACGAGTCCTTTGAGGTGCAGCTGAGGGAGCTGGGGTTGTTTAGCCTAGAGAAAAGCAGGCTCAAAGATAACCCTATCACTCTCTCCAACTGCCTGAAAGGAGGGTGTAGCCAGGTGGGTTTTGGCCTCTTGTCCCAGGCAACCAGCAACAGCATGAGAGAACACAGGTGTAAGCTGCACCGGGGGAGGTTTAGGTTAGACATTAGGAAGAAATTCTTCACAGAAAGGATGATTAGATTTTGGAATGAGCTACTCGGGGAGCCACCATCCCTGGAGGTGTTTATGTAAAGACTGGATGTGGCAGTCAGTGCCTGGTCTAACTGACATGGTTGTGTTCAGCCATAGGTTGGACTTGATGATTTCAGAAATCTTTTCCAACCAGATTTATTCTGTGATTCTGTGAGACAGCTTTGTCAGATAGCAACAATAGGTACAACCAGAATGTATTAACTTAGTCTAAAGGGAATCCTGCTCTTTGATGCTTCTTTGTTAGGTTGGTTTCCTTTAAATACCACTGATTATTCAGCTCTTTTTTTCTTCCCAGACATAATAAAATTTTTGCAAAAACGTAAGGTAATTCCATTCTGTAAGATGAGGCTTGCTCCAGGGTTTCCTATTTTCTCTAGAATAAATTTTATAAAATAGAGTGACTTCATGTCTCGCATATTATGTCACTTTGGAGATATTCATAGTAAATATCCTGATTTAGTATTCATAAAAGATGGAAGGAGAATTAGTATTCTAACCAAGCAATTCTAAATTTTAATAGTGTAGGTGAAAGTAATTTTCTTTCATCATTTCTAATTTGCTTATAACTTGTCCCTCTGTTATGCGTGCCAGCAAATTAAATGTTATGAAAAATTTATGAAATTTACTGTCTCAAAATCGTATTCCTCCCAGGTCTTTTGTGACTCATTGAAGAGCCTGTCAATCTGTTTATCTCCTGTCAGATACATTATATTTCTTTATTCCATTAACCACTTACTGCTTATAGGATGAAGTAATCTCTGCTTAAAAACATAACCCACAACAAAATTACTAGAAACTTGTCTTATGTCAGACAAGTGTGAAGCATGTACTTCAGAATGGAATGTCATCCATAAAATTATAGGATCACCTGAAACAGGTGAAATGCATGGATTACTACTGGGAGTTGTTCTCTTAACTTTTCACACGGAAGGCAACTACCTCTGAAAAAATACTTCTTCCAAATTTATGATTGATACTGTTCCTCTCTTTATGATCCTTTCCCATTTTTCTAAACCTAAAGTCAGAACTTGTATCAGTTTTAGAGAAGGGTGAGTTTCAGCAAACTCCAGATTCTTTCATGCTGTGGTTGTTTCTTTCCTTCACTTACCAATAACTTTGACTGTGATATCAGCCTTATCTTCTCCAGCTGGATTCTTAAGTATAACTCTGTAAACTCCCTCATCCTCCTTTTCTGCCCCTTCAATGATGAAGACACAATGGTCTTCATGCATCTCCACACGGACTCTGCCTTCAGATTCAAACAGGAGCTGTGGGCAGTGAAAGTGACAGATAAAATCATTGCAGGTTGTGCCAGGGACAGCCTGATGAGTCTGTGTATAAGCTGGTGAAAAACTACAAATCATTGAATATTACAATAATTATTGAAAAGCGATAACATTTTTCAAATTCTGTTTGTATGTAGAAGAGAAAATATAGACTGGTTGGCTCGCATAAGTGACACTTGAGAAAATTGGTTCTGAACGTCTGCAGGTTGTCGAGATTCACCACTGGTTACACAAACCCAGTTATGTTTCAAAGAAGTTGCTAAGTACTTCCAGAAATTCCTACTTGGGACAGCTGCTAGCATCACTGTGATGAGTTTCATGGATAACAGTTGGTTGCTATATAAATTAAAGTAAGTTTCTTGTAACTGTTAATGGCATCAGTGTGATTTCTGCCATTCAATAATGTCATATGGGGAAACTTTCTACTTTTTCCTAAAATCTAAACAAAGTGATCACAATTTAGTTGTACATACACTCCTTTCTTCCTTGTGTGCCTGTGTATCTTTAGATTTAGAACAGGAACTATTAAATACATGTCCAAATGTACTATGCAAACTAGTGCAGCAGAATCCTAACCCTGAGAATGGTTTATTGCTGTATAATAAATGTAAAATATTTTTTACTCTATCAAGAGAAAAGTAATTTATGTGAAAAATGAAAGTTGCTTCTAAGTGAGTCCTGTTTCATTGCTTTGTAGTCCATCCACTCTCGTGACCCACTGTCATCTTTCCGTGTGTCCTGTAAGATTTTGTCCTCGTTATTATTGAAGCTTACAGGTTACTGAGGGAAAAAAAAAAAAATCACAAATTATTCTAAAGGAGTTTTCAAATAACTGCTTTGATTCCTTGTGATGCAGCCACCATGTGATGTTGATTAGAAAGATTTTCTCAATCAGCTTCTTACTCTAAAGTTGCTCACCAGATCTCTTGTGCCCAGCAGGTGGCTGGTAATTACCACTGTGAGGCAGGATAGTAGGCCTGATGTGCTGTTTGAGTCACCATTTTTAGTATCTACTGACTTAAATTTTATTTCCTTTTGAATATGACCTTTTATCTGGAAAACACTAAGAACACTCGTGTGACTGCATAAATAATAATAAGGAACTTACCTTATTATCAGTATTTAAATCGCTGCTGTTTTCTGAGGGAGTCATGGAATCATCATTGTTTCGAACTAGGTCGTTTCTCTAGAGAAGCAAAGAAACCACAGAAAGTCAGCTAAGGCTGAGCAGAGCAGTAAAGCTGTTTCTGCAAGACAGAGGAGAGTTTGTCAGAGGGGTTGGATATGGAGGTGTGAGAAAAGCGAAGTGAGGCAGCAAGCAGACCTGGGAAGGAAATCTGCCAAAACCAAAGCAAAAAGCAGAAATGGAAAAAGATGTATCAGAATGCAGTGAATTAAGGGAAGGATCAGTCAGCAAACTCAGATTCGCATCTTAACAAAGGAAGGAGCACGACATTCCTGCAGTGTTGTTGTAACTAGTTGTGAACCTGTGTCCTGTGGTACTAGTTACTCAATGTGTGTAAGTACAAAAATAAGGATTACTCCTCTCTGAAACAATAGGATAGTAAATTGATGTAAATATTTTAGCACTCAGAAATACAGTCAGGTCTGTAACACTCATCGAACAACATCTTTTGAGGCTGTGCTACTCTTTGTTTAGAATTTCATTTTACACAATCTTCAATCAAGACTGACTGCTTTTCCTCATATGTTGAGACCTCACACCTCAGAAGTAAGACTGTGTAGAGGTTTTCTGATACCCAATCGTGATTTTATCAGAGAAACTTCTGTATAGAAGAGTCAATTTCTTGGCTTTTTTAAAATTTGTATCCATACTAATTCTGCATTGCAGAAAAAAAGTTCTGGGTGCTATTAAATATGCTAACCTGAACAAGAATGCAGCATAATCATGAAGAAATAGGAGATTGCGGGAATTAACATAATTGGCAATATTATTTTTTCTATATCTACACATATGGAAGTGTAATGATGCTGTAGAATGTTATGCAAAATATTTCTGTTTTGTGCTAGTTATAACTCAAGAGCCCACAGATGGTGAGGGGTGAGGATATTTTGAGGTACCCAGAAAGGAAGCTCACTTAACATTTTAAGTCTAGCTTCTAAATTCTTTCTCTGATGTTTTGTAATTGCTTTGGTAAGGTAAACAGCAAGTGTCCTCTATTTTTATTATACCGAATTCAGTTTTATGCCACTAGTCTGCTAAGATGACATTTTCTTCACAGACTGTAGAATCCTTGATAAAGATTTAAAAAAGAAGCTGCCACCTCCAGAAAATGTTCATTCTGTCAGGTGGAGGTGATGGGGATGACTCATAATTTATTTATTTTTCTCTGAGGTAGGAAGAGAATAAATGTGTACGGTATCCTTCTATCTGCACGTACATTTGTCTACTCATATATACTCAGCCACTTCCTTTGGACTAAAAAAGCAGGAAACAGTTCAAAAAAAAGGAACAGTTCAGGATGAATCACAAAACCAGATAAGTCCCAAGCAGCTGCAGTGCAAGTATTAAATTGTTTTTCTTGAGGTTTAAAAACATAAAATTGAAAGGAAGATGAAAATACTTGTAAATAACTGTAAAACCAAAGTAAGTTTTGAGAAGGAAAAATAAATTTGCTGTTGTGGCTTGCCTCAGACACTGTGTCAGGTTGCACATTACCTTGTTTACTTTCTGCCAGATGACAGTGGGAGTTGGATCTCCTGATACAGGAACATCCAATCTCAGTTTGTTCCCAGCCACCACGACAATAGTGTCAGGGGACTGGCCCAGACAGTCAAGGTGGATTTTAGGGGGTTCTATAGTAAAGGTAGAGAAAATAAGTTTTAAATATTGTTTGAGTAATCTGAATAGAAAAAGAAAAGAATATTCATGCATTAAATTAAAAATGAAAAAAAATGTACTGCTTACTTTGCTATTGAAAACATTCTTACTTGCATATAAATAATGACTGGTGTTCTTACCTTCTCTTGGTACAAAATCTATCTTGACCTCTGGGGGGAAAAAAAAAAGGAGATGGGGAAGAAGAAATAGATCAGGAAACAGAATTTATACAGCACCTGCACCCACAAAGTAATTTTAAAACTGATTGAAACTTCATAAGGCATATTAATCAGCAGATTTATACAATAAATTAAAAACCAGGCTCTGTAAAACAGTGTGATAATGGTAATGCAGAATCACAGGGGAAAAGCAGTGTGCCTATATTGAGGTATCAGAACAGAGATCTGCATTCTCTTTCCTGGTACAACCATGACTAATGTCACCCTTTTATCCCTCTGGAATTCCCATTACACATTCTAAGATAACTTACCCAAAAACTGAAGCTTGGCAGAAAGGTTGTAAGCAAATCCTTGTGGAATGAAGGAATAATCAGCCTCATCCTCTGGTGTTACATCCTCAATAGTCAGCTTATGGATTCTGGAAACATGAACAAACGTGTTCCACTCCCTTACCTTACCTCCCCAGGAGAAACAGGGCTATCTCAAGAGGAAAGGTGGAGGCTATAGGATATTAACAGAAATTATTATTTCATCTTCCCTTGCCATGACAAGTCAACAACCACCGGGGCTGTAGACTGCTCTGCTTTCAGTATTAAAGCCAATCCATATCAGCACGTTGTCTATGAATGGATTTTTTTCGTCAAGGTAGATGCAAAGACTAGTTTGAAGAGAGGAAGCAGTTTCCTTGCTCTAGTCCAGTCCTTTATCATTATAAGGGCAGTTGTAACTCTGCTGGCTGGTTTAATTTGCTCAGATTGTGACAACAGTAACTCTGACTAAACAAGCTAAAAAGTGATGCTCCATCCCTGTATTATTTTAAGTTCAAAACAGAATACAGAAAACGGTACCAAGAAAGACTTTACCTAGCATTTAATGCTGAATCTTCTTGGTCTCCATTTCCATTAGTAGTTAGACTGCTAGGAAACTTGAGCACAGAATTACACAACTGAATATGTTAATATAAATGCTAATTTTTCTGTAGGGTTTACTCACATGTACTATCTAAACACTACTGTTAGTTTCAAAGTTATCAAAAATGTGTTTTCTAGATTGTTTGAATACCAAAACACCATGTAATCCTAATAAAACTAAGATTTACTTTTGCTGATGTATCACTGAAACCATACATGTAAAATGCACCAACTAAGAAAGAGCACACATACCAAAACAAGTCTGTCACTAAATGTTAGTTGCATATGAAAAGCTTTAAAACTTTTTACCCTTTAGCTGGAGCCAGGACAAAGTCTTGCCTTATATTCTTATCCCCTGAGATAACAATTCTTATGGGTTGCAATGCAATACCCAAGCCCGTACCTGCTTTCTGAAACAAGACTAACCTGCCAATGTGGGAGATCTTTATCCTTTCGTCTGGGATCACCTCCTTTCCGTTTTTCAACCAGATTCCTTTCACATTTTCATCAGAAACTTCACACTTGAAGACTGCCTGGTCACGTGCCTTCACTGTAAGGTCCGCAATGCTCTGATAAACTTCCAGCTTTTTCTCTGATATCGTGAGAATAATCGATACACACATCAAAAATTAGAATAGCTCTATAAGTAGATGGTGTGGATTTATTGAGTAGAAGAGGCAAGGGCTGAGCAAGCTGTCTGTGAAAGGAGGAAATATGAAGGGAAACACACAGCATGCAGGGCTTTAACAGGACCGATAGCTAAGCACCTGTTGTTATCAGAGTATCTGTTATATCCGGCACACAGGTGTGAGTTCTCCTTGAAGCCTTTATTATCAAACCCTATGCTCCTTACTGCGTCTTCTTTTTCCCTGTCAGGAGGATTATGCTACCACTGTGCACTGTCTGGAGAAGGTTACCTTCAGCCTGTTCTCATTTTTCAGCTTCTCTGGTTCTGGGATATTCCCTGTGCCTACCTTGCACAATCAGTTCAGCGACTGATACCCCACCATTGGTCTTCACAGTGTAGTGTCCACTATCCTCCTTGGTTGACTCATTAATAATGAGATACTGTTTTTTTCCATCTTTCTTGAATCGGTATTTAAATGTTTCTTCTCGCGTCAGTTCAATTCCATCCTTTTCCCTGAAATACCAAATAGTGTTGAGTCATTTTTGCTGTGGTTGGAAGAGGAGAGTAAGGGTCAGCTCAATGTTAACAGGGATTGGAAGACACAAGGTGAATCCAATCTTTATAGCATTTCAAGTTAGGAAAAAAAGGGATCATTGCACAAATGTTAGTGCAACCAGAATGCCTCTGTCTTGACCATTAATTTTCCCTATTTGACTTCTGGTTCAAGAGAATACACCACAAGGTATTACTTAATTTTTTTTTTTATTTATGTGCTATGGATAAACACGAAAGTATGTTAAATACTGTAGGAGATATAGGGATGAAAACACACTTCACCAGCAGGGAATTTACTGTCTTAAAAACTGCCGTAAAGTAAATGGGACTTGATGGGATATTACTTAAAAGTCTTAATTTTCCTGATGTGAAATATAGTTGTTATACATCGATGGTTTGTGGGTATCAGTAAAAGAAGAAAATTTTAGGGTGGATTCAAATGAATGTGTATTTTGAATTTTGTAGTTCTTTCCATCCAAGGACGCCACAGGATATTTAAGACTTTACTAAATTAAGCTTCACCATCCAGCCCAGGAGGAAATTTAATTATTGTAATTTCCAGTCATCATGAAGGGAAATGCACAGGGAGGATTCACGCTGTTTAATCAAGGTCATACATAAAACCATAAGAGGTCTTAAGGGTTTCCTGTTCCTAATCCTAAATAACATAAACAGGCTACAAGAAAATAACTTGTAATTTCTTCAGTTTACTGATTTTGTAACATTACATTTTTCATGATTACTTGAATATATTTCCATTATGTTACTTGAATACTGCTGCAGTTTGTAAATGAAAAAGGTTTTCTCTTTGATAGTTAGTCCCATGGAAAAACAAATAGAAAATATGTATGATTTTAATAGAATAAAATTTTTTTTTCTACTTTTTTGTCATTTTCCTTATTTGTGACCAGTGACTCAGTGACTATTCAGCTTAACAAATGAGCTTACAGAATAGCAAATTGAAATGCTACTTGGGACTCATTAAAATACTATAGCTCTAATTTCTAAGTAGATGTATGCAAGAAAACCTTTTACCTCTGTTAGAGTCTGCTAAAGTAAATCACAAGATCAAAAAAGAATCCTCCTTTAAGAATCCTACAACTTGTGGCTTAGATGTCCCTGATGCAGCTGCATTTCGGAATCCCTACAGGTTATTCCCTCACAACTGTTTGCTACAGCAGAGCTCACTGGAACTCAGAGTTGGTTTAGTAAAGGACTGGCTTCCCTCCCAGGTCACAGAACAGCGCTGGTAAGGGAGGAAGCAGAGGATGCCTCTAACAACCACTTGAAACACAGCGCTTAGTGTTATTGTCAGGATAATGTTTCCTTTTCTTTCCTCTTCATTCCTCTTCAGACAAGAGTCTGAGGCTACATGTAAGATGATCTCCTAAGGCTGGTGTTGTGATTCATGCAAATTAGTTCTGGAACAAGTACGACAGTGCAATACATAAACCTTTGCTGAATTCCTGAGAGTGGACTGTAATCCCAAAGTTCAACATGCTGCTGTCACTACATGCAAAGCCAAGCACATGCACTGTGGCTAGAGTTCTGGAGTTTAACTTTTAAATTAATTTTTTCATGGTCTATTTTGATACATGACTCATGAAAAATATCTGAATGGTCTATTAACCCATTGTTAAGAAAGAGTTCTCTTGAAATCCTGTCTAAGTAATGAAAATAGGCTATTTGTAATGATTAGAGTCTTAAATCTCTAGGAAGGGAATACTATCTTTAACTTGTGTTTGTTTTACTGACTAGCACATTGCTGATCCTGTGTATGAGTAGAGTGTTTGCAGAGGGCTGTAGTGACAAATAGACACTGTAAACATCAAAAAAGAACTCCTAGATATCATTTGGCTTAAAATAATACACCGCTGCTGTGAACAGCAGAAAACCTCTTTAAGGTAATATTAAAGGCCTTCCTTTGGCTATTGGAACTATAAAGTAGAAGAATCTGTTGATATTAAAGCATAAGTGAAGAATTATACAGGATCACAAAAGTGTTGGTTTACAGAACACCACAGGTCATTGGTCCAGCCTCACATTTGAAGAACACCTAGTGCAGTAATAGGTAGGTCAGCTGTGGTTTAGTCTTTCCAAGTCCTGAACATCTGCAAGGTCAAATATCTGTTCTCAACTCTACCACTCAATGCCTCTTTGTCTGGAAATGCTTTCCTATTTCCTGTTTGGATTCTAAGGATTAATTGGTTAATGTCCTCTGAGATATCACTGATGTAGGTACTATGTGATAATTGGGACACACAGATTTATTGCTATAAATATACATTACCATGGTTTGTTTTGATTTGGAGCTGATAAGATGGTGCATTCAGAGATGGAAAAATTAGATCAAAGCTATGTATTTTATTACATCTTTTTCTTCAAGAATTATCTTATTTCCAAGACCATCTGAAGTTTAGAAAAACCTCTTCCATAGTACTGCAAGAGTTGTAATAACGTGAAACCTTTCTTGGTGGTCAGGAGAATATTCTTTTCTGATTGCTCTGAAGAGACCCACAATAATGAATTCTCCAAGCCCTATTCTGATGGCCATGCCTCACCCTTATTTCTGTCTTGTGCAAGTCACATAATTGCCTTTGTTCATGTGCTTGTGGTTTTATATCCTGGGTTTGGAGAGTGTAAGAGCTATAACAGGTGCTCTGAGTTAGTGCCTGTCACTTGGCATTTCCCTGTTGAGCCATAACACTGGAACTCTTTCTCCACACTGTGTTTCAAGTTTTCCCTGGACACTTCTCTCCACTGTCCAAAATGTTCCCTTTTGTTGCCAAAGAGCATTGACAGAGTCTCACATAACAAAACCAGTAAAATACAGTGTGAATGTCTAACTGCTCAGTTTTCCATTGCAATGATTTGATGAGTTTCTCTGACCACTTGCTGCATTTCAGACTGAGACAGCTGCTGGCTTGCCCTTGTCGCATCAAATGCCCATCCCACAGATAACAGCTCTGCAAGACGTATGGGAGTTGTTCAAAGGCACAGGATCAAAGTGTGGCAGCTGCACTGTGTTCTGAGAGGGACAGATCTGGTTGTCCCCATCTCTTGTGACCAGGCATTTGCAGGCAGTTCCTGAACAATAGAATGTGCGTCCCTGTGCTTGTGGCTTTAATAGTGTAATGCACACCCTGTACTAGCTCTTGGACTCCATTAAATTCTCAGTTCCTTCCTTTGGGACAGCAGATCACTAGTTGGCACTTTCCAGGAATGTGATGGGCATTGTGGGAATGCTTGATAACCATGTGCCTGAAGCTGTTAACAAGCACAAGGGAATTTCATCTGGTAGAGAAATGAAGTGAGAATAGTGTGCGTGAGACATGGTATATGAGCCCTGCTTGTCATGCCTGCCCAAGCAGCATGAACCTTCCAGCTTCTGCTCAGCTGGAATGCCCAAGAAAACAGGCTCTGTGCTCTAAATGTTTGTCATCTTTATCCATCTCGCTGCATAAGCATAATGATCAGCTTTGCAGGATTGCCACAACAGATGTGTTCCCTCTGTGTCTCACGAGACACTAACTTTTTACCTAAGAAAAAATACTTTGGAAACCCAAACACCTCACTGCAGTTGAGAAGATCAGGAGATTTCAAAAGGTACAGCAAACTCATCACAATACAGATCTGATTATTCTGGGCAATACTTAGACATTACTGAAGTGTAAACACTGAGCAAGAAATTCTAGAGGCACTATAAAATATCTGTACTTAATCCGGGTTTTTGTGTCATATTTTTGCCTCTCAGTTCCTCCTCAATGTCTGACATATAGAAGGAGGAACAATCTTTTCCTGAAAACAATTACGTAGGGTGCCTTCTCCCCTTTTTTCCACACCTCCTGGTATGTTCCATGGAGGAAGATGGTTTCATGTTGGTTTGGTTTGCTTTGTTTTTTTTCTTCTATTCGCTTACCATTTCACAGTAGCTCCTTCCTCAGACACTTCACACTCAAACTCCACTCTCTCCCCAACCATCACCATCTGGTCCTCCAGTGGGTGAGTGATCAGGATTGGAGGTTCTGGAAATAAAGAGAATTTTAACAAAACAGTATTCTGAAAGGCTGGAGATCAGAGGTAGATTTCACCACTCTCTACTCCACAGGAAGAGTCCCTGGACAAGTAAATGGTGATGATCTCTGTGCTAGAATCTAAAATTTACTATGCCAGATCACCGTATCAGAATTTTCAAACGACGTGTTCCACAAATCGGAATAAAAATACAGGATCAAACAATTTTCATATTTATTCTGAAATTCTAAACAGGAGGCATTACTTTTCTGTAGTGTTTGATCTGCTTGTAGAGCTTGGGGCACATGTTTATCTTGAGTGGAATCAAATTTTTAAAGTAAGTTTCTAGCCCTATTGTTGAGACGTAAATAACTTTCCAAACGAGAATTAATGGTAACTATAACTGTGCTGCTTTCCTGTGCTTTCCTGGTTGCTGTAATGGGAAAAATTTTCCTCCATTTAACTGTAAGAAAAATATCTACTTCAATAGATCTCAGAATTTGTTAGTATGGTTGAGAATTTCCTTTCCTGCAAGATAAATCTGAGAGTAGAGAAGATGACAGTTATTCAATGCTAAATGTTAGGGGAGATCTCTTTCCTCTTGCTACCATTGCTCACCTTTTACAAATAATTCTGTGAAACTCTTCTCATCCCCTACCACACATTCATATGCTGCATCGTCAGCCAGAGAGCAGTGGTTTATGGTCAGTATTCTCTTATTTCCAACAGCCTCAAAAATATATCTGAAAAGAGAATCTAAATGTAATTTTCAGGGAAAAACACTTCTGGATGTAGCCATTGTGTTCTCTTGCCTGGAAGAGAAAAAGGTTCCTACTCTTC
This sequence comes from Melanocharis versteri, assembly GCA_013397845.1. Classification (NCBI taxonomy): domain Eukaryota; kingdom Metazoa; phylum Chordata; class Aves; order Passeriformes; family Melanocharitidae; genus Melanocharis; species Melanocharis versteri. Next base: position 112,078 of record VZTG01004599.1, read on the forward strand.
TTCTGACATTAGTGGCAAGATTTGTAAGGACTCAAGCCCGATAGCCCTGTCCTGGTGCAGTGAACAGCAGCACAGGAAATTATGGGGAATCTTCCTCCAAGTGTGAGATGTACCAACTCCTGTGAACGGTGTCGGATGCTGTTCTAAGATTGCAAGACTAAGATGACAACCATTGCATCTAAGATTGCATCTAAGATGACTACCATTAAAAATGGCTTCAGCACAAAATCGCTGGAAATTGGTTTTACAAACAAGTTACGCTGAAGTATATCCCAGACCAGGAGAAAGTACATTTGAACCCTGGATATACAAATAAAGAGCAGAATATAATCTCAGGACTTACTTGCTGAGTAGGTAGATGGAAGCATCCAGTCCCACATGTAGATATACAGAGCAGAGGGAAGAAAAAAGAAAAAGTTATGACAACAGCAAACTGACCCTGAGCCATAGCACTATGTAGATTCTTTCTCAGCTCCTATTTCTCCCTCTTGATTCCTTTCTTTCTAAGAAAAGCTAGTTTTTTCACTTTGTCCAAGCTGTAGCTCATTCCTTTTTGGATTTCTCATATTTCTAGTTTACCTGCCGCTCACTTGGATCTCCTGTCCATTCTTCAGCCATTTCACATCAGCATCCGGATTGGCAACTTCAACCATTAATTTAATCTTTTGCCCTTTGTCTACTTGGTAAGCTGGATCCAGTTTCTTGAGGAATGCTATGATGAAGAATGATTAAGAAAAAATTTTAATTTTTATACATGTTTTTTTATTCATTCTGGGTCATGAAACAAATCTTTATTCCCTTTCATGTTGTTTACCATAATCTTAAACCTTCCCCACTTTCTGCATCCCTTTGTGAGTTTTTGCCCTGTCTGTTCTTCATCCTGTGCCATTTTTCCTTAACACAGGATGACAAGCATGTGCTACAAACCAAAATAAGCAAAGTAGAATATTCTAAATAAGATGTGAATATATACTTCAACACATCCTAAACAGAGTTATATCTGCCCATGTAGGAAAAATTGTACTTGGTCTTCTCACTACTGATGAATGGCTGTTTGCCTTCTCTGTTTCAGACTTTTAAAAAAGTCAGTTACAATTAGGCAATTAATACTTCACAGGACTAGAAAAGGCTCAAGAATTCCAAGTGTATCACACCAATGAAAATTAAATTCTTTAAATATATCACTGTTGCCTGACATACTGACTAGTTGGGGTGGGGGGCAAGTAGGGGATGTTGTTTTACGTTCAGGGAAATACAAGGGACCAAGCTTGTAGAACTGGTAAAGTGAGCGCGTTCCGTATATCCAGAGTTTTGGAGCAAGGCATCTCAGAGTACTGGAATAGCTGCAATCTTTGGTAATCAGTATTTCATATGTAAAGGCTGGGTAATAACTGAAACAGGAAATTACTATTTCTCATGGTCTTGCATCTCGCTGCTGCAGAGAAGATATGACCACTATGTTTGGGAGAAATGCATCTCACCAACCTGTGCTTTTTTTCTCTTCCTTCTTTATGCGTTTGAGGCGTTTCAGCATCCCACGCAAATCTGTGATACCATACTGGAAAGCAATTTTCTCGTATTCCGTAGGAGGAGCTTTCCTCAGGATATCCCAGACATCAACATCAGATTGTGATTCAGATTTTCCTTCACCTCTGTAGAAAGGGATTAGAGTCTCTGAGTGCTACTATTAAGAGTATTTAAAGAAAGCTGAAGGGTTGGCAGCTATGTATTGCCTTGATGAAACAATTCCTTAAAAAAATAATTGACAGTCTAACTTTTTACTATATTATTACGTAAAATAATGAAATAAATCTGGTGACTAGTTTTAATTTTATTCATATATAGAGTGATTAAAATTGAATTCTTGTCCTGAAGGGTTTATTTCTAACAACCAAAACTAATAAATTTTAACTTCCTTTAATGATGGGTAATGGAAACATAAGGAAACTTATTTTCTTGTCGAGGTCAATGCACAAGACATGGAACATGGCAGAACAAGGAACTGAACTGATATGCTGGCAACACCTTAGAAAAAAGGCACTTGGCTTATGTAAATGAGACACAAATCTTTTTCTACTCAGGATGTTTTTTTATCTTCACTAAAAAGAATCACAGATTATTAAGACTTTTATCATCTGTTGTAAAGAAAGTTGTTATCTGCAGTAATCTATAAAACACAGGGACTGGTGGGTAGTTGCAAACAAGACAGCATTTACAACGAACTATTTATTTTTATATTTTAACCAAAGAACTAGTCTTTGTGGAAGAATTAATGTTTGTTTTAGTAAAACTTAGGGAAAATTTGGTTGTCTGGCTTTGGGAGAGGCATTCTTTTTTATCTGCCGCCATATTTTTTGTTTGAAAGGTCAGAAATAGAAAAAGAAATTGGCATAACCTTACCGATTTGAAGGGCGCAGGAAGCTGCTGTACTCCAGAACAACGCAGAGAACCGTTTGGAAAAACAGGCAGCATCCCAATGGGCGAGAAAAAGGGCATCACGTGTTAGTACAAAAGAGCCACAAATGTCATCTTCACCCTTAGCACAACATGCCTGTGCTTCAGTAGCAGGGAGATGAAGGAACTCATGCAAATGCTCTGAAATAGGCTTAAGGGAAATGCTGATCCCACACTCCGTACAGCTCCACTGTGGGATTTATATGATAAGCGCAAACACTTCTTTTTATTCTTAGTTATGGCTGATCACCTTCCAGGGGGACAAATAACTACATCGCCCTGTCATCAGGGCCTTTTTGCCTGTCATAGTTTGCATTTTGGTAAATAGAGAAATGGTGGAAAAAGTAACATTTTACTAAAAAATTCTTAGGAGAAAGAACTTCCTGTGGCCGTTGTTTCTGATTATCACCAGGTCCAGGCAGATTCCAGTGCAGCAGAACACACCCTTATAGTGAAGTCATGTTCAGTGGAAAACCCCAACAAGAAGACAAGTTATGCAACAGGTGATGCAGAGAAAAGTGGAATGTTATTGGGTGTATTTCCATTTTTTGCAGGGAAATAACAGTCCAATTAGTCTGTGAGAAATGTTACTGCTTAGCAGTACTGCTGTAGTCAGTCCAGACAGCAGATATAACCCAACATTTCTGGTACTCCTTTTATTGCCAAAAAAAAGCTTGCTTCTAATGGGAGCACTGTGTTTATTAAAGTGCTGCAGTCCAAGCTTGGAATTTCCAGCACCCTTGTAGCTCTTGAACAGAAAGGAAGCAAGAGAAGAGGATTTCAGCTCAGTGAGATTGAGCTGAGATATGGTGTGCAATACCTCGTATCTCCAAAGTGGTTTAGCACTCGCTAAGCCCTAAGACTTCACTTGCACTCACTTGAACTGATAGGAGGAGCTGAAGTTTAGAGTGCCTATGATAAGAGCAGCACAATGGGTATTTGCTTTGCCATAACACTGCATCAACATCACCCACAAATTTTAGCAGGATTCCTCTTCTATATACCTATCATTTAGTTTGAGGCTGCTACAAGTAGTTTTTAGTTTTGCTTAGCAGGAGACATGAACTGATTTGCCACATAGATCAAGATTTTTTTAACATCAGCAGTTCTTGGGCTTGTTGCCCTGATCATATCAGGGAGTGACTTTTCAAATATTTCTAAATACATGTAAATTAAAATAGATATATAAGTACTAAATACTACGTACTATAAAATGAAGGGCATATGATATTTCTAATATGTGTTTAATTCTTTGTATTAGTACAGTTAAACTTCTGAGGAGAAGCCGTATCTTAAAAAAATATAAAATCATAGGAAATAAGAAAGTCTTGAGAGATTAAAATATTATCATCTTCCTTAAGACATTATATAAATATTGGTAGTTTCTCTGTCTATCTGCCTACTAATAGGCTTGTCTGTATATACACACTCTATATCTAAAAATTTATGAGTAGTACTATTCACGGAGATTTCAAAAATGTTTTGTGTGAGTTATTTTTAAGTACATAATGAGAAAAATCTTCCAATTTCAAAGGAGTTCCACAGTCTAATATCTCTCACTATTGAGAAGACTTCCCTAGTTTTCGCTTTAGCTTTTCCATTACTCAGTGTCATCCAATTGTTTTATCTGGCAATATTGTTCTGGTGTATCCAATATAAGAAATTTGAACATTAGAAAGAATATAATCTCTTCCTTGGAAATACGAATATTTTTTAATTAAAAGAAAAGGCTTCTGAGTTTCATGCAAAATAGGACTAAAAGCTAGAGGTTGTAATTTCTGTTTAACTCAGTTCCGAAAATGAAAAGAAAAAATGCGTTTGCCTTTGAGCAAAATTTTCCCCATCTCAGAACTCCTTTTCACTATTTTGCATTTGTTAAAATATTCTCTTTGATCCCAGAAAGGCAGAGTTTGCACAGAGAGGCTGTACTCCTCCACTAGCAACAGGAACTAAGCAGTGTATGAAAAGTAATAGAGCGCTTGGACTCATGAGGTTTCTCCCACTCTTCTGTTATTCTCCCTGATGTTGGGGATCCTTATTCACAGAGATCACCTCATAGGTTAGCTATGCACTTGGGGGCATCAAGATGCAGCTTAGTGAACCTGCTGTAAATGGAATATGCAGCTGATATGTTTTAAACATATGCGGAGGGGTTAAAAATAGTTTTGTACATCCCAGAAATGGTTCCTTCCTATCCAGTTACTGCCAACTGATTGGGCCCTGTCAGCTGTCACCTCCTTCAAGGTCTCTGCTCACTATCCCATTTAATAGTCCTGTGACAGCTGTTCCCTTCCTCTTCCCAATGACCTCTCCTTGGCCCATGACATCTGTATGTCAACACCAGTTAATTAATTTACAGTGATAGGAGATACAGTGTTAAATGAAGCTCTTTATTATAGTGGGAATGACCATTACCTGTGGATTGAGGGACACTTGTAAAATGGTGTAATAAAGCAGAAATGGTAAAAGAATAATCCTCGATTCTGTTTGAATCCACATAGCTCTTGAGAGTTCCCCAGCATGAGATCCCTTTTCCTGTTCTATTTTAATGAAGAATTCTTTCATTCCATTATGAGATTTTATGCTAGCTGTTCTCATTAATATAAGTGGTCTTCAGCCTGAGGTGTGCAAAGCCTGAAGAATCCACAAATTACTTCTGAAGTGGCTGTGAAAAACAACTAGGAGCAGTGAATTTATATTCTTAAATTCATGAGACAGATATTTGTAAGTCAAGAAATGGCAGAAACACTGTTAAAATGCAGTGAAATTTATAAGCTTCTTTTAATGAATCACATTTCTAGCCTAACAAATAATGAATAGTTAAATCACTAAATTTAACATTTTTGTAGATACTGGCAATTTTTACTGCTTTTAAGAGTTTGATCATTGCTTATAACTAATTATGAATGCAAAAGGGAAAGGCTTGAGGAGAGGGGCTTATAGTACTCAGCACCTCATTCCAGCTGCAGACTCTGTATGAAATTATGCAAACATTTTCATGCTGGTTTTCATTTATTTAAAATTTTATAAAGAAGATAAGCAACACCTTTATGCCTTACATCTTCTATGCAAATTAGAGTCTGTTTGCAGCAATTTGGGTTCATGTTGAAACAAGAAACTTAGATATCTATGTCAGCTATAGAAAGTTTGATAGGTGTCTTTTCTGTCTCATCTGTCTGTCCCCCTGAAGGGTTCTGCTTGTGGTGTTATTGCAGAGCCAGGTTCCCCTTTAGACAGATGCCCTGCATAGAGTGAAACACAGGGGTTTGTACACTATGTGACCTTGCTTGCCCCACTGAAATTTGGGTGAGTTAACCTGAGGTTATTATGGCTTTTTTGCTGTCTGTGGAAAGTTACTTCATATGTCTGCATGATCCTGTACTCTTTGTGAGGATAAAACACTTTTTGTAGTTAGTGATACCAATACCTGAGCAGAGACTGAACACAGATTGACAACAACACTCATCTAAGTAGTTGATTGGGAAAACTTAAGATAAGAAAGTTTAGATTTGCACAACATGAATCTAAGTGACAAGTTTTTATAGTAACGTCAGGTGCTGGAAAGACGGAGTGAGTGGCCAGGGTCAGTGAACAGAAAGAAGCAAACAAGATTTCATCACCTATTTGATAGACACCAGCAACAATATTATGCAAATGATTTTTCTGATTCTAAATACTATGACAACAGGAATATAAAGCAGCAGGTTATTAAGAAAATCTGGAAATTCAAGGAAGTTTTAGAACTGGTTATATGAAAGAAAGTGATGGTAAAAGGCAAAGGACATCCAGAGAAATACATTGTCATATCAAATTGTCATAACTTTAACCTTAAAACTTTTTAAAAGAATTTCTCTCAGAAATTAGCAATCAATAATTTTCTTTCACACTATGCAATTTTTTGTCATGTTCTACATGTAATGAAGACAAAGATGCATGCATTATTTCAAACCAAATGGTTCTTATATTCATTCTGACCCATGCATTTATAATAGAATTAAATAGAAAGCTTACTCTCTGTTGGCAAGAGTGGAATCCAAAACATTCAGATTAAGAGTTTGGTAAAAAGAGAAGAGCATAAGTAAACAGGTTATGAAAACAGATACATCAAGGAAAGATGAGAATTAGAGAAGAAATTCCAGCAAAAAAAGTGAAAGTAAAAGAAAGAAATAAGAATTACAAGTGGAAGATTAAACAATATTTATGTCATATTTATGCAACATAGAATATCTATATAATAGATAATACATAGTTGAACAGTGTAATAGTAACATTTAGGTATCTAATAAAAAAGCTTGTCCTCCCAGCTCTCTGGTTCTTAATAAGGCAGCATTATAAATAGGTATTTTAATTTTTTATTTTATTTTCCCCCCATGAAAAGTGCTGCTGGAAACATGAAATTACCTGAGTCCAGGCATTTTCTATCTTGGGAAAGATAATTTTTTAAAAAATTTTTTTTCTCCTGTATAAATTTAGCAGAAATGCAGCAAATGCTGTGTACTTCAGGAAGTAGCCATAATTACTTTTCATGCTTTTTCCATTTAGAGCTGCTTTAGGAAAATGAGAAGAATTCTGAATTTATGAAACTTTCACTTATTCCAGTTCTAGTGTTTCAGAGTTGTTCAACAGAAGCTGATTACTTTATTTCTCTAAGTCTATGGATTTTTACTCACCTTTTTTTCAGTAGGGAGCTAAAATTAAACTCTGCCCCATCGTCATGTCCCTCGGTACTGTATAGTAATAGAAAACCATAATTAGTTTCAGAAGGAAATGGGAATAGCTTGTGAGACTATAACATTATACAGATGACATATTTTTGTAGAGGAGTAGTGGATGGGTTTATAATGAATTAGAATGTGCATTGACATGGAAGGTGACTTAAGCAGGCTCTGTGTTCATATTCATTTGCATAAAGGTTTAAGAGATATATGTAATGAACTTGTATTTTTTCTGTACCGATTGTGCATGAAGTTGTACAGGGTATTAATTCCATCATCATATTGCTTTGGAATGTATTCATTATCATAAAGATGTTGCAGAAGCTTCCCTCTTTCCTCTGTTTTTCAGGAGTGTGGATATTGTTTACAGTTGGGGCAGTATTTAATCAAGCTTTTTGTGGAATGCCTCACAATCTAAATCACTGTTTTTAACCCTAGTACTATCCCAGCTGTAATTGTTTCTTAAGGCTCTTTGAGATACCAGAATTCATTACACTGAAAAAAAAGTGTCACATCATTGGTGCTTGGGAGGGTTGAAGGAGGAATTTTGAGATCTGGCTTTCAATGGAATGAGATTCAATATGCATTTGTTCAAAGAGCATCATGACAAGCAATGTTGTGATGAGTTGGTCTGTGAGAACAAGAAGCACCAGGCAGGAGTTTTTTGGTGTGTAGTTCGGCCTGTTACATATGGTGAACTCAGATGGAATGCACAATGTTATTTTTGCTGTTCTGAATCCAGTGTGTTTTAACTGTGCTTCTGAACGTTTGTAATACTGACCTACTCTGAAAAGAGCATAAAGTCACTAAAATAAGGTCTTTAGATTTAATTCCTAAAAAAAGGTCATCTTTGCATTCAGACAGGGTTTAAAAAGCCCAAATATATTTTCTTCAACTCAGCCAGTCTACTATCATCAATGGTCAGCTGCTCTTTAACATCCCTGTTGTCTTGAGTGTAAGAATCTGGTGATTCCATCTCACAGCATTCATATCCTTCCAGAAGCAACACCTTACATTTAATTATTGTTTCATAAGCAGAATTTTTTCTTTTCAGTTGTACTGGTGGTAGCTGTAGACCATAATGCTGCCTCTGTCAACACACAGTCCTAGTTCCTTCAGAAAAAATCAGTCTGTCTATGGAATATAAATCAGAGTGCTGGGAAAACTCAATATTGCAGGAACAAGTATTTTTAGAAGTAAGAAAACAGCCTCAACAGAAAAATGACGGGCATTTTAACAGTATTGTAAAAAATGAAACAGAAATAAGTGCCAAGCTTCTTGTGCTGCTTGACAATATAAGGTTAAATAACAATTTAGAGTCTGTGTAATTTGAAATACGTTGTGAGAAGAGATATTTTCTTTAAGAAAATACTGTTTTTACATCTTTGATTACTTTCAGAATAGTACAGTGCTGGAAAGGATAATTTCCTGGGTATAAGGCTCAGAGAAGTGTGGTTTTGGTCCCACTTTTGCAAGATTTTACATGTTTGCAGGTATAAAATGTACTTAAAAATAACTAGTATAATCCCAAATTTGGAAAGGATTTCCTGTGACCAAATATTCAGTAAATCACGTCTACAGCTGGGAGAATAACTATTCACCTTATTGCTTCACAAGTGGTGGTTAAATCAAATTTTCAGGAAAGACCAGCAATCAGGATTTAGCTTTTTTGAAGAATAAGACTCTAATAATTGCTTTAACATGCATATAGTTAAGTCTAATCCCAGAACTCCTGATTTTGCTGTACTAGAAAACATTAGGAGCAAAAGGCATAGAGTGAAAAATGTACTGATGATATGATAAGGAGTGTGCCAGGAAACAAGAGATTTTCATTTGTGTTGGTACATTTCTGTGAGCAACAGCAATTTTAGTCAAAATGTGCTCAGTAGAGAGGAAAACATAAAACAGAGAGGGCAGACATGCACATAATTTAAAGTTACTTTTTTTCTTCTAACTATGGTGAGCAGATGTCACTTGCCAAACACATGCATTTTCTGCAAAAGAATCTGCCTCTCATTGATCTACCAAGCTACTCTCTTCTTTATTTTTCTGTTTTTATCTATCCTTTTAAATTCTTATGTTTTATCTTTTTTATTTATCTTTATTTGTCTTATATTACTTATTCATATGTATTAATCTCATATAAATACTACACACTATAAACAGTGATTTATTTGGAATTTAAGCTGCAGCTCAATTCTATGGGCTTGTTTTTCTCTTCAGAGAGAGACAGTTCATTGTAAGACTTAAATTTTTCTGGTAACACAGAGAGTGACTACCTGAGAAAGGCTGAAGTCATCCGTCTCCCCCCTCCTGCTAGGCTCCTGAGTGGGGGTATCAAAGGCAAAGCTTCAGATTTAAACAGTTCAGTTCAAAATCTGGCTTCATTCTTATGGGAGAAACTGACAATCTGAACAGCCTGAAGCTGCTCACACTGCAGTCCCTTCGAACTGATTCTGAATTCTTTTAATTGTGCTAACAAGAAGAGAAATTCTTGAGCCTCCTTTCACTGCAGTGAAATAACACAGTGCAGTTATGCACTGAGTGTCCACTATTTTACAGTGAGGCTGGTCAGCTACCTACAGATGGACTTAACTGTAGACAAATTCTGCTAGCCTTATTTAATTCTTTGTGATAAATGTTAGAATATTTCTCATATAAAAATAGGACTTATAGAGAATTACTCAGAGTTGCCACAGATGATTTGTGCCCTGCAGGGAAATAGATGTCGGAATATTCTTGGTCTAGTAACTTTTCAAAAATGCATAAAAACTAAAATACAAACTTATTTATTATTACGTGAAGGAAAAAGAAAGCATATTAATAATGTCTAAAATTTAAAAAACCCAACCAATTTTGTGAATCTTACTAACAGAAGGGAACATTATTCCATTAAGAGATACATCAGTTCAGAAAGTATTAAAGATGGGGGGAGAATGGCCTTTTTAACCCCAGCCTTTATCAATTTTTATCTAATATCTAAGACTATGTACACCTGAGTTTTTACACGGACACTCACAATATCATTGTCTTCATTCAATTATTACAGTTATAGAACATGAAAACAGATATAATCAAAATGCTTGCAGGAATGTTATCAGTGATAATTATCTGCTTATAGAGCTCACGCCAAACTCCACTCTCCTTGTTTAGCAAATGTCTGCACTAAGGTACATTTAGTTCCTCGAGCCAGACAAAATCAAGACCAACATCACACTGTATCTTTTCCATCTCTATTGGTCTATCTGGAGTGCTCTTTACAGGCCTGGGAAAAAGGTGCTGAAGTTCTTGTTACAATTATACACGTTATTGATTGCCTAATTGAAGACAAGCATGATTATTATGCTAGTACAAAGTCTAAACTCTCTTAGACGATTTCAAGGCATTGTATAGTATTTTAATAGTAGAAGTATTTTCTTAGTAGACACCTGTATCTTGGTGTTTGTTTGTACTACAGCTTTGCTTTTTGCTAGTTTTATCTGGGAAAGCAATGAATTCCACACGGATGTGTAACCTGATCCACACAGGCTTCTGCTGTGTGTACTCACGTGCGACGGAAGGCAGCTCGAATATCCAAGTCTCCACTCACAGGTGCTTCTGATGTGACAAAAAGAAATGAAGGAAAATGGGAGAGCAAGTCAACACAATGCAAAAATAAGCTGCCATTTCTAAAGTTTTCCTTTGCAAACACTTTTAGAAATAAATTCTTATATTGTAGATTTTGATTAATTGCATATTGAAAGATTAAAGCATAATCTTTAAACATGTAGCCTTCACTAATTAGCTTTCAACATCCAGTATTTTTTTTTGATAACTTATTTCTGTCTCACATTTCATAATAACCTGGAGCCTGATGGACTGTCTTATCTCTTGCTTGTCAATTCTCCTGCTGAATAGTGTCTTCACAGAGTATTTAAACCTTAATAAGAATAAGACTGGACATCAACTGAATACTATTATTAATAATAAATTATAACCTATCCTCTGACAGCAAAGGTAAATTCCTAGAACTGTGTAGAGAGGTACAGAAACTTAATCAAGGATGTTGTTTGGAGAGAACTTTATTACACTGTTGGTATAAATTAGTGTGCTGCTGCTAGTGGGAGAAAAACTGTTCTCAGTTGCTGCTCCTAAGTCTTATGAGTCCTAGCTAGTGAAACTCCAAAAACTTCTGTCTTTGCATCAGGTTCACTGGTAGCTGGACACAGTGTTGCAGCCCCTCCAATAAAATTGCTGAAACAGGAAATGGTCCAAACATTCAGCTCTTTCAGGTGGTCCATGCTTATACTCTTTCACTTAAACTCTTCCACGCTCAGGAAAAATTGATGTTGAAATGTACTTCCTTCTCAATTTTTATAAACTTTTCAGTATAGCACTTGTGAGGGTGGCTCCATGCATTAGGTAAAATGAGTCATCTGATCTTAAAGCAATTATATCTCAAGGGGCTTCTGAATGGGTTGAATTTATCGGAAAGGAATGAAAAAGGAATTGACAATAGTGTCACATGTCTAAATCTTTTTCTTCAAATATCCATTTTTAGAACTGAACTTTTGCCAAAATAAGAATGAACTTATCTTCTATTCTAGTGGAGTTAAGCATCATGAAAGAATGAATCTGAAACCAGAATAAAGCCAGAGAAAACATGGGCAGTTTTGCATCTTTCTGTGTGCTTTCTTTAAGAGCATCACAGTTCTGACTAGAGTGATGACCAAGTGGTACTTCTAATGATCTGTATCTCTGTCGATCCATCCCATTCTCATCTCTGGGCCTCTCTGGGGACACCTTTAGAACTTCAGGTCTATTCTTCAGGTCTGTGCTTGTCCAGTAACAAATACGTGCCAGAAAGAATTGCTCGTGGACAGGAAAAAAAAAAATATAGGGGGCAGGAAGATAAAAAAAATGGATGGCAGGAATTCGCCTTACCATTGACTATCAGGTTGAAATTAGAGCTATCAAACTTGTCCTTGGTAGACACCTCACATCTGTACCCTCCTGCAAAAGTCATGTTTGCTTCTATGATTTCCATTTCAAAGGTGTACACCTAGAGCAGACACCAATGATAAAATAATTAAGTTAGAAAATGAAATGGTGAAACACAGAGAGAGGCAATATACGGAGAGAAATAGACAAGGGATGAACTATGTCTTTGTGTCCTTTTAGAACTAAGAACTTCCTGAGTGTCCAACTCATTACTGTAACAAAAAGTTACCTATGATCCCCGATTCAGTAGGAGCAGCTGAAGAGTTCTGTCAGTACAGGTATTCCTGAGCATACAATGTTATATTAGCAAACTGTGCTGGTTCATACACTAATGTACATACACTAATTGTGTGTGCCTTGGAAACAGGAAGAAAGCTTTCACTAAGCAGTTTTAGCCTCTCCCCAGAACGTATGCAGTACATGCCAAAATTCAGCGAAAGGAATGGCTGATGTGAGCAAGTCTGTCCAGTTCCATCCAGGAGAGGGTAGTAGTGGTTCATATACCACAGAGGATGCAAGTCGTGGTACAGACACTCGTGTTCCTGCTCGTGTACCTTTGGACAAATTTTACCACAAATTACCTTTGTGGTAAAAAATGGGTCTTACTCAGGTACTTAAAGCAGTCTAGGCAACCCAAGAGAGCAATAAATTCCAACACTAATAGCAGAATGACTGGTCTGTGAAGACCAAGATAGACCATATACTTAAATAGCTGTCCAATTTATTGTTTTCTCCTAAATATACCAAGTATCTGTTTCTTGAGAGGAAGATGAAGGGAATCCTGCCGTAGAAAGTGCAAAACTACTCCCCCAGTCCTCCAGATGTTTTCTTATTTCACCATAGATAAAATATGCAAGAGTCCATATGTAGAGCTTGTCTCTTGTCTGTATGGTCAAAATACAGACTTATATGTATAGCCTTGTGTGTTGCTTTGGGTACCTTAACATCAAAACATTCCTATTTTAGTCTGTATTTTCCTCAGATTAAAGGTTAGTGCCCAGAAGACTGAGAACCCTATTCTGCCAATTGTACCTTGGTATTTCGATCATAATTGTCGTGTAGCTGGAGATGTTTCCCCACTTTGCTTCCCAGGTCCATCCACTTTCCTTTGAACCATTTCACTGATGGCTTCTTCAGCAGGCTCTCACCTGCAACTTTGGCAGTGAATGTGATGTTTCCACCTTGTAGGAGAAGTAGGTTAAAATAAGATTAGGAATAATGTTTATCTGTTACATCGCTGCTGTCACTCTGCACCTGGAGAGCTAATAGTCAAGAAGCAGGTACAGTTTACAAACTTCACGTGACTGACATTTTGCACTCACCAACAGTGACTTCTCCATCCTGGGGTCGTGCCACAAAGAGCCCAATGGGGTCCAGAGGTTCTTCTGGTTGTGTCTCAGCAGACGAAACTGAAATAAACATCATAGTTACTGTTTAGAATTTTTTTGCATCAAACTATGTAGCAAATTAGTTAATTACTTTAAAAATACCTCAGTAGATTTCTTCTGTCTCTGAGATTCCTTATTCTTTATGATCTGCTTTCATTACTGTCTCTATCTCACTTACTCTAAGGAGTCCCTGTGTATGTTCTTCCCTTCTGCTAGTAAACCAGACTTGATGACAATGTTAATTCTCTATTACCTTCTGTGTTTTGGCTGCTTTCTGCTGGTGGAGCAGGTGACTCTGAGGCAGCTGGGGCTGGAACAGCTTCTGCAGGAGCAACTGTCTCACTCTTTTCTGGAAATGAATGTAAGCCAAGATTAGAGAAAGTAATATTTCCTCTTTCTTTCTTTCTGAAGAAATGCTGCAAAAGAACAGCCTTTAATATATGTTAGGAAATGCAGAGAAATTAGCTGTTGTTTCCTAGAGCTTAAAGGATGTGCCAGAAGCAAAGGGCCCTACTGAAGTTGGATGATGAGGCTTTTTCTTTTGCTGAAGTCAGAAAGAACTGATGCCTGTTTTTTTTAAATTCTGTGGTCTTGATGTGTAGAAACTTGTCAGCTGATGAATAATGCTATTATTTGTTGCAAACTTCAGTGGTCTAAATGGAAAAGGTAATGAAAAAATATGTAATTATTATCTTTGTAAACAGTCTGCTTATTCATGAGATTTTGTTTAATGATGCTGTTGGAATGTAGTGTTACAAAGGCTATTGCTATGTGGAGCTGGGAAAAAGCTCTGGACACTGCTAGTAAACAATAGGGATAAAGTATTTAAAAAATCCATCTGTAATTTCTTCCCCTGGCTTATGGAAGTTTCTATCCTCTCAATTAAACCATGACCTCAGAGACAAATTCAGGCAAATGCATTTGGCACAATGGAGAAGACAGAATTGTCTGAAAATGGAGTAGGAGTGAGCAACTGGAGCAGATGGAGGGAGGTAGAATTTCTTGAAATAGATCAGTTGCGGCAAGATATTTTTTCCCCGTAGGTAGTGGAGCCACTTCCAAACAATAATGGGCAATCCAGTTACTCTCTAACATTAGATACTCTACTCCACTATGCTCCATAGCATTATTTGCAGGTTATCTGCCTGTAGCAGGCTCTACATGGCACTAACCTGAAAGGCAATGAGGAAGATTTGAGTACAATATGGACCAGTTTGCTTCCAGGATGAGACAGTCAGCAGGACCATATTTCTACATACTCTGACAGCTGTCAAATTGTCCTAATCCATACCAGGATATCCCCTTACTCATAATCTGTCATGCTCTGTCTTTGCATATGGAACAGGACATCTTGAATCACATTAAACATTCATCAGTTTCTTTTCAGCTGACCAAAAGGTCCCACAAGGTCTCATCATGTTGCTAGAACAAACAGTGAGAGTATAGAAAAGGAAGTGATATAAACAACCTGAGTTTGAAGCTTTTCACCAAATTAAAAAGCAAAAAGTCACATACCAGAAGTGGTAAATGGATACCATTTTGGAGCTGAAAAAGGGATCTGGAAGGTCAAAATGTTTTAAAAAATGAGTGATTTCTTCTATGCTAAGCATCTTCAGATTTTTTTCATGAGAAAATGCCAGCGAATTTGACTCTTTATATTTATTCCCAGGAAAAGCCTGGGAAAGTTTTTGAACTTTCCACGTAACTGGTCTTTTAATGCGTACAAAGGTAGTAATAATGGGTGATACACAAATAATACAAAGGTTACTCTTCATATTCAAGCCCCTCTTGAAATATGTATTTTTGGTAGCAGGAGATTTTGGGACTCTTTTGTGGAATATATGAACTTCTAGAAACATTACAGTGTAACTCGTAAATGTTTTGTCAATTGTTACAATTTTGTATTTAAATTAATTAATTATAAGAAAATACCAGTCCTAAGATCAGGAATCTTAGTTTAGATCAGGGTGAGGGTTAGATTAGCTTAGCTTTGCTTTTCAGTAGTTATGTGTAAAAGCTTAGCTTAGCTTAGAGGTATAGATTGACATTTCCCCTATGATCTCCTCTCAGTGCACTTCTGACACCTGGAAAGAGGTGTCTTAGCCACAGGAAATTTATTCCTCAGCTTAATATGAACTAGTAGGATCAAATAATTGGGCAAAACAGATGTGTTGCTGGTAGAGAAATTTTATAGTGTTAAAATAGGCTAAGTTCCATGGGCCTTACTCATGAAGGTTGCATGTGGGACTAGAAATACTGACAAAATCAGAATTGCTTAGGAAATGTTGTACCTGGTTCCTTGACCTTGAGTTCAAATTTGACCTTGGAACTTCCAGCTATTACAGCATATGTCACATCATCTTCTTTTCCTACATTATTGATTGTCAGTGAATGCTTGTTTCCTTCTGTCTTGATGACATATTTTTCACTTTCAGTAATTTCTGTGCCAGCTCGCTGCCATTTCACCTTGATGCCAGATTTTTCTGTCTCTGCTTCAAACACAGCTGTGCTTCCGGCTGTCACCTCTGTTGTCTTTGGCTTCTTGGTAAATGCAGAAACTAAAAAAAGAGAGAGGGCTCACAAAAATCTGTTTTGCAATTGTGGCATATCTGGTGTAGTCAGCTGTTGTGGCTGCAGCAGCTGTCTCCTTTCTCTCCCATCTGCCCATGCAAGATATAAATTACAACACTTTCCACAGAGAAGTTGTGGAATTGTCTTTGAGTTTATCAAGTTCTTTGTCTCACTGAGATATTGTATCTCCTCCACATAGTCATGAAATAAAGTGGAATGGATAGCAAAATCACCTCACTTTCTGTCTTCCTCTTTCTTTTCCCCCACACTGAGCTCTGATTTTTCATAAGTGAATGTTTTGGTCTATGACAAGATGGCACGGTATATATTCTTACAAATCTAGCTGTCTACATTAATAATGCACTTCCATTTAGAATTATTAATTTTGTTCTAACAGCGGCTTAATACTGTTGTTACAGAGGATCAGGATCTGTTCTTCAACAATGCTGCAGTTTGTGCAGTAACCTGTGCCCTAATACACCACAACGAATGAATGGTTCATCTTTTGTCCTTCTGATTTGACAGATCAAGGCTTTAGTGGAAAGGCATTCTCATTCCTATGATGACCCTTGTAATTTCATCCCAGCTAAAATGATATCAATTGTTGTTTGTATTCAGAAGTTCACTTCAGCATTAAAAGTTGAAGCACTTGCCTACACGACACTCTACAACAATTAGTTTTCTAACTACTTACAAGGTGGATTAAAATATTTCCTCAATGTGTCAAGAAACACTTAGGAAGTTTATAATGAGATTAGTGAAATTATTAATATATAGGGTGAACAAGCATAAATCAAATGATATTTTAGTTCAAATGCAATCGAAGTAGCACAGCAGATAGGAAACTGTAAACAAGCAATCTATCATGATTTTGATCCAAAAGTATCCTAATCTCTCTCAAGATTAGATTTTAGTAAAGGAATTTATTTTACTAATTTCTTTAACCTGATTTATTTATTTATTTATTTATTTTCAACTTTATTTAGAATCAGGTCTTTTATTTCATGCTCATGTTTTTGTCTTAATAAAACCTGTTATCATTTGCTAATTGCCATGAGCTATGTTCTTGTGTAAAAATACCAGCAATCAACATTCTGATTCATATACTGCATGTTTTTTTGTGCATCATTCTGCCATCTTTCTGTTGATTCACCCCTGTATAACTACACTTTTATAAAATACTAGTAATTTCATCACATCTAATTTTATCCGTCACCTCTGTGGCAAATTGTCTATGGCTCTCCTACTCTGGCAGCCACAAGAACTCTTCCAAACAACACGACAATGGTTATAATTAGCTTTGAATTTTTGATTCTGCTTTATAAAAATGAAAGGAACATGGCATGAAAATGTTTTAAAAGAAAAAGTTAGTATTAATGTTCAAACAGGTGCTTTAGTTCATGTAAATGGTATATTATTAATAATACTATCTATTCTTTTTATAAAATCTCTATACCTGTAGTGTGTCTTCAGACTCCATAAATTAGTTGACCTTAGTGGAGTTACATCTGCAAAGATTTCATCTGATGGCCTTTAGTCTTTAGTCATAATACAATTCATGCTTCTTGCATTGTTTTGCAAAGGATTCAAAACTTCTTAAGCATCAGTTAAAATATGAATTACAAACACTTTTAGAATTTAGTAAATAATTAATTTTGCTTTTCTTCATTATATAAAAACCTAAATTACATTTTTTCAATTTCTTTTTTTCCCCCCCACATGTTATATTTCTGATGAAAACACAATTCTAGTTTTCAATGAGCCTATAAAAGCCTTGACTGACCTCCTGTTTTATTCTTCTGCATGCTTTCCTTCCCTGTTGAAAGTGTGGGAAATTTCCTCTGGGAGTGGAATGTTCCTGCATGCTTAAAATTGAGGATTTTTCTAATCTGGTGCAACAGTTCATTAACAATGTAGTGCTTTGAAGAATATAGGACTATGTACTGTAGTATCCTACAGCACGCTGCCTGTTACCAGTTGTGCACCTTTTGAGTCCATACTGCACTTCCTAAATAACACAGCAGGGTTACACATGCATGCATTGAAGCAGAGTGTCATGAATAACTGCAGGAGAGTTACTGTACACAGCAGGCTGCACAGGCAGGGTTCAAGAGACATGTAAAGGTGGCCAGGCTGCTGCCCAGTGGGGAGACAGCTCAGCTCTGGGACCCGCTCCACTACTGACTAGCTGGCTCCTTTCCCTGTGATTCTACAGACAGAGCAGCAAAAGAGGCGTGTTTTCAGTCCCTGAGGGCTATTATCATCACTCTTCTATTTAAGCACAGAAGAACCTATAAATATATTAATTACTTAACAGCAAAGTGATTTGTAAAGGTTCCAGCCTACCATGGCAGGGTTTCATGACACACATACTTGGAAGTAACTCTGTGATCTGCTGCACGCCCTGTACAGTGATTAGGTTTCTTACATTTGCTTTGTAGATGACTCAACAAGAACAAAATTGTTGGCGAGAACACAGTGAGAAATCTCCACCACTATATAACATTTCTGGCTTTAGGAAATCTAAACACATATGTAGGAGTTTATAAGTAAGACTCCTCGTATTCCCTCCCCTCCCCCCTTTCCTGCCAAAAGACTCACTTCAGTTCCAACTTAAAATGATTGTGAATATTTCTGGTAAAGTACAGAATTGGAAAAGCCCAAAATCTCCCATGAGAACAAAGGCCTGCAAGACCAGTTGTTGTGTACCCACTTTTTCACAGGTAAAGGAGACTCGGGTTTTAACTGAGTCTTTTTCCTCTACTTGAGGTTCAGTCAGTGGGGGGCAGTGCCCAGAGTGGCTTCTCTCTATCCAGCTGTATTCCCTTTCATCTTTCACTGCTCTATTTGCAAAGGAAAACTAAAGATGTAGGGCTGGAGATTTTACAGGAGATTACTTTGATGAAGAAGAGAGATTGCTGAACAAGTATGTGAAGAGAATAACATATTTTTTTCCTTTTGGGGAAAAAATGGGCTGCTTAATGGAATAAAGAGTTCAGTTATTCCCCACCCCTCCATTGTAGCCGCTACTTTAAGTAATGTGTAAATCCAAGCTGACAAGAAGTTTTCTTTTTCTCATGCAGTTATACCAACCTAATTCAGGTATTCCCTCATTAGGAATACTCCTAAACACCACCATCCAAAGCTTCTGGTCTGCCCTGAGAGCCACACTTTTGCCTGCTTTTATCAGAAACACATTCCCCATCTGGCAATCTCTCTCACTTCAACGTTTGGCTTCTACCCAGATGTACCTCTCTGAGTTCTACATATCCATCCCATACTCTAAACACTCTTGAATGTGGCCGCCACCGTGAGGCTGCGGAAAACCCAATGACTGTGACACCTCCTGTGTGATGCCGTGGAATGTCTTACAGCTCTTGTGCCTGTCAGGCACTGACAGATCTCAGGCACTGTCCAGTGTTTTTCCAGACTCCAGGCGGCCATGCAGTTAGGAGCCACAGGGCAGGGGCACCTGATGACCGAGTAGCCCACGCCCCCTGCCACCCAGCGTGTTCACTCTCTGATTCCTGGTGTGTTCTAACCCAGCCCGCACAAAGGGAGAGAAAAGTGACAGTATTTGCACACCGTGGCACTTCTGGAGAGAGGGCAGAGACCCACGTGAGTTACCAGTGCTGATGAAGACAGAAAGTATTGAAGGTGCTCTGTGTGTGTGCTTAGTGGGGATGGAATTGGTGTTGCTGTGGGGATTTAATGGAGGGAGAGAGGAGGGACGTGAAGCTAATAAAAGAAGATGAGCCTAGGGCCACTTTGTACTAACCCATTTTTCAACACTTCACCTCTCATAACCCAGGCCTTCCTAATCACTTCTAGCTTCCATGATGCAAACACGTTCACATAATTTCTGAGTAGTGTAAACCAGCAAATTTTACCCCAGGCAGAAGAGGAAACAGCTGTATGTGGTCTGCAGTTATCTTGCAGAAACTGTCTGGTGGTTAAGGCTGCAGCTATCAGAACTTGCATCCTCTAAAACTCTTGAAACACCTGAAGATGTACACATCAGCTACAGCACTACGTATGTTACACGAGTTACAGCTTAATTGGTCAGTAATAAAAACCTCTGTTTGGAGGTCTGTGATCAGATTGCATTTTGACAATTTATTAGTAGGTCTTTCAATCAGGAGGATGAAGAAAAATAAAATACATTTGCTTTGGGCAAAATTGAACTAGAATGAAATAATTTCATTTCCAAAACTGATCTTCTGTACTACTGACCTAAACAAAATAACAAAGCTAGTATTCTGCCTTCATTCTGCTGCCATTTATTAAATCTTCATACTAGCACCTTCATGCTTTCTCCTTTACTTTCTGACCCGCTTTGAAGCAATGTCCTTCTACCATCCATCATCGAACAAGTTCACTATTATGCTTCAAATCTTTTTCATACTCTCCTATGCAAAACCCAAGAAATGGCTAAGCTACTACCAGGGTTGCTATCTATTGTACTAATAATTGTTTCCTTTACTCTCTTGTTGAATTATCTATCTATTTACTGGGCTTTTATTTTGTGAGTGTTTTGAGGCAGAGATTGTTTTTCTGTTGTCTTTATACAGCATTAAATTGTTAGTAGGTAACTACTAAGCACTATTGTATCTCTAATAAGAATAAAAATTAGTATTAGAAGCTAGAAGAGCAATTCTTATTATTATCAGAAAAAGAGGAGGTAAGGTGTATATTGAAATAATGTTCAAATTACCAAAATAATTAAATTTTCTAGAAACATTCCCTAAATAATCTGGCTTGTTAAGAATCACAAATATTAGCTCAAAACCTATTCCTGAAATACTGAAATTTCAAAGCATGTGTGAAGTATGTGAAATGAAAGTGAGCAAGAAATGTGGATTCTACAAGACTGATTTTAACTAGATAGAGTGGTAGAGGAAAATGTGTGATAGATGACATTTTCAAATGATATTTCTGCCTTTCTGAAATAAAACCTGTTAAAGGTATATATTCTTGAGGAGAATCTAATGTATCTGGTTGAATGCAGATGCTAGAAACCAGCAGAAATTTGTGATGAGTGAAATTAGACAAAATAGTCGCAGGTTGCTCCCACAAAGCTGAGTTATCTTACTGCACGTTCTCTGTATTTGGTGTTAAAATAGGTATTGGTCAATATATTTAATTAATATTACAAAAGTAGTATTAACTTTTGGAATTCATGAATTTGTTAAGACTTCATGTTGAAAATTGATCTTTGCTTACACTTGGCATCTCGTTTTCCTTCTATACCATTTGCTCTTCCATTGAGTTAAAAGCCAAACTGAGGATAAGCAGACTTCAGTAATGGAGCTTGTAAATTCCTTTCGGAGGAACTATATAAAGATGCTGCACATTCCTCGGTCAGGACCTAAGTGGCTTCTTGCAATTACAAGCTTAATCATTCCATGGTCTAAAAGCTATTGAACGACTCAATCTTATCATTCCTTGCCTACTTCAGCAGCTGAGATTGCAAATTCCTGCAACATGAGCAACAGGCTCACTAATCAGTCACCTCTCTCTCTATGCATCCATCATACTTTCTGTAAAAGGGGGATAGTAATGTTCAGCTTGGTTTGAATCTCAGCTTACAAAAGAGGAAACTACGTCTGTACGAATTTAGGGTTTTTTCTGCATTCCTGTGGTGCATAGAAGTTTGTTGCAGTACTTTGTTGTGGTAGATGCTTGCAAATGTAAAAGAATGATCTCATATCCATACTAAAATTCTGCAGTTTGCTCTTCATTATGCAACATTCATCATCATCATCATTATTATTATTATTATTGAAACCTCTGTGTACTTACAAGTTATTTGTAAATTCTTGATGAAATTTCCTAATCTGAACTGCAAAATCTAGACTCCTCTATCTACAAAATATGTGAGTAAAAGTTGACTGATTTTCAGAGACGGTGAGTAATATAGACTTCTCCTTTTCCAGCTATAATAATGCTCACATTTCCCATTAAGTCCCATTTATCTACTAAATTTGGTGTTTAAAAAGTCAACTATTTCCTCTTAATGTCATAAAATATTGTTAGGGAAATGGTTGGGGTTTTTTTAACCTTTCTGAATTTTCAGAACAAAAAGATGATCAAAATTTTCCAAACAGTGAGCTTTTGAACAAAGATTAACTATGAAATGTTTAAATCAAAGGGAGAAGAATATAAAGTTCCTGCAACAGAATCCTGCAAAAAGTGGTACTTTTCAAAGTTTGATTTTTTGCTCCGACACTACACCCTTACAGGTCTTGTAAATCCTGTTGCTTTTGTGGATGGTATAGATTTTCTGGAATGCTAGGACAGTTCTTTTGGCATTCTTGAAATAAGTAGGGGAGTGCCTTGTCCTGAAGTATTTTGGTTGGGCAGTTTAAAGTGAAAGAATGTCTGTTGGAAAATCTACTTCATTGCACCACTTTAATGGTTTATTCAATGTTATTTTGTTTTGGGGTTTTTTTTGGGGGGGGGTTTTGGTGGGTAGTTTTTGTCTATTTGGTTTTTTGGGTGGTTTTTTTTTGTTTGTTTCTTTTAACATGTTAAAAGGCCTGTTAAAACAGCAAATTCAGGCAGAATATCTCTGATCATTCTCTGACATGAAGAATTTTCTTTTGCCTATACACCAAATGCACAAATTTCAGTAATACAGACTAGGGACTTCTTTGGGCTCTTCAGTAACCTAACTAAGTGGCGTGTGAAAGGCAGGAATTGTGATTTATCCAAGTATGCATTGCCCAATGGTTTTTCGGCACTCCTGAGATGGTGCTCAACATTATCCCATCTTGAAATGGCTTGAACTATATAAACAACATGAAATAGAAAACCAAAGGGATTAGTATCTCCTGGGAGACTGAAAAGATCCTCTCTAAAAGTTACGGGACATGTGACGGGTTCTGTCTCGGTCCGAGTGGGTAACAAGAGCTTTTCCTCCCCCTGCTGTGATAATCCCAGTGTTTGGTCTGGTTTGTTCATAAGAACTGTGTAGGACTAGTGATGTTAGACACCTGTTAGATTTCTCTGGGGAAATAAGTTGGAATAAAATTTCTCTTCACCATTAGCCAGCAAAAGTGGCATCTTCACAAACAGACGCATTGCCTCGCATCCACTGAGAATGAACATGTTGATTTAAAGGCAGTTAAACAATTAGAAATCAGAAGTCAAAATGCCAAGGTGATCACACTCAAATTTTGCCTACTCTGTTGTATTTCTTTTTGTCTGCATTCACAACCATTAGATATTTTAATAAAACTTAAAAATCATGTGATTTTAAAAACAGAATATGAGCATGAATTTCTCTTTTTTGGCGTGATTACTGAACCTTTGCAGCTTATATTTTCAAGGTTTTGTCTACAATTACAAGATCTAATATATATTTCTTTTTTTATATATACATATCTACTTTCATTAGAAATTACAGCCTTATGAATATGAAATGATGTTATATTTGTAATAAAATGGAAGGATTGGTGACATCACTTGCTTTAGGATTATCATATAGAGGGAACACAAAGAATCTTGATGGAGTTAACCATGCTGCAGTGCTTTGCAGTTTGTAATGGGAAAGCCTCTGGGTGTGTAATGGATCTGCCTCTGGCAGTGGGTGATTTCAGATATTTTGGTCAAATTAAGGTTCTTCTTAACAAGTTCTTCTTTTGTTATGGTGACTATAGGAGATTGTCTCATTGGCCAAATTAAGAGGAGACTGATGCCTGCTCAGGCCTTTGCAAAGCACAAAGTCAATAAGTCTCCACAGCTGTCACTGGCCAACTCTGGAAACTGTACATTATTAAAAACATGTGCACCTTGTACTGTACATTCAGGTGGTGGTGATTCTGGGCATGCACTGGCACCACTGAAGCGAGAGCTCTAAAGTGAAGAATCCCAGATTTAGCACAAGTTTCTCCAGGCCTGAGTACTGAATATGTTCACACTTGACAGACAATCGTTAAGTTCAGCTTTTGTCAGTTTTTTTGCCCAAACTTACTTGTGGACACAAAGTGCTCCTGAGGCATCTGCCTCTGCAGGTATCCTGAATCTAAACTGTCTCTACCTTTTCCTCCCAGGCTCCCTTCCTCCTCAAAACACCAGATCCATTGCACCTTGCCCCCCACCCTAGGCCTCCTCTATGTGGGCAGCCTCTGACTGATTCCTTATTTGAACATTTTAAATTAAAACATTTGTAAATCTGAAACACTTTCCTGGCATTTTTCTCTGTGGCTCTGTGACCTTGGCTTTCTGAAAAAGGCTAGTTATCTTCAGGCTCAAGGGGAAAGGATGAAGGAGGGTGAGGGAAAAGAAATCGCATATATTCTTCACAGTACAATTTTGTCTTTTTGTCCTAGAGTTCTATTGTCAGTGGTTGAAAGAACTAGAAAGAATAAGCTCTAAACCAGGTACTGTTTTCTTTCATTTTCACAGAGACTTCATTACCAATAAATACCATCAAATTTTGCCAATAATGCTTCTACAAATTGTCAGTGGAAAAAACCCCAAACCCAAAATAAAAGCAGGAGAGGTTTATACTATTTAACTGTCCAAGAGAGAGACTACAAGCCTTTTCTTTTCAGAATCCTAAAGGTGACTAGAAAAGGAAATGAGAAATTAAAAGAATCTGAGAATTAAATGCATTTCACCTCTATTTTTTCCTCATCCAAAGTCTCTTGAGAAAATTCTGTGGCTGAGGGTTATCAAACCAGTTAGTAATTTCTCTGCAAGATCACCCAATATCTCTTACATTTATAACTTAATAAAACAAAATTTCTTTTTCCTGTCTATTTATTTTTTCCACTGAGGCATCTCATTCCTCAAGAAGACATAACTTACACACATTTTTTCCTGTCAGGCTGTTCTTTGTTTTGTCTGTCAGTTATGATCCTTACCTGTTTTCTTTACAGGCTCTGGCATCTTCGCTTTGTTTCTGATGAAGTTCCCAGCTGTATCTAGAAAGCAGGGTATGAGTTACACAGGAATGTGACTGCAGGGCTTTTGAGACCCCCTAAAGAACCACTCGCTGGGAGCCCCCATCCTGCTCCTCCCCTTTGATCCCCCACTGTTGTCGACTCCGGCACCTTATCAACCGCAGAACACACTCGACAGGCTACATCAGCTGGGATAAATATAGCCAAGTTCCAGGAGCCAGGGAGCTCAGGCCACCCAAGACTGGCTACCACAGATCTGTTGGTATAAACCAGAGCACAATATGATGTTGCACATGCGTACAGTGCATTTTCTAGCTCCAGGCATGTATTGCACTAAGAATTCCAGCACTGCCATGTTTATAGCACATTCAGCAAAATAGATCTGGTAGTTACATCTCCTGTATGCTGGTTCCTACTTACTCTAAGTGTATGTTTATTTACATTCTTACTACTTATTTCACTTTTTGTTATTGTCATAAATGGGTCAGAGCTGAACAGCCCCTCAGAAACTGTTTTTCTTGTTTCTTTTTTTAGCTCTTCTACCAAAGACTGTATTTGTAGAACTAACTGTGAACCTTAAGGAAAGAACTTTCTTTTGCAGAGACACACATTACTGACATTTGCAGTCACAAGTAGAAAGCATGACACTACTTAAATAGTTTTAGTCCTCCCTCCCCATCCACCCACTTGATCCACAGCATACATTTCTTGATAACTAGCAAGTTTTTTTTTCTTCTTCTAAATATCATTTTAAAAATAGTTCCAAGGTTCTGTTTTATATCTCTAGAAGTTTCAATTTTGCTTAATCATATAGAAAAGATCTGGGGGAAAATCTCACTAGAAAATTATTCTTGTATGGCCATTTCATGCTCCAATCATTGCTTCTTATTTATTCATATATTTAGCATATACCAAAAAAGTAACTATGGACAATCATTTTTTATTAACTTGATGGTTTAGCAATTTTGGGTTTTAAGCTTTACCAGAAAAAGCTTCAAGGCCAAACATTTAGCATATTTTAGCCACCACTAGTACTGACAAAATAATTTAAAAAATAGGTTTGGTTTCCATTTTTTTTTCCCCAGCTTTACTATCCTGTAAAAAAAGTAATTTTAAAGGATTTCATCTTTTGGCACGGAGTTCAGAATAGACCAGTGCGCATGCAGCTCCTCAGTCACTGTACTCTGTGTCTGTCTTTCACATCTGACTCTCTTGGTAGGCTGATGGGACAAACGTGAACATGCAAGAAACACTGCTGATACCTCCCCTGATTTTAGGCCAAACACTTCCTCCCCTTCCCTCGAAGCAATTTTTTATGGATGAGTGAGGAAGATGGGCAGGATGTCGCCAGTGTTTGTTTTCCATCGCCTCTTTTTCTAGTGGAGCACAAGTTACCATGATATGTATTTGACTACTATCTTGTGCCTGAGGTATTTCCCTGGGAGTCAGGAAATCTTGGCTATTTGCTTTGACTTGAAACCTTTCAAAGGGCTTGGGTCTGACTTCTTGCCCACAATGAAACAGAACTGTGAGGATTTAATCTGATGCAGGGAAATGATCCTAATCCAACAATAACTTAGCAGTTTTTGTGTTTTTTAATGTTATTTAAAGTAACATTTTAAATATATTGCCATGTTCAAGACCGGGAAAAATGAATGTTTAGTCTGCTATTACACCTTAGGTTACCAGGTGGCAGCATTGCTGTAATAGTAAACTTTTTTCTAGCATTTTCTGTGTTACATTACATTACATTGCATTACATTGTACTGTATTGTATTGTATTGTATTAATTTATTTGACTACTTTTAATAACAAAACTGCTATGCAAATGAAATATTTCATTTCAGTGGCTACACTGACCCAAAATAGATGTGTAGTGGATTGTGATAACTATTTTCTAGTGCACTGAAACACTAGATAAATGTTTAACAAGTGTGTGAAGTTTCATCCTGTATTCAAATGAAACTGATGTACAAGAACAGTGAAGCAACATGTAATAAATATCTCAGGGCCTGTGCTTAGAAAGTGAGAGGGAAAATTCTTCCTTGTCAGAAGAATTACTCTGGAATTATTGTTCTGTGCTTTAGACAGTGGCTTTCACCACATGATTCAAAATCAAGTTAAAAAATGACAGAAACTGGTGGACTGCAGTCACAGCCTGTGTGATTTTGGATAGTTGCACCATGACTTATGCAGAGAAACCCAAGGATTTATTATTTATAGCCAAAGTTAACAGCACCTCCTTCTAATAAAACTATCCAACTTCTTATTAAAAGGCTATGTATTTAGGTGCTTGTGACTCTGCCCAAATGTAGCTATCCAGGTGGAAAGTCTATATATTACTTTTCTATTTTGGGCTTCTTTTCCTGGTAGTTTCTGTCATGCCATTTAATTTCTTGTCTCTATCTCTGTTTATTTGCTTCTCTGCCTCTTTGTTTTGTTTCATGAACATACCACCTCCTCGGTGGCTCGGCAGTTTCTGAGGACAAGGCAGAAGAATTGCCTCTCAGTGGCTGCAGATTCACTGGTGTGAGTGGTGGCTCAGTGCAGAGCACAGGCCCAGCAGGACTCATTCACTGAAGTGCTCATAGAATTATAGAATATCCTGAGCGGGAAGGGATCTGCAGGCATCATAAAATCCAACTCCTGACTTTGCACTGGACAGCCCCAAGACTCACACCACGTGCCTGAGAGCGTTGTCCAAATGCTTCTTGAACTCCGGCGGGCTCCTGCTGTGACCACTTTCCTGGGGCTTCTGTTCCAGTGCCCACCCACCCTCTGGGTGAGGAAGCTGTTTCCAATATCCAACCTAAACCTCACTGTTTCCTTTGAGTTTTTGTATCACAGAGCACTGGTGTGTACAGTGCAAAGCCACTTGGCCTTACTGACAGAACTTGAGTTTACAAGGAATTAGGAGACTTGGGTAATGCTGGTCCTGCTTACTCGAGCTTTCCTCTGCACAACTATTTTGTATCCCTACTCTTTGCACTCCATATTTGAGTTCTTTCTGTGTATTTGACAGCCACTTGCTTTCATTTCAGGGATGTTCTTTTAACTGGCTTCATGATGAACAACCTGAGTTGCTGCGTGTTCTAGACTAGGGGAAAAAAATGCAGTCTTGCACATGCTCAGTGAGAACTTTCAACATTTTATCTTCTGAAGAAGTTTTGTTTGTGCCAATGAGGTCCAGCGCAGGGGTCAGCAGAGTTTTCTATGCATTTGTCTCTGGGCTGATGTGGGACTTGGACTTAATCCACACACCTGAACTAAAAGCAAACAGCCTTTGTGTCCTGTGGTCCAAACATTGTCTCCCTCAGGCACATCAAAATAAAGGGGAGAACTGGCAGGGTTAGGGGGGCAAATAATTGGAACTTCAGAGAGGGAAGGGATCGCACCAGGTTGAGGGGGAGAAGAAAATAAAAATATGTAATTGAAAGGCATGGATGGGGTGAGAACATTGATTTTTCTAGGTAATATGGGAGGGATTTGAAATAGATTCTCAAAGGACAAGAATATTAGATCAGGAGCTGGGATAGGAATGGGGTGGAGGGAAGAGAACTGGTGATAAGACTGAAACTGTAAGAGGATGTGGGATGGGAAAACTATAAATGGCTGAAAAAATACATTGGAACTGAGAACCATTCACATAAAGAGAAGCTGACTGGAGGTGAATGTGAGAAAAGTTGGCCTGAGAGGAAGCAATAAACTAGCTGGGCAAAAGTTGAAAATGGACATTGAGAATAAAGCAGTTGGAATCGACTAAATACGGAGGCATCTACTGGCTGAGTCTAGACATGGAGAAAAGCTGAACAAAGAGCTGGGAATTGATAGCTCAGGCTGGCAGAGAAAGGAGAGTACAGTGTGGATGAGTGGGAAAAAATGGAAGAGGAATGTCTAAAGAAGAAATCTAAAATTATGTTTCTGAAAGCAGATACCCAAAACTCAGAAACTTAGTTAGGTAAATCTAAAAGAACCCGAACTGATTTGTATACGCAAATGCCCAGCTCAGCACCCAAACATTCTTCGCTTTGCATAAGGCAGAGGAATCGAAGCATTCTGCACAAGGGCACCAGTGGTCAAAGGGCTTCTTATACCTAGAGCACTGCTGCTCTGCTGCTGGGGAGTTAAAACAGAAGCTCAGAGGGAGCCCTTAAGGCACAGAAACTGCATTCCTTCTTACCACAAAGCCGCTTCCCCAATCCTTTGCATAACCTAGGTCTCCCCAATACCTCCTCCCACCCTTCTTTCTCCTCCACCACCTCCTGCTAACCCTTATCTGCTCTACCACATCCTCATTCCCCTCCTGTCCATAGACTGCTCTGCTCATTCTCACGTACTGCTTTGGCTCCCCCATAGCAAAAAGTAACACCGTGGGGAACTAAAGGCATGAAGAAGGAGGATGTGGCTGGATGAGTGGAGAGAATGGAAAGAAACAGAATGGAAAGAAAGTTGCCCTGAAAAATCTGATCTAATAGGCCTGCTTCGAGTAGGGGGTTGGATGGGGTGACCTCCAAATGTCCCTTCCAACCTAGGTTGCTCTGTGATCCTGTGTGCTGATGTGAGGTGTTGGGTTGAGGCAGACATGGATGAGTTATGAGTGAGGAAATGAGAATTAATATCTCAGCCTACTGCTGTTTTCGTGTTTTTGGAAGAAGTTCACATTCCCCAGCTCTTGGAATAAGACTCTGATTATTTGGTTTATATACAGGCCTCTCTAATAGCATAGGCTCAGCTGAGCCAACTGAATTGCAAATTTGTTAGAGAAAAGGTAAAACTTGGTGAAGTTTTAGCTATTGTTACAGTTGCTTTAGAGAGCAAGCTCTTCATCTACTTGACTGTAATATATTAGTGGGTGCATTACAGTAGCGTTTTTATTACAAGCATTACATTTTTAGTGTTTTAGGTGTATGGGTATGCAAAACTATGTAAATCTGATTTGAGTATTTCTTAAAACAAGGAAAGGTGGTGAGATAGCAAGGTAACACACAAAATAAATTAGAAATAAATGCAAATTCTTGGAAGTGGTACCACAGTCTGTGTCCTATCATAGCCTTTTCCATCCATAATCCATAAATTTTAAATACACAAGTGTGGGATTTCCATTGAGAACATACTGTTCTGGGCATTCTCAAAGAAAAAATGCTTATTGTGTTGTCATCAGTAATAAAGTCTTTGTTATGAATTTACAATGTGCAGCTAGAGTACAAGGAAAATTTTGAGCAACAATATAAATAGACTGAACTGTCGTAATATATGTACGAGTTATGAAGCTGACACTATAGTTTGAATTAATCTTGATGATCATGAAGTGAATTTTGTTGTGTGGAATTCGAATGAGGGAGGAAAAAATAGAAGGAAATGGGAGAAAGGCAAAGAGATTAAGTGATACAAATAGAAAAATAAACTAAGGCAAAAGGCTTACTGAGGAAAAGAAACCTGGCAATGTATAGAGCCTAAGTCCTGTTGTAATCACAAGTGAAGACAAACATGGATTATAAGACTCTGTCAGTGTATGAATCTTGAAATGAGGGTATAGAGATAAAATTTCATGAAGGAGGAGACAAAAAACCTCCAATATTAGGATGTATGTGTATGCATTTTTCAGGAAGTTTGGAGGATTCAATAGATGTGGGCTTTCAGGCAAAAATAAGTAATAGCACCTGTAACTGCAGTTCTGTCTGATGTAGGCGAGTTGTAGCTTATATCTAGAAATGTCTAAAACTCTCTTTGAGTAGAATTTAAAAATGCCTGCTACCACTATAAATTATTATAAGCAGATTATCAGTACAGTCAGTGCAATTTTCCTGCCTTTGATGCCTCTGATGTACAGCTAGAGGGAGTCTAAAATACTGTAGGACCAGTTCAGTGTTTTGAATTTAGCTCACTGATAACTTCCTGAATAATCTTTCCACAAGAATTGATTAGGAACCACTCAGGGCCAAATATAAGTTGAATATCCAGCTGTAGTATGAATACTTGCTTTGAAAGAGGATTGAGGATCTCTGACAGCAGTGGGCAGCAAAATGTTCCAATGAACTTGTGCTAATCGTGGGTCATCTCTCCAAATAATGACCCCCCTGACCTTTTTCGAGCACGTCTGCCTGTCTAGGACTTGGCCACCTTCAGAGAAAACGGAATGCTTGCTCCTCTGTAATTTTGCAGAACCTGTGATTTAGTCATGTTCATTTTGGTATTTTGTCTAAAACAGCCGAAGAGCTTCTGCTTGCATGAGCAACTGAATGGCGATAATTCAGCTTGATTAGGCAGCCTAGTATCCCGAGCAGTTGGATTGTGTGGCTGACAAACAGTACTCTGGCAGAGAAGCACCATCATTTGGTCTCCTTCACAGCTGCAACACATGATTATTCACTCTTTATGCCGCAGATGAAAAACCTAACCAGAAACAGATGGGGAGCGAATATTTTTAGAAACAGTATTTCAAAGCATTAGCAAGAGGAAGAGAAAAAGTTTTCAGCTTTGGAGATAAAATTTTAAACCTTCTTGTTAATGTATATTCAATATTACTTTTTAAAATGTTTTATTTATTAATAATACTGTCCCCCCAAAATAATTTTCTCAGATTCTTCTATTTCCATGTTTCTTGTGGTCAAAACCAGTGTAAAATGCAAATTCTTTAATTCAAGTATAAGTAGTTGCTCTAAATTAACATTTTATAGTAATGCACAGTGCTCAAATAGCTCATTTAAAGGTTCTGGTTGTTTCTGTTTGAATCCTTATCTTAATTTTGTATTATTTCTCCAGCATCTAATTGGATTTTATGCAAGGCTTGCTAGGGAAATAGAAAAATATGTCTCATAGATCTTAGAAAGCTTTTTGGTAAGCTTGAAACGGCTTTTGTGATATCCTGAGCATCTCCACAATTAACTCACCAGTTGGCTCTTTTCAGTTATCATAGTTTTCCTGCAAGAGGAAATGATCCTTCTCCTCCAAATTACAGTGTCAGAGAAGGATCAGTTCTGCTTTTGAAGCTGTGTTTGTGATAAAGATATTTTTATGAACAGAGGAATTATTACTCCAGTTTTCTTGAATATCAAGTCTGCAAGTCTGATGAGTGCAAATGTCTTTAATCTCTTTTTAATTCCAGGCCAGCAGTGGAGAATCACCATCAGTACCAGGCAGAGAAGTCCTGAGTCTCTTGCTCAGCAAGAAGGGACCGTAATTGTGTCAATGTTGGGTGTTGTTCTAGTCTTCCAAGAGCTGCCTTCAACATCTTCAGCTTCCATCCTAAAACTTCAGTATGGATGCAGATGGAGTTATCCGAGTCTAATTTAGTGAGTATTGCATTATTTCCTACAGGAAGTAAATCCTTCCAGTACAATTTTAGAAACAAAATGTCTTCTTAATTTGTTTCATAGCTTTGACTTATCCTAACCCTAAGTGAATGAAAAATATTTGACATGATCCTCAAAGCACATCCTAACTAAAAGTAGGATTACAAGATTTTTAGACGTATGGAAGATAACTCTCATTTAATTTTTGGCACTGACGGATGTATTTATCATGTTCATGAACTGGGAAGAAGAATTGGGAAGTAGTACTTTGTGATGTTTT
The DNA here is from genome assembly GCA_013397845.1 of Melanocharis versteri. Classification (NCBI taxonomy): domain Eukaryota; kingdom Metazoa; phylum Chordata; class Aves; order Passeriformes; family Melanocharitidae; genus Melanocharis; species Melanocharis versteri. Next base: position 144,667 of record VZTG01004599.1, read on the forward strand.
TTAAGTAGGAGCTTCTTTCTGTTTGGCTCCAAAGAGACACTGTAGGCCTGTGATGTCACCAGACTTTTCACTTCCACAGTGAGATTGTTAGTGTGGATAACACTGACTATGTCTGGGTTTAATTTTGAGAACTCGGGTCTGTAAGAAGCTTATCACTTTCAACTATTTCTGGTTTCAGTGAGGAGCAAGCTCTGAAAAATTTTGAGTTATTTAGTGATCATTCTCGATCTGCCTCATTTCACCTCATCTATTTCGGGAAAGTCATGATGATATTTCCTGATTTTTGAGTGATTGAAACAGTCGAGATATGTTAAATTATGTTAAAACTTAAAATACTAATTTTCTTACTGTTGCTTGAATTTGGATTTAATTTCTGTGTTTAGATGTACTGGGTAAATTTACCATGGTATCTCAGGTATTGAATTATCATTTATTTTGCATTTTGAGTGTTATCTATGCAGTGCAGTTGTTGTTAGTTACTGTTAATTTTTTTACAGTAGGGATTAAAATCCACAGTTAAAATCTTGAAACTCTTTTGTATTGGAATTCTGCGAAGACATGTTTAAACACAACTTATTTCCAAGGAAGATTCATAAACTAGAATCAAGGTATCACTGTAGGGGAAAGCAAGAATAAACAACAGGAACAGGGAAATAAGTGAAACCACAGAAGAACATGGTTAATTATTATGTTCTAAATGGGATGGGGGTATAAATGCAATTCGTGGTATACATGACCAGAAAATGTTCAACTGGCAGGGTTTTGGTTTCGTTTGCACAGGAAAAAATAGTGAGAAATATATATACATGTATTTTTCAATTTCCTTCAGTACAGTGTAACTTACTTTCACAGTAATGTATTTCACATATTACATTTGTTACTGAGTTTGACACCACTGATGATGTTTCCAGGTAAATTAAAAAGTAGCTACAGATGGATAAGGCCCTATAACCCAGTGCACCTTTTGTTCAGACACCACACAGGAGCTGTGTCTGCGTAACTGAATGCGTGACATTTGTTCGTGAAGTAATCATTTATTATGCAAACATCCAAACTTCATTATATCTAATTTTATTAAATATGTACACGTTATTACTATTTAAAAGAACGAGTATCATTCCAAGATCTGCAAACTTCTCTCTAGCTCTGAGAGCTGCGGCAGAGCCTGTATTAATGCTAGTTTAAAAGCTGGAAGCTAACGCGGTGTCACCGTGAGTGACACAGCACCACCTCTGGAGGCAAAACTTCATCCTCTGTATTCTTTAGTTACAATACAATCAAAAAAAAAAAAATCTTTCCTGACAACAATATATTTGTACATTGTTTAAATTTCCCAACTCTGTCCAGTTTGGAGGATGGAAGCAAAGAATTCTGTCATGATTAGGATTCTCAGATGCTGAAGAAGGGAATTCGTACCAGAAACATCTGATGATAGAGGCTGTTTAAAGGCAGAGAAGGGGGCACAGGAAGCAAAGAGAAAGATGCGTCCATCTCCTCTGCTGGTATCCAGCCAGGAGCTCTTAATATTTTTCTTGCTTAGGGTCCCATGGCCTCAGTGAGGATAATGCTTCCTATCAGTGGCCCCCCTTCCCATCACCTCTCCACTAAACTGGTAGGTCAGCTTCTTTTTAACTTTCTTGACCTCCCCCGTCTTGCCATAATTTCTCAAAGCCCGTGCCATCTTCTGGTAGGTCATTTTCTTGCGATTGCCTTTCTGGATGCCCCAGCGGTGTGCCAGTGCTTCTTTGTGTTTGGAGGAGAACTGGAAAGTACCTTTTTCCTTGTCCACCCACCAAATGCTGTCCTTCATGTCCCCGCTGCGAAGAAGGTCCAGAAGGAACTGATACAGACGTATCTTTTTCTTGCTGCCTGTGAGAGTCAAAGTGGAGCATTAGTATTTGTGTGTAGTTCCTGGTGAAACAGCAAAACACATCTAAGTGTTTCAGCTGGCTTGGGAGACACGAAACTTCTTCAGTTTGCAGCATTTATAACAGTAGACAATGCAACACTGTGAGGACATAATGTGGGTTGATGTACCAAGAAGAAAAAGCAAGAATAAGTAATTCCAAAGGCTAAACTTCTGAAATTAATTTGCTAATTTGAAGCTAATTGAAAAACATTGCTAATTCAAAACTAATCTAAACCTAATTCTGGCAGGTTATACAGAATGCGACTCTCAGGTACTGAGCAAAGAGAGCTAAATATTTTTTAAAATCGGTTCTTCCTTGACCTTCTCGTCTTGGTTTTCCTAGCTGCTAATAGAAATTGGAGTAGAAATGGCAAAAGCCATTTCCATTTAGGAAGCCTGAATAGACAGAGCTGAAGGAGATAGGGGAGTACATGAAGAAATGAGGTTTGAGATACCGTTGTGAAAGATTCAGAGGACAGGAGAGTGCAAGGAGTCAGGGAAAGAAAAGCTTTGGCAGTGGCATAAAATACTAGCACGGCAGTTCTACAGTTTTATTCATTATCATCGTGGTAGTATAACAGCTGCTCAGTTCATAGTTTGACAAAATCCTTCTGTTTTCACTGACCTGTTTCTCCATGCATAATTCCAGGCCCAGGGTCCACACCATCATTCTCCCCATCTGATACCTCCAACGGGGGGCTCTGCCTCTCTATGTCCTCCTCGTCAGAACTGGGCTGAGGTGGAGAGGAGTACTGTAGGCACATCCGGGGCAAATAGGACACCTTTTGGAGAACAGAGTAGTAGAGGGAGAAGGCAGTGATTCAGAGTAGGGCATTGAGATTGAAAACGGAAATGTAATGAAGAGACAGACAGAGAAAAGGGGGGAGAAATAAAAGGTATGGGAAGATGTTTAGTGTAATACTGAGTGACTCAGTTGTTGACATTTTTAATAAATGCCATCCTATTAAGAAATACTTTCAGATAACAGTCAACACTTACACAAGTACAACGATGCACCTTTACAAGAGGGAAGGATGAATAACGTTGTGAATGTCAGGACTTTCCCACATCTTATATCCTATGCAAGTAACATTGCTCCTCTTCTCCCATATCTCCCCAAAGCTTGCTTTCTTCCTAATGAGTTTCCAATCCCAGTTGTCTATCCCCAGAGTGAAACTGCTTTTCGGAACAACTTTTTTTCTAACACAGACCGTCTGGGGCTAAATTCAAAAGAGATGAACAGTTCTGCACTATCATGGCTGGCTTTGGCTCTGTTGTCCTCTTCTTTTCTCAGGCATAATACTTTCCTGATGGCACCGAAACCTTATGGGACTTCACCCAGATTTGGAGATGGGATTATACCGGTCCGTCAGCTTTCTGTCTTAAACTTCCCCCATGAGGAGAGGAATAGTGTTGACACTAAGATAAAGGATACATCATATCAGCCCATATTCTCCTTTCCTAAATGGCTATCTGAAAATTCCCCATTGGGGGGGATTTCTCATCTGCAAAGCTAGCAAGCCAGTTTTCGTGTTAAATTCTCTTGCCCTTATATAGAGGTGTTGTCAGAAGCAGTGTGGAATATACCTCAGCTCTCTAAATTCTCAGTGGTGGTCTGGTTTGCTAGGAATCATGACCAGTTGCCACAAATTATTGCAACTTTTTATTTAATAATGAGAAACAGATCAGTCTGAGGGGCAGGGAGTAAGAACTCAATCCCTGCATTAAAAAACCCAACCAACATCCCCCAAACCCAGCAGCATATTTTATGTAGCTTTCATGAAATGGGACAGATGATAGTCTTTGAAAGTGAGCTCCTTTTGAACTGCTCTTCTCCCTCACCAGGAAAGGATGTTTTGAGCCTGATGCCCTTCCCGGGGGACCTCAGACGCTGAAGTGGGGAGTGGGTGTTCATGAGTCACACCACCCACCCCGTGCTGGGCTTGGCCGAGTGGTGCTTTTCGGATGAGTTTTGCACCACCTTAAAATGTCCCAATAAGGCGTGTGCCAAGGGCTGGTTTGGGGCACAGCAGCTGGCAGTTAATGAGTTGGCAGATTGGCCGAAGCCGATCTGGCAGGAAGAGCAGGATTGGGCAAGAGTGCGTGTAAGCTTCCTGTCAGATCCCCAAGAGTGAAACTTCAGCCCTCACCACAGTCACCTTCAGATTTTTACAGTTAAGAAAGCTGCAGCCGCAGGGGTAGGGAGGAAGGGAGAGACTGTGCCATGGGGGAATGGGGATGAGAAGGTGGGACAGTGGCTTACAGGGGACGGGAACAGAGACAGGTGCCCCTGTAGGGAGAAAGGTTATGGAAACCTAGAGTGTTTTCGGAGGCTGTGTTAGAGAAAGGAAGCGCTCCTCTGGGGCTGGAGTGGGAGGGTGGGAGGGGACACGGTGTCTTTCAAGCGAAGGTGGTTGCAGAAGCCAGCCTGGGCAGTTGGGTAAGCTTTCCCCACGCTGTCCCCACTTTCCCTGACTGCTGTACCTTTGCTTACACTTTGCACCTGAAACTCAGCTAGGGCAATACAGGGTCACACAGCTTTGGGACAGAGTTACAGAGTCACAGAGGACTGGCCAGCGTGCTATAAAGAGCCAGGTTACTAATACAGTTCTGGAGAGAGAAAACTTAAGGGACTACTAGCTGCTTTCCATATTCTGATGTTTTCTCAGTGTCTGTGGCACCCATGTGTGATTTTCCCCTTTCTAAAGTTCTTCTTACAGTTTTCCAACCTTTTCTTTCATTCTCCTTTCAGAATGAATATTTTTTTCTTATTTTATTATTTCTGAGGCCCCTGTTGGCAGGCTAACAAAACTTTTCAAAGAAATCTTATTAACAGGTTAAACTTCAAATTTGATTTCACAAAGTAATGTGATATCAACAGAAAATTAAAGAAATATCTTTGCATGTTCTTTCTTTATTGCAAGCAGTAACTCTGATATTGCAGGACAAGCATGCTAGTTAAAAACTAGCAAATTCAGAGGAGGATTAAAACTCGCTTCCTGCTTCTGTTTCTTTGCCTGGGACTGTGACTGAGACACACCAGAAGCTGAACTTCAGAGCATGCCAAGTACTATTTGCATGAGCTATTCCAGGAATAAAAGTAAAGTAAAAAGCCCTGCTGGTAAGGAAAAGGAGGGTAGTGGTGAATTCTACAAACTAACATCTGCAGCTTGGTATGGAGTGGGGCAGAGAGAGCGCAGTGCTCGATATCAAAAGTTGTAACAAAATTAGTTCCGTGCCTTTCATCCTGAAATGAAAGACCATTGCTGAGTAGAATGAAATGGGATAAGCAGAAGTGCCCTCTCTTGTTTTTTCGGTTGTGCTTCCAAAGACAGTCCTAAAGGGGCTCATTTTCATCCTTTGCCCTTGGGCAGAGGTAATGGTTGGTCATTAGGTATTAACAGTTGCAATGAGCAACTGAAACAACTTGAAGCTTCCCACAGACTGCTGTTCCATGAAGCACTTTTTATATTTGTAACTTTCTGTTCCTAATTCTTTGTTTGTATCTACATCTTATATTCTATTCCTGATTTTTTGATGGCTTGCAGTTTCCTGTTGTCAGTGTTAACTTACTCATTCTATTTTTTCTCTTCTTTCTTTTTGATTAATACAGGATTAACATACAATTTCAGTTTGCTTTGAACAGGGAAACCCGAAATGATAACCCCATGCATGTGGTTTTTCTCACAAAGTTTCAGCAAGGCTACTGTTACATGCAGCACTGTAACCAGCAAACGCGCTTTTCTCTGACTTCAGTTCTACTCTGTCTTGTATTCAGGACATTTCATGTGCATTGGGAAATTCTTTAGCACAAGATCTCCCAGCTCTCTTACTGCTCCCGGTAATGACTTTGGGCATATTCTTGTAGGATCAAGAGTGATTTCCACACCTACTGTGCCTAGGATCTTTGCAGTAGGATGGAACACCTTATAATCTCAGCTTCAGTGAGAATTCACTGGTGCTTTGATGACTATCTTCACTGCATAGTGGAGTATCTTTTTTTTTGACAGGGAAATGCCTGGCTTCATGTAAAGTCTGAGCAAAGACAAGACAGTGTGCTTTGGCTTGTGACTTATTTGCTCCCAGATAGAAGCACAAGTAGGGTCTCCTCAGCCTGTGGTAGAATTACCAGCGACTTGTCTTTGTTTGCATTTCTCCTACAAGTCATGTAAAATGGTCAGGGTTCCTTGGAAATATTTAAAACTTTACTACTACTTCAAAGCTCAGAATTATTTCTTAACAGCCATGAGTACCCTTGCTATGATGACACAAAGCTTCTCAGGTCCAGTTCTTCTGCAGAGTTGCAAACTAGTTGATTTTAATTCCAAATGAAACAAAAACTTGAAATTCCAAACACCTCCACAAAATGCAGTTCTCTTTTGAGACAGTATGAGGAGCATGACTTCTCATTATCCAGGTAAAAAAAATGTTTAAAATACATTTGTCCTGAGAATGAAGAGCTTTACATGCCCTAAGAACCTGAGTAATTTATTTCAGCAATCTCTTTCACTTAATAGTATGCATTCCCTAATACAATTTTTTCTTTACCATTAATTATAATCTGAAATTCTGAGCAGGAGTTGGTAACCATACCTGGTGGTTGAGTCCGATGTGTGTGGTTGGGATTGCAGAATCCAAGACATGCATTTGCTCAATCTCCATGTGCCTGTAGAGCTGCTGCAGCTGGGGAGGCTGCACACTCTGCAGTTCTGTGAAATGGTTGTCTCCAAAGGTCTCAAACTCACTGTGCATGTGGTGTGGATGGTATTCCCAATAATGATCTAAGGAAAGTTAAAAAAGATTGTCTGTCATTGCAAGATTAAAAAAAATGGCATTTACCTGGCTTTCATTGATTCTTACTCCTGTCACTGCCCTTTCTGCCCTTTCCAAACCACTCCTGTGGACCTGTCTGTCTCTGCTAACAATCTGTATAGATCCCTGTAAAGTTTCTTTTCCTAATTGCATAGATTCCTGTGGCTGGGAAGTAAAACTTAGGCCACTTTAAATAGGACAATGCTCCCAGATAGTGAGATGGATTTCAATGGTAATTTAACACAAGATACAAAAGATGTTAATGCTGGCACCTTTCTCAAGAAGAGACCATAACAAGTTTCAAAACATTGTCATTCTTGAGACAACAAATTCTACTGATTTACATACTGTCATATTCTTATTACACTCTTCCTCATGGCGTGGAAATCAGGAGGTGGAAAAAATGTAAAGATTATTCTGCAGCTATCTTTAGTCTTTATTTTACTCTGCTAGCAAAATTTTAGGAATGCTGCAGAAAAGGCACTTTTCTAGATATTTCCTGTAATGCTGTGTTGCTATATCACATATTTTTAAGTACCAATACTAGAGAATAAAAGGATAAACACGTGGAAATCTGGTGTAGGCTGTTTACAGGAGGGCTAAATTCTAATGCAGATGCATTCTCTACCTTTTTTTTATCTCTTTAGTACTTTTGAAATTTCTCTGATAATTTGGATTTTTTTCAAAAACATCAAGAAGTACTTAACCACTATCATGTTTCCTGATTCATTTATCTTTGAAATAAAATTCCATATAATTCTCAGTTTTAGTTTTCTGGTTTTTTTAGTTCAACATAAGCCTTCAAATTTTTAGAATGTCATATTTGCTGCTCAAAATTTAAAATTTTCTACAAGAAGTGTGAAGTGTTGCTAATTTTATTTCTCATATACAATAGCTGCATACATAACTTTGCACATATTTATGTGCAGCCTGTTTTTAAAATCAGTGTCAACTCTATGTCCTCTACTCCGACTGAGCTCGGAACTAATCTTCTAGAGTTTGCCTTTTCGTGCATCATTTTATGCACGGCCAAATTTTCTTTATTATATTCTGTGTAACAGTTCTAATTTATATCTTACTATTCCAAGTTCTCTTCCCTTGTATTATTAAAAAACATTTCTGTCCTGCCCTTCACATGTTTTCAGGTTGCTGTCTTGTGCTCTTACAATCTACTTCTAATTATCACTTAACCTGGCTTGAGCTCTCAGTCTTAGAGTGTAAATCAGTATATTCACCCCCCTATTCACACTTGTTCACTTCTCCAAGCTCCCTCCTAGCTGTTGACATCCTTCCAGTAACACAACGGACAGAATTGAACATGCTCCTCTAAATGTAGTTAAATTTATAGAGAAACAATTGTCTTGTTCTGCAATATGTTAATGTGCATAACATTATCTGGATACTAATGTGCTATGAATATTTTTCCTAAATACCAAATTCCTTCTTTTTCTCATCTTCTATCTCCTCATTCTTCCCCATTTATGTCTCAAACAGTGAAGTGTAATCACATTGAGGATTTGAAATCCAGGAGGGTGACTTCGAATGTGGCTCCCTTCAGAGTGAACTCAGTGATATGTTTATACCAAGCACAGTTGTACCTCAGAAGCTGTGAACTCTTTTAGCTGTCTTTGTGCTCAGGCCTGTAGAAATTTATTTGGAGGCTCTATCAGACCATTTATGACACCAGCACTTACTTTTTTGTCCTTTCTGCTTTTCTGATTCACGAATAAACCTCGTCACTGCATATGAAAGGGGTGGAAATGTGCTTATAAAAGTATCTGGGGAGCTGCTGCATTACTTTGTCATTTCTTTGGTTTGTTGTATGGCACTTCCTATGGGCTATGTATGGATTTTATAGCCCTAAGATAATTACAATGCACAGTAGCACTTCTTCATGTTGAAGTTCAAGAGAAAAATTTCGGTTTCTAGGGTAAAAAGTGGGGTTTATGGGTGCAAGTACCCAGGAATTTCTATATCCACATCTACTTCAACCCAGGAAACAGCAGAGTGTGTGAGTCGAAATCCATGGGTTACCTAAGGCTGTGACCTGGCAGGAAGCTTTGAGCACTTTCAGTGTGAAACCTTTCCATTTAGTTGGAAGACTGAGCCACACTAACTCATGTTTTCTCTGGGTTAAATTACTGCAGATTTCTCTAAGTAGAGCCAACAATTGAGGTCCCACATACCAAAGGCAGCCCTGCATATTAAATTGTTGACAATACATTGCAGGAGCAATTTAAACTCTGTTTCCTTAGAGTGATCTGGCTTTGCTTGCTGTGTGGGAAGTGCTCTGTCAGAGGGCAATGTATACCCCCAAAGATCCCTTGTCACTGATAATATACAGCAGCAAATGAGATCAATGCATAATTGGGAGGATGACAAAGACCAGGAAAAAGTCTCCGATGCTGTCAATGGCAGGTCCTCAGCTGTGGAATGTCTTACTTGCAGCAATTATTGTGGCCGAGAGAGAACACAGAATATTTCATGTGTAGCCATGAGTATCTGTGCACCCTCTAGGTGGTCTACTTCCAATTATTTTAAAATATATTTTTATCAGCAGTCAGGTTTTTATACTTCAAGATACCTCTTAGCTTTTTGGAGCCTATGGCAAGGTTACTGTTGCTCCAGAACTGTTTTAACTTTTCCCTTGGCAGATTAATTAACCTATGGAATACTATTTATGTGTATTCATGCTAATAACTAATTATTAATTATCATATTAATTATTAAATTTCTTTTTGATGGAATTAGATGCTGCTGTAAAAATACAGTAATGAAATAATACTATTAGCACAGCATATAGGATTTAAAGTGATGACATAATAGTATTACACTACAAAAAAATCTATGTCAGAAATTACTTCAACACAAACTTATGTCCAAATACTCAAGTTGTGATAGGGAGCAAAGTCCTTATTCTTTCTAAATTATTCACAGTTTCCCAGTGATGCTTAGGAAAAACAATATTGGTTTAGTAAGTTTAAAAGAGAAATTACAAATCTGTCTCCACAAGCCGTTCTGCAGTTAACCATCCTGGCTAAGTTATTGCACATGAAAATAAAAAGAGAAATATCTAAATATCTGTGTCTGCAGATATTTGAGTTACCAGAAACTCTTTACTTCTATTCTCTTTGTTTGTGTTATGTCAGTAGCACATAGCAATTATGTTCTTCCTTCTAAAACATGAAGGTGGAAGGAAGAAAAAAGGAGAGAAAAATTCTAGAAATGGAAAGTGCCTGTTCTTTTGGTAAAGAAAAATGTCATTAAAAGCCAAGCTGTAGCTACACAATGGAGTCATTATGAGAAATTTCATGTGAAGTGAAAGAGGATGTGAAAAAATTCTCTCTTACAGAGACATGGAGATCATGTTTGTTTTGGTCTTGTATGTAGTGAAAGGTTAGAGGAAGGACAATCATGAATTCTGAACTCCCTCCCATGACAGAGAGGATGTTAGCCTGTTGGGAAGCAATAGCTGACCTAAAGGCATTGGGTTAATATTCACCATGGAGGTAGATTCACACTCCACAAGTGGGAAACATGACCAAACCTTTTTATTCGCCTTCTCATCACTGTAAATTGCATCGCTCCTGCTTTAATAGATGAATAATGGTAGAACCAGCAGTCAGAATACGAATTAGGCTCAAGGAAGGTATTTATAATAAAAGTGGAGCAACAGGCTACATCTGCATTATGCAGTGCAAAACCGTGCAGAAATTCATGAGCCAGCTCTTGAAGCGGAAACGCGACAGCTCCGTCAGCACAGCGCTCTGGCCTGTCTGAGGAGACAGCTGCTGGCATGGCTGCACTGGGGGCTCTGGCCCAATGTCTCTGCATGGTTCTGCTCTGGGCTGGGCTGGTTTTCCAGCACATGTTGAGCTAGGAGAGGGTTTCTTTCACAGCTCCACGCTACATAGTTTACAAGTTCCCACTGTGTTTTGCACGTCTGAAAAAAAAAAGTCAAAGAAAAACCCATAGAGGAAATCAGAAAAATATTGAAGGACACTGGAAACTCAATGTCTTGATCAGGCACTACACAATCACTGTCGAGAAGGGTGAAGTGGTCCTGGGCAGAGCGTCAGTCTTATCTAATACAACATTAGAATCTCATTTAGCTCTCACCTTACGAACTTTGTGACTTTAATAATGTCAAATGGTCAAAAACCTGTGAGTCAGGCCCCATCAAATCATGAGAATAGCTTTGAAGGGAGGGGATTTTTATATGAAGTCTGGAATTCTTTCTCTTTTTTCATATAGCATTTAAGACTAAGGTTCACATGTTTGGATTTTCCTCCACTTCTATGTGGGCTAATAAAATCAAAGCTGAGATTCCTAAATGGTCACGTTACTCTAGGATGTGGGGCAAAAACAAAATCCCAGCTCGTGAAATCTAGTAAGTTCCATGAAGTGAACAAGGGTCAGGATTCAGCTTCATACCGAAAATGATTTTTACTGAACTTATAGTGTTTGGTAATAACATAGAGACAACACTGCAGTGGAATTTTGTAATTACTAAGATTGCATAAGTGTTACAAAATATGCCGTGTTACGCTTACAGACTTACAAGTTCAGGGTAGGGTGATGGACTAATACACGATCACTCGTAGCAGCTTCTGTTGTGCATGACTGTGTCTCTGTGTTTATCACAGTATTTAAAACATAGTTACACTGCAGTACAGAAAATAATCACACACAATGCTTGTGGTGATGTACATATCATGTTGTGGTTTTGCTAGTTAAATTCAGTGTTCACTTATTGGAAATTATTTCCTACGTATTACTCACTAGTGGCACAGATCTACAGGTTTTTTTGTGGACCTTACTGCCTATTTGTGTAAATATGGAGTAAGGGTTTCCTTCAGTATTATGGTTGAGGAAAAGTAACAGTAATGCATGTAGCACAGATCCACAGATTAAGACATTGCCATCTCCCTTTCATGAAATTAAGTTGCTAGCAGTGATTGTCTGACACTTGAGAAAAATTTCCTATTTCTTTAGCAGTCCCTTGTCAGCAAAATCAGAAGTATTATTCTGTCTAGTGGCATCTTTTTGCGTTAACTGGTAGTATTGAGGTGCATAGTGGTACTGAGTAGCCCAGCAAAATTATTTTTATGTATTGCCAGTGATCTCACTGTACCCCAAGCTGAACTTCTCTCTCACAAATCAGTTCTTCTTTCTTCTTTTTATTCCCCTATCTAATCAGATTCTTGTCTCTTTCACTGCTGTCACTGCACCTTTTTTATTCCTTTCCCGCTCCATTTTTCAATCATTGTGCCTTTATCCACTTTGTTCTGCACATTTAGTACCTATTTCTAAATGTAGTTTGTGGCATCCTTTTCCTGCTCTTCTGCATGGCTCTTTGCAAGAACCTATCCTTCTGTCATGTCAACAAAATGAAAGCCAAAGTTGGGTTTTTTAACATTTATAGGAAAGAAGGAAACTGCAATAATTTGTAGTTTTTAGTCTCCATCTGTATTCTTTGGTTGTCCATTGCTCTTTTGAACTATAAGCAATTCAGGACAGCACAGGGCACATTAGATATTTATACACAACCAACTACATTACAGGTGCTTTCATAAATAAAAATTTGATTTAGATGTGCAGGCTGGGTTTAAGTTGCCTCTTCCATAAGCACTTACTGTAGGAGTTAAAAATATGTTTTTGGGGTCTTTAGGACAAGTGTAGCACAACTTTAGGAACAGACAAATTTCTGTTGAAAGTGGTGTTTACGTACTGCTTAGGCTATAACCCATATAGGTCGCTATCCAGTTTTTATTGTGTTCATAATGATGATTAAAATCATGTTAGTGATCTGAGAAATGTAGCTTAGGAACAGCCTTTCAAAAGAAAAATGGGAAGTAAAGCAGATGGGGTGATAAAATTATGAAAGATAAAGGGATATTTTTGCTTGAGGTAGCCTAGACTTAATGACAGAAAAGTTATTTCCCAGTCCTTTTTCCTACATGGCATCTTTTATATTTATTGTTTAATTGTCACAATTGCCTTTTGAGATAATCAATGTTATCCTGTTTTATGAGTGTGCAAACAGGTACGGGGCATAATGTAAAAACCCTGAATTTCCATGTGGAATTTGCTGGGTTTGATTAATGAGACTCGACAGATGCCATGAGATAACTTTTGAAAAATGAATTAATTCTTTGTCTCCAGGTGTTAAGAATATCATAGGTGTTTCCTGAATGCAATGTAGAGGACAAATTTAGGTAGGAATCTCTTTCAGCTAAATGCTCAGAACAGCCTTACTCAGTAACTCACTGCTCTTTAATAGCTTCTGTTGCCACAGACAAAACAGTGCTGTGCTATGAATAGTTCACGTCTTAAATTAAACAGCAATGGCTCTAGTTGTTATATCAGTGGGAGTCTTTCAGGGAAACTCCAGGATCTGCAGGGACTGCCACCAGTGATACAGCAGAACGGTGCTTTTCCTTCCTGAGTCAATATTGACTCTGGTATTTCCAGGGTGGTGTTGCTGGACCATTGTATTGCACAGGAGACAAAATTCACAAAGCAAGACTCTTGCCTCTGCATTGATTTAGAGTCCGGTGCCCAGACAGCATTAAAATATAGACACCAAAGCTTTGAAATCACATAAATTGAAGTAATAAATAATCATACAGATTTTTTACATTGAGTTATGTTTACGAACAAATAGCTACAAGGAAGTTTTACATAGATTTAGAGAGAGGAAGTACTTGGGTGTACTGGAGGAAGAGTGAAAGTTAAAGTTAGGTGTGGCAGCATGCAATAGAGATCAAAAGAAAGAGAAAAATACATGGAGTTGAAAAAGGCTAAATACCAAAAAAACCTAATTAAAATAAAAGCACAAATAGATTACCAAGGACCTAAGTGAAAAAGGAATTGAACATGGGAAGACAAGAAGAGAAATACAGTGTTTCAAATCCATGTTCTCAAAAAGCTGAGAAGCAAACTGAATGCTTTTGATCTGCAAGGGAAAATAAAAACACAGTAAAGGTAGTGACGGATAGACATCATGAGATCCCACTTTCCCGGAAGCTCCTTGCATCATACAGTGCTTTTCAAAATGCTCTTTCAGAGAAACCATCTTGCAGTTGCTGGGTTGGAACAATGCCATTAGCAGAATAAAATAATGTTCATTTCTGATTTGAAAATATGTGTCTGTACATTATAGATCACAGTAACAAATTTGTTGTTTTCTTGTATGTCCTAAATCTGTTTCCTGTGGTATCCCATGAGACTTTATGCTCTAAGGAGATATTTTTTGACTTACCACCATGACTCTCTCCATCACTGTTGAGATACTGGTAATAGTCATGGGGCTGTCGGTAGAGGTCTGACTCATAGGGTACCATATCTTCAGAGGGCTGTAAAAAGAAGAGGAATTTTTAGAACGGTAAGTTTACACAAATCCTTTCCAAATTATTCATATCGTTAGTGGAGGGCTGATGCCAACCCATTTTATGTTGCCTAGGGAAAGAAAGGGGAGACTTCAAGTTATTATTGAATCAGCAGAAATTAAGTATGTGATGCCAAACCACGGTTTGGGGGGAAAAAAAAAAAAAAAGGAGTAATCCCAGTAGAAAAGAGACCCAGCCTGTATAGCAGAACTTGTCCTGTTGTAATACACAAATCCCTTGTATCCCACACTCCAGCCTTCTGCTTTAGAGCTGTTGTGGACATTAGAAACAAGTAAAGGTGAAATATTTTCTTTGCTAGTAACAGACATTTTCTTTACTGATAATGATGGTGATGATGATGATGATGATGATGAAAGAAAGCAGAAACTTGTCTTGCCTAAACATATTATTGTGATTTTTTTCTACAAGGTCTGACTAAATGGTGGCAGTCTGTACGAGGGTAGTGACATTGACAGAGGGCATAAAAACATTTTCTTTCTCAGTTACTGTTCAAGGTGAACTCCAGATGTTTGCTGGTTCAAATCAACTACACAGGGCTTTTAGACATACACAGCAAAGACTTAAAAAGTCCAAATGTGGGGCAAATAGTGAGTTGTGACCTGTTGGATGCTTAGCTGAAGAATTAAAATCCTCTTTATCTTCTTAAAACAGGTGACATAGGGTAACTTGCCCACTTCTCTTCCTCCTCAGGCCTAGTATTCCAATGTGAATACTGATTAACATCTTATATTGTAGCAATAAAGGTTGTTTGTTATTAGTTGTGCACAATTTTGTTGCTTCATTTAATGTTCCTTCTTGTTTATTTCCAGAGTGAAGTGTTAGAGAAAGACAGTGTCTGTCACGGGGGTTTGTTAAACCTTTTCCAGTTAAATTTGTTACAGTATTTCCTTCCAACCCAAACAAATTCTTGCAGTGCCAACAGCAAAGGAGAACTCAACCACCTTCTTGCCTTTTTTTGGAAAGGAAATTATTTCTAGGTGTTAATAGAAACACTTTAATTCTATTAATGACTCCATCTTAGTATCTTTGAAGGACAACTATTTAAAGTAACATGATAACTTACATGATGGGCATATTTTTTATGTTCATATTTCATATGCCTATCTGTATGTCCCAAATCTTTTCTCTCTCTCCATAAACCTGTCACATTTTTAGAACATCTGCATTTTTTATGTTTATGCTGTGGTGACAGCATGACAGAAATACAGGAGAGCTTCTCTTTTTCTTGCTCCTCTAGACTGCTTGAGAACATAGAAACCTAAGGTAGCAGCTGCCACTAAAACCCAGATGGAAGTGGTAGATAAGCAGCTAGCAAAAGGAAAGAACTTTTTTTTCTGGTTTCTTTAATTCTTTAGGTTAACTCCTTCAGTTCATTCTGTTGGAATCTGGGAATTTAAAGATTGTCCCTTTCTGAGGATTAAGATGTTAGAAGACATACCAAAAAAAAAAAAAAAAAAACCAACAAAACACTTTCAGAAATTACTTTGGACCTTGGTAAATCCTTAGCAGAAGCCACACATTATATTAGTGTATCATTAAAATGCACTGGTAACATTGTTTAAAATTTCATGGCTTTCAGCACACACACTGGCTGGGAATCAGATCCATGGAATATTCAAAGCCTCAGGAGAAAATCCATCACCTGGCTACAAGCTCCAGATACAATTGTTGGTGGTGGATAATTGCTTTGGGGAAATCTTGAGAAGATGATAACCCACAATAAAGGCTATCTGAGGGAAAGACTAAGGAAAAGGGACAAGTCATCACTTAATTGCAACCACAGCAGGAATAGCAGCGAAGGGAGTCTTCTTTTCTCTGGTCTCCAGAGCTGTACTGTAGGTACAGTCTCCCTTTCCAAATCTATGTGATTCCAATAGAGTTGCCCTTTATCTACACAGAGATATATTGGGAAGTATAATCTATTTTCCAGATTTCAGAGGGATGGTTAAAGAGGACAGTACAGCATGCATTCTCTCTGATGTTTCTGCTTTTTCTCTATGTATTTTCTTGGAGTTCTCTCTGTGTTTATGTGTATTTACCCATCTTCATTCCTTCAACTTTTGGTATATTCTGATCTCTGACAAGAAAAAGCAATGAGACTGTATTTTGCTTTCTTCAGGATAAAGTTCTGAATGGAATTTTCACTTTTCGTTATCTTTGCAAATTAGTTCATCCCACTCCCTCATTTCCTTTCCCTAAATATATGCTTCCTGTTAAACATAAAAACGTATGCCTTCATATTCAAAATCGTAAATTATTATAATTTATATTATAAATTAAAAACTAAATTCATAATTTATATTATAAATTACTATATTCAAAGGAAAGCATTCATATTCTGTGAAAGGGGAAATGTCAACATCTAAATGGAAAATACATATAATAAGTGGAAAAAATGGAGGTTAAAAAGTCATATAAATGTATATTGTTTGAAAGAAAAATCTCTGTTTTTTCTCAACTAAAATACTAGAAACTGATAGAAATTATTAAAAAGTTAATACTGAAATGCACTGAAGTTTTTAACTCGGATAACTATTTAGCCAAAAGTAAACAAATTTCGAAAGAAATCAGTATCCTGTCAATCTAGGCTTAATTTGCTAAAATTTCCACTGATACAACAAAGCATCTATCACTCATATCTTTACAGAAATACAGCTTGGCAGGAAGGCCAAGCATCCATGCAAAAGTAGATAAACAATACGTATTTTAGGCATTGAAGAGAACATTTGACTTTTCCTAATTGTGCTTTTCCTTTGTGTGTCTTCCCAGTTTCCAAACTCCCCCACTTCAGACCAATATACATTAACAGACAACAGTGTCTCACAGTCTGAGGGCTGAGAATGAAGTATTTTACCATTCAAAAGCTACTTTTACAAGTTCAGACTCATATTCAATGACCAGAGCTAAAGAGAGGTGTGTTAAATAGACTCTTAAAACAATGATTCCCTTAATACAGATATGATGGACTGTGAGAGTGAGTTGCAGATACTCAACATCTAGAAGTGTCTGCTTTTACATAGGGCACTGAGGTACTATAAACTCTGTTTTGAGAGTCTGGGGCTTGAAATCTCTTCGTTATAGATTCTTGGAGTTTTTGCCCTTGAATTAGTTTCCTGCAGTGTTCCTTTGGATAAAACACATATGTGTATATCCTTGTTAACTCATGCAACTGGACCAATCCATCCTCACAAATGACTTGTAATGCCACCGCTTTCTACCGTGGTGTCTGATCTTCAAGGGCACAGTAACTAACATGGCAAGAGGTATATTACATATTTTAAAGTCTATTTAACATAAACTTAGTGTCTAAAGGAGATAGTACAGCATGTATTCTCTCTGATTATCCTATGGGAAGGTGGGATATTTCCCTCTATTTATTAGAGAGGCTATTTCCAATAATCTGTTTTTAATTACTTTCTGGTTTTTTGGGGGAGGGTTTGTTGTTTTGGGGTTTTTTGGAAGAGTTTCTTTAGAACCTTTTTCTCTAATTAGAGAGAAGAGGTTTCACCATGTACTGCTGTTGCCTCTTGTGCCAATCTTCACCCACTTGTCCTGTCCTTCTCTGGAACCTCCCCACCCACACCCATTTCACCATCTTACTGACAGCACTTCCATGACACTGAACGGTTTTGTTACTCCTGACGAAAAGAAAAGAATAGCTTATGTTTAATATTTAACTGATGTCAATGGCCATTTGTTCTATCCGTTGTTTCCACGTAGAAGAGTGACTGAAAGCTTTGTTAGGAACCCAGAGTTGTGGTCTAAAGTTGGTGTCTCCTTTCATGCATGCCATGAGGTGCAGTACACTATCTAAAACCATATCATACCCTCAAGTAAGAGGTCAACAAACAATACTTTCTGTCACAGACTTTGATAAATGACAAGTGGCCTCTGTCTTCCATCTTTGCCCTGAAACTCAAGGGAAAAGCCACAAAACCACTCAGAGAAAGCTCACTTGGCATTGGTTAAGAGGGACACATTAGACTCAACTGAATAGCAGTCTGAAAATCTTGTTACTCCCCAAGACTTTGTCAGATGATTCCAGGAAATTGTAAAATCACTAAATGCTGATATTTTGTTATCTTGATATAACTATTCACTGGCATGTGATTCAAAAATACTTCAGTCAATTTCCAGTGATGTGCTGCTGAGAAAGCTTTAAGGCCAAGATTAACTATATTTCCTTGGAAAAAAATTACAGTATAACTATTTTAGAAAAGATGAGTAAAAATATTAGCATGATTACTCATTGGGCCAGCCTCACTGGACCGTGTTGACAATGCAGTTATGTGGAACAGAGCTCTTCTGTGGGGCATTTTTGCTCTCATGCAAAAATACTTCACTCAAAGCTGTGATTTCTACAGGTGGCTACTTAAGGATTTGTATATGAGTGGAACCCTCTTCAGGCAAAGGTGTTTGACTTAGTAATTTTTTGATGCATAAAACAACTAAATTCTATCATGCATTGGCAGACACAGGCCCAGTCTGCAGAACTTTTCCCCACAAAATTCCTAATCTTCAGAGGAAGATGCAGTACTCCCAAACCATTTAAGCAGTGCTTTCCAAGCGAAGGATGAGAGTTTCCTAGCACAGGCAGGAGGAAGGCAGTTCCTGACCCACCCTCAACTGAACGGGGAGGGGTGGAGGAGGGAGGTGCTGCTGCAACCCCTGCCTAGAAACAGGCTCGTGTCTCCCCGCTGAAAAAGTCCCAGGAGACACAGCCATGCAGGGCTCTAGCTGGCACTGCTCAAAGTGCACTTGAAGGAATTTTGAAAGCACAAACCACAAAATTATTAGTTTTTTGACTGGTTAATCACAAAAATAAAAAACAAATTGCCCTGCCAAGTGCTTCAGTAAGATGCGATTGTGTTTTCACTGCCAGTTGTATCACTCATTTGAACACAGTTCAGACAGAATATTAACTGCAACACAAATTAGAATATGAGTCAAACTGTGTTAGATTTTCTGTCCATTCATTCAACATATGCCCTGGAATTCAATACTTGAAAAAAAAAAAAGAGTCCAGAAAACTTGGCTATGAGTTAATGAATGGACAGAAAATTAACAATTGGGGTTTTTTTCAATGGAGATGCTGTTTTCTGGGGTAGCTAAGGACAAGGTTTATGTTTCTCTTTAATTTATTTTTTTTTAAGCCCAACAAGTAACATATTGAAAAATCTCTATATACGTTTTTATTTTCTTGGTTTCTATTCAGATTTCTATTCTGTTGCACTTACAGTAGACCCATTGGGCAATTCTGGGTATTTAAGAAAAAGAAAAATGATTTTTAGGGTCTTCTTACCCTTTGGGTAGATAGGTGATTTCAGGGACACAAGTGATAAACTGAGAAAATAAAGGGTCTACCCCAAAAATAAGACAAATACTTTCAGTCATCATGAATTCCGAACATAACAGGAATTCAAAGGGCCGTCTTCCTGGATGGAAGATAAGAAATGTCTTTGGTCTTCATTAAATGGGACAAGACAAACCCAAAACTTGATACAAGTTTTTGTTAAAAACCTCTTGGGTCTGCATTGTCTTCTTCTGTTCTCTGACACACGTATAGCAACTACTGTAAGCCATCTACCACATAAAAAGCCAAGTAAACCACCTTATCTGACACCTCTTCAGCTTCTACAGATTTAATAAAATCTAGTTAAGGCCTCTTATACTCATTCTTCTTAGAGATTTCCCATTAAGGCTGGTTTCTGAACAACAGGTTAGTGACATTATTTTCTTCATAAATAATAATTTTCGAACTCACCATACGATAAATTACAACAGTGCAACAATGCTTCAGAGGAAAGGATAGACCCGCACGATAAGCACAAAGAAAAATTTATATCTTAGAGAAAACACTGAAAGACCCAAATAAGGACCGTAGGTTTTTTCCCCCGTTCGCCAATCGCTTTTTCATAGTCAGTGAATTCAAGAGAATTCAGTTCAAGAAAAGATCAAGTTAAAAACTAAAATGCCATCATTGCAAACAACACACAGAGTCCTAAAATCTGCAGTATGTAAATCAACATTCAACAACCCTTCTCGCACAGACTGGTAGACAGTTAAATACATAAACTATGTCAGAGACTTCAGATGATTAAGAATTACAATCTGAAGAAAGACGGCTTTTATATCACGTAGGCGGCACTGAAGAAAAGAGATTTACTGACTTGCTATAAACATACTGTACAAAAATACCATACATTTAATCTATGAAAACAAATGGAGATTAAAATCAGATACAAGTTTGGGGAGGAAATGTTAATTTCCCTTTCATTGCAGCGTTGTCACTAGTTTTATATATTGACCTAAGCCAAACTTCCTGGCTTTACAAATACAGACCAAAACAGAGATATTCTCAAATAACAAAACCTGGTTTACTTTGCCTTTTGCTACTGAGCCCAATGATCCATATTATAAAAAAAATCCATATACTCACAGGGGGAATAAGGGGAAATCCTTCCATTTTGCAAGCTTGCAACATTCAGCCAACTTCTGAGTGAATTTTTCTTAATTCAGTTTTCAAACATCCAGAATAACTGACTTGCAAAAAATCATATTAAAAAAAAAAGGGGGGAAAAAAGGAAAAATAAAGAAAAAAGAAAAGAAAAAAAAAAGAAAAAAGCGAGATCCTCGGACTCTGTGAAGTCCCTTAACAGTAGTGGATCTCACACTAGGAGGACCCTAACAAGTTTTCATAGTTTGCCCTAGTAGGTTCTGAGGTGAACTTCTTCCCGAGTTGTATGCGAAGTTCCTGATTTTATCAAATGTCTGTAGAAGGCAGATAGCCCTTGGGTCTATCAGCGCGCTGTGACATCACACTTCAGCCAGTTTGCATAAATCTCGTTTCAGGGAGCTGTGGCGCTGTAGCAGGAAGTCTGCCCCAGCCATGGACAGGTGCTCTGCTGTATAATCAGCAGCCCAGAGCCTGGGCCTGCTACCAGCAAACGAGCGTGTGGCTGCAGCACGCTGGGAAGGCTCTGTGCCTCCCTCTGCACATGAACCAGAACCATGGTGCTGCTCTCAGGTTTAATGATAGATCATAAAGACACAGTCCTGGCAACTTCTGGGAGGCCAGAGCAGTGGCATAGACCTGCGTTTATAATAGTACTGTGTTGAAATTACGTGGCAATACTTAGCAGGTAGGAAAAAAAGAGTATGCAGCTTCAAATACACAGCCTGAGGTTTATACAAAACACTGAAGTTATGCCCATGAGACTTTCGTCATCAGCTTTGCACAAGAGTAAATTATTCAGTGAAAGATTCTTTGTCCTCTTATTTGTTTCTTGTGAACTCTTTTCTTTTATAATTCCTGTAAGGAGCAAGTGAGTGGGGAAAAGGAGGAGGTGTTACATGTCCCTCGCAATGACTTCCCTCAGGTGCTGAGTGCCTTTAACAGTGAAAAGAGAACTAGATTTATAGACTCCTGTCTAAAGAGTCAGGTGCAGAAATACCTGTAGAGATCTTGTGTTATCTCTGCTCACTTGATTTTCTCCCCTCTCTTTATCCCACTGTTCTACTTGCATTTGGCTGTGCTGAACAAATGCCGTTCGTACACAGGTTTTGGCAGTGGCAGAGGCGAGTGGGGCACGGGGCAGGATGTAGGGGATGTGGCCTGGCTACAAGGGGAGATTGCTCTCATTCTGCAAAATGCCTTCTTGCTTTGCATTAGTTACTACTGTCTTGGAAAAGTGAAGTTTCTTTGTCTGGTTTGTTCCCCTTCAGTCTACGCCCATGTGCCACAGGTTCTGCTTTTGAAAGCAGCCTGTTCACCACTCACCTGGATCTGTGTGCAAGGGGGAATTTCAGCCACTCCAGACTTCCTCCCTTGTACACTGGTAAAACCAGAGGCCACTCACAAGTTCCTCTCATTCCCCACCCTCAGGAACTCAACAAGCAAACCATATTAGCAATGGGATAACATCAAGAACATGATGGGAGATTAACTCTTGAATTTCATCGGCATTAGTTGATGCGTAAGCATTTCATTCTTACTTAATTTGTACCATGAACTCTCGACTTCAGCCTAGGAATAAATAAGCTGTTTAACAGTCCAGTTCTGTCTCTGAGATGATTCTCAAGTCTCTCCCTGGATACCAGCCTGGAAGTGATCAAAAAATCTGGGTGAAAATGAGAGAAGCAAAGTACCACCCTAATGATAAAATTCAGTGCAAACAGAGGAGAAGGGAGGGAACACACAAATCTTACAGTGGGTAATTGAATAATAGGTGATAAAAGCAATTGTGGAAATTGTGTGTCTATTAACAAGGCTATTCAGAACAAAGAAGATATGCTATCTGATTCACTGCACACTGAAAGATAGCTTAAACAGCTTCTGCAAGATTTAAAAATGTGTTTTATACAGAAAGGCTTCTATTAAAGCGGAATGAAACTATATTCCATAGGCTGGAGGATATTTCTGTACTCTTTTAGCACAGGAAATTACCTAATAAGGACAGATATTTTGCACCAGCCTTACTGCACTCGGGGAATGCTGGCTTGCCAACATTATCAACCAGGTCCAAAGATACAGTAATCATAAGCGCACCAAGGCAATCAATATAAAGAATTAAATTGATTCTCTGTATGCTGAATTAAAAACTAAATAATATGCCATAAGGTTTCAGGACCAGCAGAAAGTCTAGCAATCGAATAAGCTTCCTAGGAAGGAGGGTGTCTCCATAAATGGAAATGCTAAATGTGAAACAAAACACTTGTTTATCATATTTGTACAGGAACATCACTAGTAACAACCTTGCTAAAATTCTACACAGACTAGTTTCTCACAATTGCATATAACTGGTATTTTATCCTATGTCTGTAAACACAGAATCTTCTCACCCCTAAAGCAGGGCCTACTCGAGGTGCTACTTTCACCCCAGATCCTTGTAGTTGCCTTATTAGATGACTTACATGCAGAAAATAGATGAAGTTACAAAACAGTTGGGTAGTAGCGAACTGATTTCCAGAGGTATGCGATGTGAACTGCTACTCACAGAATGTATTCTGACCTTCAAAAAGCCTTTTGAAGAAGGGCAGGGATCCTTCTCCAGGATGGAAATTTTGAGAACTAGAGAAAAAACTGATAAATTGAAGGATTAAGTTTTTGAAAGGTGATTTCTGATAACATTTAACATTCGTATTAATCTTTTCCCTCTAAGCATCACCTCACTGTGTGCAGTTTTTTGAAACATTTCTTCCCCTACCTCTAGTCTTTAAGCTATTTCTAACCACAAGCTACCAAAGCAAAAGGGTTTCATCAAGCAGCCACATCACAGAGAGGTCTCGTCACCTCAAACCTTGTTTGGTGCTTGGAAGGTAATTTTTCCCCCTACTAAAACCACAGACAACATCACTCATTCTGTAGTCCTTTAATCAGAAACAGGTGTTTACACAGATTCTGCCACTGAGTTTTCTTGTAACAAATAGACAATACCTCTAAGCAAGGGATTCCCTTGTATGTTCCATATTCTCCATGTTTTCCATGGAACTTGTTTTTATCTAGAGCTAATATGGCTTGTAGGTCTTGTATGCCATCCTTTAGCATTGACTATCCATGGAGATGACATGGGTCTCTGCCTGTGGAACCTGTGGGGTCTGGAGGACAGTCCTCTTTATATAACTGCTTGTTGCATGTACTGCTACCAAGTTGAAGACATAAGTTGAAATATCTTTGTTGCATATGGTGATATGAGAGAATAGGAGCCAGGAAATGGCTGCTGCAAATGCTGGCTGAAAAGAATTTGTTACCACTTTATCTCACGTGGACCTGCACCTTAGGAACTTTAACAGTCTGACTAAAGACTCCCCTGAAATTTGTGCTCCCTTTTCCACTGTGACAGATTATCACTCACTGATGCTCCCTTGTGATACCCACAGGTTTATTGCCATGGCTATATTTGGATAAAGACTTTTCCTCACTATATGGGTATCCCTTCCCAGAGTTGATGCAGTTCCTACTTGCAAAAAATTGCTTTTGACAGTTCAGCTTTCATGAGTTCCTGAGTTTTATGTAACAGCATCTGTACAAGGACTTTTGCTGGTGGAAAACATCATAAAAATGTCATTAAAACATCAGTTTTAACTAACTGTAATATATTGACAAAGATTTTCAAGCATAGACTAGACTACATCCATATCAGAATGGAGAAAACCCCCTTTCATTTGGAGGAAGAGAAAACTTCATGGATATTTTAAGAACCATTACGATATGCAATCACTTATAGAAATGAAAAGCACTTAATTTTTCATTTGATTAGTAACTTTTAAACTTTCCACAAAACAGAATTCAGCAAAGAAGAAAATCTCTCTTTGGCAATTTATATGGCTTTAGGATCTGTTTACATGTCAGCTGCATTTTATTATTTACTGTATTTGGGAAAACCTGTCTGGGTTTTAAGGCATTTTCAAATAACTATAAGATTTTAAGTCAGTTTTTTATGATCTTCTGCATTCTGTGGGCAACAGATTTTCAATTTACACATTTCTGCTTGTTTGTTGTCATCCAGTTTCTCAAAACCTTTGTGTCATTTTGAGCAATTAACATGGAAGACTGCATTAATATCATCTACTTTTGAAGTCTACATCCAGTGTACATCCTGCCTACAGTCAGCAGCACCAGTAAGGTGGAAGTAGTGTTGTCGAACATCCCTTCATAAAGAACCCACAGTCCAATAGAGGTTACCTTCCTTCTCACCTCCACACCACCTCCCCTCACCCCCCAGAAAATCAGATACTTTAATGGTAAAAATTAAGCTATAAGGTTAAGGTGAGTCCGTGATACGGCTCAAGAGCGTATTTGTAGAGAAAAATACTTGCTGCTGATGGAGGCTCAATACACCCCGTATTTCTTTTGACTGAGTGTCACTTCAGACTGATTCTAGTCTGATGCCATGGGTTGAATTCCCATTTGCAGCTGGAGACCTGAGCTACATCTTCAGTTTAATCTGAAAAGAATCCAGTTTGTGCATTCTAATACGGCTGTGTGATGCAAAGTGTAGAAAGTGGGAAGGATTAAGACATTAATTTTAGAAGTGGTCTTATAATCTGAACTATATTGTTGTTCTACATTCACCTTTGGAGAGGATTCTTACCCTGAGTCTGTAGTGACCTCTGCCAAGCTCTCTCAGAGACTCCTTTGCTGTGTGGAGCTTGATTTGGATATTTAGGCAGCAGTTCTTTCCTGAGAGTTCAGCTGTATCTAGTCGTCCTCTCCTAATGCAAATAATACTTTCCAGACTTGCATCTTATCAGGATTATACCTCTTAGCAATCTTTCAGAATTCTAAAGAGAACAACACTATTCACAAATAAGCGTGCCTAGGTAGCTGGCGGGTTTGCAGCTGTGCTTCTTGCTCTCTGCCACCACTCTGAAAAGGGTTTTGTGCCTGCAATGTCACAGACAGAGGAACTGAAGTACAGGAGCCAGTGCTCTTCAAACATCCTCACCATAGACATTTGGCTGCATGAGAGCTGAAGCATGTATGCAAGTCCTGGGTCACAGTTTTAGTGTGTGACTAGACAGGTGTGTAGGACACACTCAGGAGTGTATTATCTGTAGAAACTTTTCCCCTACTAATTAGAAAAACTGTGTTTGAATTAATTACAATTCATTCTTTTGTAACCTCACACCGTCTTTACTAAATAAGTCACATGCAGTTAGATTATTCAGCCTTCAGTTTTGCTTTCTTGCCTCTGTTTCTTTTCAGGTGTCTTGAAATCTGCAGGGTTTGGTAAAAAGCTGAAATCCTTACCTAATCTGGTAGAAAAAATTAACAGCCTAGAGATAAGTAGCTCCATCTTAAGATGTACCTTTCTTTAGAGGCAAAGTTTGCTTACTGCTTTGACAAATGCAATGTTAGCCAGGTAAAGACTACAGGCCCATTGAAGGTGTTGATAAATTTTTGTTTGGTTGCAGTTGTTTTGCTCTATTTTCTCGGTACTATGTTTTTTGCAAAGTTGTTCTGCTAACAATATGTGGGTTGATACTTTATTTCCTCCCTCCTCTTGTTTGCATGACTGTGGCTATTGGTCCTCTAATGTTGCAATCTTTTTGTTTTAATGCAAGCAATTTTATGTACCTACAGTACAGTAGGTACTGTACTGAACTCTAATTCTTTTTTCTTTTTTGTTATGCCAGAAGTATTACCTCAAACATGAAACAATTACATCACATATTACACATTAAAGAAACAAATACTAGGGGGGAATAGTTGTATGAAGGATCTTAAAAGATCATCCAAATCTGGGTTTGATGTGATAGTTTAAAGGAAGATAGTGGAGAAATACCACAGAAAGTATTTGAACAGTAATTTGATCTCCTCCTTACAATGGAGAAAGGAGAGAAAGGGAAAAGACAGTCTGAAGCCAGGAACACCAGAGAGGAGGACACTGTTGTTGTTCAGGTCATTGGTGGGCAAGAGTTTAAGCAATGAAAGGAAAGTGAAAAAATTTGTTCTTACAGGTGTTCTGCAAGAGGAAGTTGCACATCCTTGATAAAGCCTGGTTGTGTAGATTGGCATAATGTCAGAGACAACCCTCAAGGACAGCAAACCTAACAATAGGTTTGCTAATAGAAGGAGGTAGAAGGAAAACTGAGAGGTTTTGTTTTGACCATATTATATTAGTGGTAGCATTCTAAAGAATGTTACAGAAGGATAAGCTAAGAGGTATGTATCTTGGAAAATGAGAAAAATGAAATTATCTTCCTGTTTTAGGAGAAGAGAGCCACAGATCTGAACAAATTAACCATGTGGAGAGCCTAAGGTTTCATGACAAGGATTTCAGTGCAGTGACAGTGGGGTGCAAAGGAGCAGAATGCTTTGAATGCCAAGCGCTTGTATATGGCTGAGGGGGGAAAAGGGGAAGAGGAACTTGGGGTATCTTCATTTGTAGGACTGGATCAATTCACAATAATTACCAGAAGGAGTTAAACATTTTCTGGGGTTAAAGTGAATCAGAATCTGCACACCATGTGCTGGAAATTCCCTAAATGATTTCAGTGGTCATTAAGAAAAGGGAAATGGTTCTTTTCTGAGTAGGAGATGATAGGAGACAGAGGAGTAGACACCAAAACACAGCCATGGCTGAGTATTTATAACTCAGATTGCAGGACTCCTGCCAGCTGAGAAGGGGACAGGCTTTCTCAATGGCTTTTTCTGTTGAGTGGGGGTCTTGCTGGTAACCACTGTGACCCTCTGTGACTGATAACACAAGAGGCTGAGATACTCATAGTTCTACTAGAAATACTACGTGCGGTTATGTACCGCATGGGCAAATACAGGTAAAGCTGCTGGTAAAAGATGCTCTGCTGATCAATGGAGCTTCAACTCTTCTGCAGTCACCTTATTCCCACTCCCATGCCCCTGGGCTTACTCAAGTTTCTTGTTTCTTCAGTCACAGACCTCACCTATATACAAAGCCTTTAAAATTTAGTTAAAGTACTGGATTGTGTATTTTAGACAGTGATGAAATTTAACAAAGTTTACAGTTGCAGCATGCTGTTACCAATGTTATTGTTTTCCTTTAATTCCATCATACAGAATAAGTTTAGTTTAACCAGTATAAGTATTGTGTTTAGACCTATGTTTTCCAGTCAGTATTTAGTGATTTTCCAGCTCATGGTCTGCAGGCCTTCGCAAGTCAATGAAGCATTTCTGAGGGATTTGAGAAAAAGAAAAAAAAGTAACTCTTTTATCAGTGGGCTTAAGTTGACTGACCATATAAAATGCATGCGTGTTTGTACCTACATAGATAAATTTTGGAGATCTAAAAGTAAAAATATTTTTAACTCCTCTTTATTTTATTTTCTTGGCATACCTTTTCTTCTGAGTACCATGTATCTCCAGCCAACATCTTGCCATCATCCCCAGTCCCTAATGGGCTGTAGGACTTCTACTGTGGTGAGAAAAACTACAACATGTGTGTCCCAACAGATTCTCCACTAAACCAATGGCAAAGTTTGCCACTGGAGTAGCAGGCAGAGTACAAAGACTTCAGGAGTGCTGGTGCTGCTCATCTCACTATCCCAACCCACGTTGTTTCCTCAGTCCTGCTCCTGCTCCTTCCCCTTGCTTCTGCCCGCTTTGCTAGGAGTCTCTCCTTGATGCCATGACTAAATAAAGCTTTTTCACTGTTTCATTCCTAATAATTCCTGTAATCACAGTCTTTCTGAACAGCACTCTACTCCCCTATCCACCCTGTCTCTGGTGGAGACTGAGGTGTCTGCTGTCTGAGGAATTTCAGAACATTCCTCAAAAAAGGAAATCTTAATATTGCTTTTTGTTCCACAGCTATTATTCTAGTCATGACATCACTTTGCATGCTCAGTGCAGATTCCTGTCAACCTAGAATGACCCAGCAATGCTGCCCACCCTGCCACAGTTTAACCTTCCAGAGGCTGCCACTCTGTGCAGAAGTTTTTTTACTATGTATTTAGGAGATTGCATTTCCACTTTTAGCTTATGCTACATAACTGTGTACAGTTAGTGGAAAATTCTGCTTTGAACAAAGTTTTTTTTCAATATACAGTGTGTTTTGAGTGCTTTGGAATCAAAATTATGGTGGTGGGTACAGAATTGAGAGCAAATCCGGCCTGCAATGAAACACAAACCCACAGCAGTAGCTGCGGGACTGAGCTCACCATGTAGTTTCCAAACAAGCTGACAACAGTAGGAATCGTGGTTTATAAAAAGCTGCCAGCAGTGCTGAGCTGGTGAAGAGAAAGAGGAAGCTACAACGGGAAAGAGAAAAACAGCACAACCAAAGGCAACTTCACTTCTCTGCCTTTACTGTTTTTAAATAGATGTGGCTCTAAGTTGAGAGTGCTGTGAAATCTTACAGACTGATCCTCACAATATTTATCCCTTTCTGAATACCACCTGCAAATCACACCCAAATTCTAGGGGATTCCTCTGTGCTTTTGCGCATACGAGTGACAATCTGTGTAGGTATGTAACTAGGAATACACACCATGTTACTGAAGCGATTGCCCAACAGCATGCCAGTAAATAGAACTTCACTAGAATAGCTTTTGCCGTTTTACTCCCCCTTTGCACGACATGCTGAGCTGTTCTCCTGAGATTGTTTCCTGATGTTTACATCCACTTCATTCTGTGGATTGACCTGATTATTCTTATTGTCCTATGAAAAGTGAAAAAACTGCTTCTCATCCTCAAACCACCAGTATCAGAAAATCATCTAAGGCACTATTGACTGAATTGTCTTTCACTGGGTGCGAGGACTGTGGGAAGGTGGTTTTGAAGAGCTCGGCTGGGGAGTGGGGCACACGCTGACTGCTTCCACTTTGGTTACTACAAGTGCTAAGCTAGGTGATGGAAGATATGCTGCAGCAAAGTGGGAGAGTAAAAGGTAAACTCAGATGAGAAATAATGTGAGAAAGGCTGATGATTATAATTAGTTGCATTAGAGACTCCTTTATTTTGTGTCATTCTGGGTTCATATCTTTGATTCCGTGTATTTTAGTTGAGATGGGATTGGCTTTTTGCAGAGCTAGTCAAAAGAAAACGTTGCAGAGGGAAAGACCTTAGGGGCTTTGCAGGTGAACTGCATTTTGTGTTACCCTGTATAGTTCTTGAACTGAGGACCTGGCAGGGTCTCTCCGCATGTTCGCTGCTCTGAATCTGAACACAAAGAATCAAAATGAAAGCCATACAAAGATGCTGGAACCCATTTTCAGTGGCTGTGCTAGTCCTAGGGAGAGGGCTGCCATTGGCATGCCCTGGAAGAATTGAGCATGATCCATGAGGATAAACTGAGGACAATCAATCTGCAATCAATCTGTCAGCGCGAGGGAAAAGGCAGCAATGGAACACATGACTCCCATGATTTCCCAGCAGCTAAGATGCTGAGTGTAGTTGCAAAGGGTTAAGCGCACAAAATTTATAATAATGGTTTCTTTTCCTTCATGATTGTCTTTTCGGCTCCAAATGGATGAGTACATCTTCTTGCAGTGCCTGAGGTATCAGTATATACCAAGGTGTTTTTAGCTCTGGTGCCAGAGCCCTTTATATTCAGCAAACAGCTGTGAGTTGGTACTGGGATCTGCAGTGCTCTTTTTTAAAATTCTTGCTCAAATTTTAACATCAAACCTTCAAGGGAGTCAACACTAAAATTACTTCTTTTCACAAGCTGCCTCTTGATGATGTAAGAATGGCTTAGTAAATACAATTATCTTCCTCAGAATCTTCTTCAGAGAACATTCCCTATTTTTTCCATTCCCATTTTGTAGGAGGTCAGAAGAGACCAGGCTTTTCTTCACGGCCAGTTTGTGTAAGCTTGGAGAGAGACGCTGTGTAGCTCCCCCTTCCATCCAACAAATACACTTAATTCTTCTACGATGCACACAGGCCTGGGGTCACTCCCAGCTGCCTTTCTCCTCTCATGGAAAGAAAGTTTCTCAAATATTTTTCTGTTTATTCTCCTGATCCAGTCTGTTCTTTGAAAGGTCAAAACTGAATGCAGTTATTGTACTTTCTCATAAAACCATGATTCCTGAGACAAGGATATTTTACACATCTTCAACACCTTCAAGGCTAGTCATCATCAATGTCCTAGATAGGCTTTCAAAGAAGTAAGGGCAAATTTTTCACCTTTACCACAAAGGACTATATCAGGCTTGGTGCTGGGAATGTCACTGATGAAAGGTTCTTGGCTGAAATATGAAAAATAACCCAAATCAGGAAGTCATTATTATGCTGTTTCAGCAAAATTAAATTTAATACATTTTTCAGTGGTTTTTTTTTTTTAAGTAGGCTTAATCCATCCCAAGTTAATTTTCAACATCTTTATTCTTCACATTCTTTAAATAATTAAAATATTTATTCTTTACATTCTTTAAATGATCAAGACTAAACTTTTGAAACTAGGTATGTTAGCCTGTAGTCCTAAATTTAAAAGGCAATACATTCTTATTAAATCTGATTTTTGTTTATTTTCCTATAGAGAACCACCTCCAATTTGGAAATCTGGTGAATTGGATTTGTCAAATCTGTGATAGTCTGTTTATTTACAACTTTTTCATCAAAAATTGTTTATTTTTGCTGTCACTCCAGAAAAGGCAAGTTGTCCAAACATAATCTCTCTTGGCAGATCCTCCTTATAGGGTCATCTTGTGATAATAAGGCCTCACAAAAGAGTAACTACAATAACTGATAATTTAAATATCAGGGAGTTTACAGTCTCTCAGGGATCTTTCCCTAAGCTTAATTCCTATGTGTTATGATACTAAACACACACCTTAGACAATAAGGGCCTTCTATTCTCAGAATAAGACCAAATAATTTAGAGGGTCACAGTCAGAGCCCAGACTGCAGCAGCACCTTCAAGATGCTCCAGACAAACTGGTACACCTGGGCACTAAGGCACTGAGAAGAAACTTCAGCTGAGCCACGGGCCTGGCCGTGCCAGTGTATGTCACATACCTCCCCCAGGCATCAGTTCGAAGATTTCTGCACAGTAATATGTTATTCAGGAAAGACATGCTTTGCGACAGTTTGTAGCACACCAAAAAAGAAAACACTCCCAGAGGAGCGTCTCAATCCTCGAACATTTTCTCACAAATCCTGTCAGCCAGCGGGACCTTCCTCTTCTTTTAGCATTTTAGCACACTCCACTGAGGCTAAAACTGTTTTCTCAGCCTAAGATGTATTGCATTTACATTACATTGCTTTGAGCTCTGACTGACAGATTAAATGCTAGATTTTTCAGGAGACCTCTTCTGGAATCTCTAGTGGAGTGCTCATCATCCTAGCAGTCAGAAATTGCTGATTTGTCATTAGGGAATCCACTTGGCAGCAGTATGAACAAGACATCTGAAATACTTTTAAAGTGATTATGTACTCCTGCGGTTTCTGGTTTTCTGTGCATGGCTCCCCAAGCCTCTTTCTTCCTTCACATTTGTTACGTGCCTTTTACCAATGAGATGTTGGAACGTATGGCTATAAAGACAAGGTACTAATTTTCTTTATTTTTCTTCCAGCTGTATAAGGATAAAGGGCACACAGTTCAGTACCAATTGTTCAGTACCAAGTATTGGACCAAAAAATTAAGGCCTTTCACACATGCAAGTTTACCAAAAATGTAGCCTACACTCACCAGTCTCGCACAGGCGAGGAATATTGTTTCTTACAGCAGAACTTCTCTGGATAATGATAAGTAACCAGATTCATTATCTCTAAATTTTGTGCATATGTTTCAGGGGACCATGTTTATTTTATTTGACTGGGCTGGAAATGCAAAGAATTTCAATGAAGTGTTTTTTAGTAATTTTCCCCATAGGTCCAATCTCTTCAAATTACATTAAAAAAATTCAGAAAACAATCAGAAAACACACCCTGTAACAGATTTTGCTAAGCTTTGCTACTCTTTTCATATTTTGAAGTGGCTTTGGTTGTATCTGTCACTAACATTTGCTTAGGTTCATATATAGAAGGGAGACAAAGAAGTTTCCCCCAGGCCAGGAAGGTTTTTATTTTTTTTAATAGCTTCTTATTACAGTGATGGGAGAATATTACTGGTTTTCCCAGCTTGATGAGGAAAGGAACCCAAAAAGCAGGAGTGACAACAAGATGAAGAACTTTTCTTTATGAAGTAGTAGTATCTTTTTATGGGCCTCTTACATGAGAACAGAAGCTCTGGTTCTTCCATATTCTATACCATTTTATCCAAATTAAAAAACTTGTAGATTTGATATACACACATGGTCTTGGTCCTG
This sequence comes from Melanocharis versteri, assembly GCA_013397845.1. Lineage (NCBI taxonomy): Eukaryota > Metazoa > Chordata > Aves > Passeriformes > Melanocharitidae > Melanocharis > Melanocharis versteri. Next base: position 177,532 of record VZTG01004599.1, read on the forward strand.
AGCAGACACGAGAGATTACTTTGGCAATGAGTATTGGGCCCTGCTTTCCTAACTACTTCTTTTTGAATTGTCATCCAGCCCAGCCCTGCAACTTCTCACGAATGTGTTATTTTATGCAGCAATACAAATTTTTTAAATTCTGGGAAATGCTGTAACCACAATTTTTTCCTCTTTAACAGACTTAAGGCTTATCTAACTGATAGTTTTAAGCTCAAGCTTGCATTTGTGCTTTTGCCTGCTGACCACCCAAAGTGAAAACACCAGTGTTCCATGAAAGGACTGGACTGCAGAGTAGCAGTGCCTGGGCTCTGATGATGGGAAAGAGGTTCTGGAGTGTCCAGCACTGCATATGCATTATTTCCCTAGAACTTCCACGTTCCAAACTTTGCTACTGCAGTTTAAATTGGCGTTGATCAGTCTGTGTTTATCAAGCCTTGAAAGAAGAGTAGGATTGTTTTTCGTTAACCTATTCAGGGGTTTCTGCGGGAGCACAAACGATGGACAAGTGCACCGTCTGTTACCACAATGCAATTTAGAGGCTCTTTCTGTAAAAGCCTGCTGTTACTTCGTTTCTGTTCTTGCTGCTGATAATCAGTGGATAAACAACTTTCATAATATCACTGCAACGCCCCCACCCCCACCCAGCAGCCTGACAGTTGACTTGATGGTTAGCCACGGACTCGGAGCAGCCCTGGGCAGCCAATTTGCAGGTTGCAGCCTGCCCCTCTGGCCAGCCAGCATGGGCCCTGTCAGCCACAGCATGTGCTTTCAAAGGGCTGGCCAGGTTTAGCACACAGGTCTGTGAAGGTCTGCTTCCCCACACAGAGGTTTTGCAGCTACTGCAGTACATTGGTAATTGCAAAGTGAGGGGATTTGATCCTCTGTATTAGTGCAGTTCCAGAAAACAGTGTAGGACATTTCTGGAAAGTTAGTATCTCTCATCATGTTATCCAAAGTGATGGACACTAAGTCCACAGATGACATAACTCTAGAGTTTCTCTTTTTTTACCACCATCCACATTCGTTTTTTTCCCACCATCCATGTCTTTTAGCATTACATTTCCTCTCAAGTTCCAAGACCTGTCTGCACCTCTCTACACTGCTTCTCCAGTTTGTGAACCCCTCAGATGAGGCTATAAATAATTGCCCCACAATAACCACGCCAGCCCCATATTGCTGCAGACTGAGCTGCATGCCAGTCTGTCAAAGCTCTGTGCGATTGATGACTGCAGTCATTCTGCTTTTAGAGCCAGGAAGGAAAAATAAATAAATTATCTTGTAGTGCACCATAGACTGATTCTCAGAAATATTTTGCTCAGTCATATGGTAAGGGAACTGCGAAGTGCTCTTTCTTATTCTAGAGTTTTATATGCAAAACCCTGTGTAGATACCACTAAGCAGTCTTGATGAGATTTTCAGAAAAAAAATGTAATTAAAGGAAGGGATGCATGAAGGTAGAGCCACTGACACAGATCAGGAAGATATCTAATGGGGTGTCCTCATTGCTTGCATACTCCAGCAGCACCAAGGTCTTCATCCTACGAACTGGCAACCCAGAAACCCTACACTTGTGCTTCGAGAGAGATTCAGATTAAATCAGGGAGTGAAAGGAGGAGAAAGTGAAACAAATGCAGTGTGAGGAGAGGAACTCAAGCTCTTTCATATTCACTTCATGAAAACTCAGGGCAGGCCCATGACAAGAATTCAGAAAGCACAGGGATATTCACCCATATAAAATATTTATGTAAAACACAGTCTAAGGTTGCAAGGGACCAGACAAGAATAGGAGAGTATGAGGGTCCAGGAAGTGGAAAATGATATGCAAATATTTTCAAGCACTTTAGACAAGGTAGCATGAGGTTCAAACAGATGGTCAAAGGCAGAGGTGTTAGCATGCAGGTAATGGAATATAAAAGTATTCTTGAGTATGTTAAATGCACCCAGCCGTAAGTAAACATTTGACAGTCAGTTGGGTTGAACGTACTTTGAGGCATGAGCCTTACAGTGAGATCAAGGAGAAACAGAGCCATTTGGTTTAAATAGTAGTCTCTGCTCCTTTCTGGGCTGGCTCCAAATGTCAAGAGTGACCACACATATCTCCCCATGAGGGTCTCCTCCAGTCCTTCCTTTCACCATCACTCCCTTCATCCTTAAGAGAGATCTTTTATGCTCTTATTTTCTCACTGTCTTCTTTCCATTTTGCATTGGTCTTGTTTCCAAAATGTAGACCCAGGCTGCTTTTGGGCATGGAACTGATATCAAGAGCAATGTATTAAGCCTTTAATCATGAGATAGTCTGGAGAACACTGGGGAGCTTGGCTGTGAACTGAAACAGATTAAGAAAAAATCAGTTTGCTGAAAACATCTAGTGCTATGATGGATAACAAGGCATAGAGGAAAGCCTAATATTTAAATATGTGAGCTTAGTGCACGGTAAAATGCACACTGCCTTGTCTGTATAAGATTTCTCAAGCACATTTATTAGCATATATTGGCTAACAGGTGTTAGCCTCAAAATTTCTAGACAATCTAGGGGGTGATATGAGTCTGAAGCTCTAAGTACAGTATTAATTTGACTGCCTTTTGGGGTTTTTTTTGGGGAGGGCGGGCCGTGTTTGCTCTTGCAAGCAGGTTCTTCAAATATTCATTTCAATTTTGAGAATGTCCTACTCAGGGGAGCATCTTCTGTAATCCTGCTTATATTATAGTTATTTGTAAACAGTTTTGGGGAGTCTCTCATGTTGATACTAATGTTTTAATAATAATAACCAGGTAAAGTTGCACCAGGATAGATTTATTCTGCATCTTTTATCTTACAGCAGAAAATTTTTCTTTTGTCAATTTTTTTCCTTCCTTTCCCATCTTTAACCAAAGATTTATTTTGTTTTACTAATAAACTGAATTACTGTACCCTTGAACCCTCCAACAGTTTGAATATTTATTTTGTTTGAATGCTTATCAAAACCTGTGTGAAAGTAGTTCTGTGTTTCAGTAATCTTTCTGTCCATCTATGGCTACTGACTTGAGGTTTTATTAAAAGTCTCATGATACTTTTTGTTTTTCATATTGAAAAAGAAAATATTTCTTACTTGTATTGCAGAGAATAGGATGTAGCTCAAAATAGGAAATTCAGTGAACAGAGAAAATATATTCCAAAAGTTATATGATTTTTAAACTAATCTCATGATCTATCGTGGTTTGGCTCTTGATTTTTGACTCTTTGGTGTTCTGGGCATTTCCCATCGTCTTCTCAATGAAAGAGCAGGTAGCCCAAAGCCACGGAGTTAAGAGTTCCAACTCTGGAAAGATTCGGGATTTTTCTATGAGAACGGGATGATGATTCATTCTGTGCTCTCACAAGACAATCATGCATCTGCCCCTGTTTCAAAATCAGCAGCCCCGCCAGCTCGTCTCCATCAGCCTTGAGAAAACAGGAAGCAGAACACCACAGGAAGCGGTGCACTCTTACACCCACCCCAAAAACTTCGCTGCCGAATCTATTGCAAAATGTTAACAGAACACTGCAGGGTACACTGAGAAAGAGACGAGAAATCTGCTGACCTTCGGGTGCCTGTGCAACTCCTGGCTTCAGTTTCTCAGGCCCACAGCCTAACTCAGCCACCAACATGTCCTGTGTCTCTCAGTTTAGATCCCCTGCAGTAGGATGCTCTTACGCAGAATGCAAAAGCTTTTTCATAATTATTTTGTTTCGTCCCCAAAGTTTGTACAAAAGTGCAGTAAGAAGCTTCTTGTCTGGAGGGCTGGCAGGCTGAAAGATAGAAATAGAGAAGGTGGAGAGCACTGTGTTTTGTTGATCGTGATTAACTATGTACTCATTTCCTTGGCAACATGGAAGAAATGGGTGTTTTTAGAGGAGAGATTTATCTGTATATCTTGTGATTTGGATGTTTTTCATACTAGAAAAGTAAAATTTTGGTAGAGGATTAGACATTAAAAAAAGAGGATTTCTTAATTAGAGAAGTTGCTTCAAAAGAAGTCCAATAATAGGAAGGCAGGAGAGGGTCAGGAGTGGAAGCTGATGTTAGCTATTGAGACTAGATCCAGGCATTATGTTTCTGTTAGATGTTTCAGTTGTCCAACAAATACAGATTTGAGAATCTGGTCACAGAAACCAAACTATTTCTAAATTCTTGTTAAATTCTCTGAACTCTTTTGTCAATATTTAGAGTGAAAATTGATTGCCTAGCTTTTCTTTCCTGTTTTTTGTTTTGTTGTTGTTGTGTGTGTGGTTTTTGTTTGTTTTGGTTTTTTTTAAATTCAGCCAGTAAAAGTCAATTATTCCTTTAACTTTGACCAAACTGAGAAAAGCAGTCAGATTCCTGAATCCAGTCTTCAGCTTTATTGGGAGCTGTAGAATATTAAGAGCTGTATTGCAAGAGTGCTGAAAGTCCTATACAGAGACTGAATGTAGATTTGAAGAAAATGTCTTCAGAACATGAGACAAATATCCCTAGGAAGTTGGCTTGGTTTTAATAAACAATTTAATAAAAAAAATAAGCAAAATTCTGTGTAGAATCTTAAAATTATCTTGCCTGGATGTGGCTTATAGACAAATATCTTATTCAGCAGAATGGATGAATGCTTTCTCTCTTTGTCACTAGCTCCTAAGTCTCTTCTTCCTCTGTCACAGTTCCACTGAACTTCATCTAGAGCAAATGGAAATACAGCCCTCCTGAAATTAAACTGAATATTTTACCTCCTGCTTTACTACGGAGAGACTTCTATCCAGATTTCTGTTCTCCAGATTGCTTTGGAATGGAATTTGTAACACTTCCAGCACAGGTTAATTTTAAAAATACCTGATCTGAGACAAAACCTTCATTATATTTCCTTGTGAAGTAACTCATTCTGTACAGATTGCTTCTGTTTTGCACAGTCATTCAGCAGGCAACGTCAGTTTGTCTTGTAACTCCCCTCATTGCATTAACTCTCTTAACAACACACACTTCGGAATTTTTCTGAAGATCACAACCATGGTTTTTTTCTTGCCATGAAATAAATTTTCATTTCAAATGCTCTTGGAAATTAGCATGATGACTTGTTCCAAAATTAACATATCCATATTCTTCTCATTTTGATCTAACATCTCTCTCTTCCTGCTGGTTATCCTGTCTGTTGGCTGTTTCCAAACTTCTAAAGATTTTATTAAAATCTTGAAGTTTACTGGACAGAATTTTGCCATGCTTTTCTCCTGAAAACCATGACAGTTACCATTTCTCTTGGTATCAGACTAAGCAAAATATAAGATTGATCCTGTGTGTTTCTAGTAAAATGTCCTGGTTCACACACTTGGCAAGGATTTTGCATGGAGAGCTTAGTGATTTTTTGGCGGGGGGAGGACAAATTAGCATATACTTAAACATCAAGATACGTCTTACCACTGTGCATTCACACTAAAAAAAAAAAAGAAAAAAAATCACTAGCTCACCTAATTTTGAGGTCAGCATTGAATTCTCTCCCTTTGGGAATATTGTGTATGTCCTTAAAGTTGGACTTCTGGAACTCCTAGCCATGTAAACATGAAAATTAGCCTATTCTGGGCAAGAAGAAGATTCTTATTGTGTCCTTTACTGTGAAAATACATACTGGATTTCCACATGGAAACCAAATATTTAGAAAAAAACTATTCCACCAGTTCTTCCTCATTTATTTTATTCAACTTTCACTACAACTCATAGTTGGCTTTCAGCTTCTTTGCAGAGTTCTGATGATTTGTCTAAAACTGGTTTGTGCTTAGTATTTATTGAGATTGATTTTTTTCCTTATGAACTGTCCAAACGGAGTGTTATTAACTTCTGCCGATAGAAATTTAAGTCTGGGTGGAAAAATCACATATTATCGATAGTTGTCATTGCACTAAAACATAGAGCCAATGAAGATGATGTGGGAAACCAGGGAGTTTCAGTCCTAAATTCTGTGTGCTTATTAGACTAGATCATGCTCTCTGAAATTTGTGCCTTATTAGTGGTCTAATATGCAGTATGAAAATAATCTAATGTGTGAGGCAAGAAATAGAAGGAAAGGAGTGCGTTTTATGCAAATAAACCCAGAAAGTGTTCAGGACTAGTGAGTTTTAAGTGCTTTGGAAACTGTCAGACTCCTGTTGTCAGACTTTTTCCCTATCTCTCGTTGGAGAAAGCATTGATTTGATAGGATTTGACATTGCCCTTTGCAAGTCAAAATTGCCCTTAGAACTAGAAAAAACACCTTCTGTGAACAAAGATTTGTGTTATAGATATTGTATTAAACTGCATCATGTGAGTGCAGATTGGAAAATGGAAAGCAGTCTTTAAAATATGGACATGATAAGTGATTTGGACAAAATCTGTCCTACAGGAGGCTACATTAGTTACATTTGATTGGATTTCAGTCAATTATTTCTCACTGTTTTTTCAGAGAGAACTTTTTCAAAGTTGCAAGCTGCTGCTATCCCTCCTGCCTACAGTTCTGCCTGAGCAGGTTCCAAGCTGGCTCCTCTGGTTTTCCTTTCAGCTGTTGTTACCAAGAGTATAGGAGGCCTTAAGTAAAGCCCATAAATGCTTTGATTTATGGACCTTCTCTGAGAGGAAGAGGAAGCACCGTTTCTTCAGTAGCTGTTCTATAACACACATTTCTTACTTCAAACCCATCTGTGTTTTTATTTAAAAATTACCCTGCACACTTCATCCTGTCCCTTCGGTTGTTCTCTTAAATTCACTGCCAAGGTTTTCACTCTGCTTATTTAGTATCTTTACTGTATTTTTACTGTCAGCAGCTTCTTTTAACTCCCCATAACCTAATTTTGCTAAGCCAGAACTCTTTAGATCTCCTTTTGTGAAATATGTTTCAGATTTATTTAGTTATTCTGTTGTTCATTTGTATTCATTGACAAAACTGAAAGACCAAAAAAGAGTTGGAAACATGGAGAGAGAGAAAAACAAAAGGAAGGCTGAAAACTCAAAACACAGTTTCATCACTTACAGCATAACATATATTTTAGTTCATCAATTTATCAATTCAACCTTAGATCAAAGCATTTTTATTACATCAATTGAAGCATAATTTTGTTTAACTTCACTGCTTACTGTTTCTACAGTGTGAAAGGCAGACAGTTTGTTCTCCTCTTATGCACTTCAGTCTTGATTTTCACAGGTCTTGAGGTCTCCTGATTTCACCTGTGCTTGTTGGAACATTTAGACTACTAGATATTTTACCAATAAATAATATAATCTTCAGAGCTGAAAATTATCTACAAAGTATTTTGTAGATCAGTAGCACTTCATTAGCTCCAACAAAATCAGTATCTAAAATATGCAAATGGCATGTTTTGAATTACAGGGTTTCTACAGGCCTGTTCCATCTTGGGTCCACCAAATTTTCTCAGACGAAGTAACTTCCTTATGTCAGGATTATGTGACAGAGCTACAGCGATGTTTGGGACAGAGCTGGCCTCAGAGAAAAAGCAGATTTTTGTTTCCCTTCTTTGTGAAAATTTTTAGCAGTTCTAGACTTATTTAACATTCTACTTGCCTCAGGTTTCAGTTATGCAGATGCCCACAGTACTTTTTCCCTTTGAGCAGTCAGCCTGAGTCTGAATCAGATGACAGAATGGTTGACAAGGTTGTCTAAGGACAACGTCTGTTCTGCTCTGGACATTGCAAGGGAAGAGACTGCAGCTGCCATAGACCTGCCTGGTAAACCCACACTTGCTTAATCTGTAGCCCTCAGGAATGTAAGAACCTTCTTTTCTGCATAGAACTTCAGAAAATCAGGTAGAAGATTTTTCTTAAGATAGGCTAAGAAACACTTCGAGGAGATCAGCTTAGATCTTCTCTGTTTTTTCCATGCTTCTTGACTTAATTTTAATTCTTGTTTTCCACTTAAGAGTTAAAGATTGATATTGGTGCAGCAACTTCCAGAACCATTACTTTCATTCTCTAATCTTCAAAACTATAGCTCGATCTCTATTGTTATGTGCAATGAAGCTTCATTTAGGACTTGTATTTCCTGTGAAAAAAAAATAATTAAGGCTTTCACAAAGAGACAAAATAATTAAAAACATTTTAAAAAGCAACCAGAGCATTTCTATTCTGCATTTTTTTCCAGTTGGTGATAAGCTTGACTGTCTCTCTCCCCCACCCATGCAAACACTGAGCTTTGTTTCTGTAGATCACAAATGGCATGATTTTGCATTTCTGCCTGCTGCTTTGGGTGAAGTAGAGCAGTAGGGCTTTGCAGAGTGGGACAGCTGGGTGAAATGTTTCTTTCTCTCTTGATTCTTTCTTTCTCTTTCAAAGTGAGTTGTACTAATCCTTGTGGGAAGGAAGAAGATGGTGGTTTTGCACAAACATTCTCAGTGACTGTTCTTTTCTTTGGCAATCTTGGAATTTCCCTGAAGCTTTTGTTTCTTGCAAGTTCTCTGATATATTTTTTTCTTTCAGTATATTTCTTAAGTCTCTGAGCCCCAACCAAACTTGGTCGCTGTCTTCCAGTAATATACTGGAAAACTAACCTTTGACCCATCCAGACCCTTTGGAACACCAGGACTGTAATAAACTGCAAAAAAATGTGGAGGTATGGCTGCTGCTTGCCTCTGGTAGATGGATTTTATCAGAAAAGGTAATGCTGATTTGTATCACTCAGCCACACCAAGGTTATACAAAGAGCAGCAAAGCCCCAGGAGCTTAACAGTCAGTCTGTTCTTAACCTCAGACCTTTATCTCTCACAGCCAGCTTCCTTCCCACACCACAAGCACCATGTGTTATTTTACACTGAGGCAACACTCAGCAACTGGGGTCTATCTGCCCAAAGAATGGAACAGGAAAAGGAGGATGGCATGAACATAAGATGGGTGGGCAGCACAAGGACTAACAATCATGGAGCAATCCTCCCACAAACCAGCGCCAATCTGCTCCCTGCCACAGAGTGTGAGCTTTGGAGTGCTCAGGAGAGGCTTTTCATCAGTCCTTTCTTCTTTGTCCCAAGCTGTTGTCTTTACCTCGGGGTGATGAGAAGTGAATTTGGCTAACAACTGCTGAATGAGATGAGAGAAAGCTGCAGGAATCAGAGGGTGATAGCACCTGCTCCAGTCTGCCGGAAGGCACCCATGACTAAAACCAGTGTCCCCCCTGTCCCAGAGGACTACATGTATTGCACCCGGATATGTATGTGTTGCTGCCAGCAGCCCCCCTAAAGTTCCATTACTACACAGTCACATCACCCTGCATATGAATTGAAATTTGTTGAACCCCACAAATAAGTAGGGAAACTGATTTTACTCTTTTATGCATTCTCTGTAACTCATCTCTATAGAGGGAGGAAAGGTGCTTATTGGAGTTCACTGGAGTGGGACCTTCTAAAGCCTTTGGCAGGGGATAAATCTCTGACTGTATAAGCCTGGAGAATAAAGAGAAAACAAAGGAAAGTCTAAAGCCCATGGGTAAAGTTTTGTCTAAATAAGAATGTATTGGTATTTACTATTTAATCGCTAACAAGCAGGACAAGGACAGATACTTGGCTGTTGAGGGTTTAATGATGAATTTGTTGCAGAAATCAGAATTGTATTTCTTAGTTTTCATTTCCCTGATATACAGCATAAAGTGATAAATTGTCTATAAACATAAGATGGGGCAGGCAAATTAAAAAAAAACCTAAACCACCAGAGACAGCTGCACAGATCAGCAGCTGTGACACACACAGGAAATTTGGATGGAAAGAACCATTAGTGCATTGAGACCATCTCCTTGTCTGTTAGCAGGGCCAGCCCCCTTTTAGCAGACTTTGAAAAAGCAGCTCCTTCAAGACACATGTGGGCGGTTTTAAGATTTCATGCTTCTTAAATCGTCTTTCAGGCAAAAGGCCTTTTCAGATATCAGTCTCTGCCTCACCTTTTCTAATTTGAGCTTGCATCCATCCTGCAACAGAAACAGGCCTACCCTTTGTGTTTGAATGACCTGTCAAGCCACCATTTTGCTCAGTGTTATCCAGGTAATGCCTGTTCCTATGTTGTTCTACAGCAGTTTCAATTGCATGACAAAACCCATCCTAGGATAAGGCATACGATGTCTAGGAACAGCTGTTTTGCAGACAAGTTATTGACTGATGCATATGTGTCTCAATTGTTAAAGGAAATAAACAGCAGGCAAGACTGTACATGTCTCTGGGCCAAAATGCACATCTCGCATCAAGCCTCAAATACTACAGTTTTGCTTTGCAGACCATCTGCTTATCCTCTCAGTCCCTTAGGAATGGAGAGTATTAAACTGCTGATAAACACAAGCTCGAATTTTAGAGACTTCGTGACTAGTCTGTACTTGGGCCATCCTGATTTCCTGCTCATAACATGACCAATTTCAAATTAATTCTGAGGAAAAAATCCAAAGTAAATGTTGCATGTGTAACTGGATAAATTTCATGGCAACTCAGAGGGGAAGAATATTCAATCCAAATTTAAACCCTTTTATTTTACCCTATTATAAACTACCAGAGATACACAGTGGAAGTTTTTTGAAGAGCTGCAGCTGGAAAACAATTGCACTGGCAAAATCAGAGGTCTGAAGACTTGTGTGGCTCTTAAGCCTGGTCTGTCATCTTCTCCATATTGCCAGTCATAGAAACCATGTGTTGTCTGTCAAAGTCCCAAAGCAAACCATGTGGAAAACAAAGAGCTATAAATAACTCCTCCCCAACATGAAAGGTGACTAATCTGCTCTTCAAACCTCAAAGATGTTCCTTTGTCTTTACCTGTCTTTGTATTAAAGCCAGGTGATGTGGCCATCACTGTGCTCTTTCCCTGACCGCCTCTCCTACTACATTTGGTGCTCTCTTTCAGTCTTGAATACTTCCAGAAATGTCACTTTAGCTAACTGTAACCTCTGAACTACATCTGTGGAAAGGCAGATTTCATGAAAGAAAATGGAATAACAAATGCCGACACAGGAGAGCATGCTCCTGTATTTAGGGTCTGGCTTGTAATCTAGGATATTGAGTTAATTTTCTGACTCTTTGACTCATTGACTGGCCACTTGCACCCTCTATGCCTTTATTTTCCCTCTTGGTCATGGCAAGCCCATGTTTAGTGCCTTGTTTGAAGTAAAACAGTGTGTCTAAGGAAGAATAAAGTGTTTTGAGATCTGTTAATTTTAAAAAAAATGCAGCAATACCAGCACTAAATGGCATTAACACAATGAAAAGTCAGCTGAAACTGTGCTACAGACCTTAAAATCCATGCAAGTCCAGGAAAAAAAAAGTTCAGTGAAGGACTTCCTCCCTCTGTCCTTGCTGTCACTCACCCTTTATCAGTTATGAAGCATAACTCACCCACTTGGTCTTGAATCTGCCCTATATGTGATGGAAATGCAGTGGCAAAAGTGGTGCCAGCTTTACTTAGCACAGGCTAACGACTGCAAAGGGATTGTAGCTCAACAGCCAGTGATATTTCAGCACAGTTCTGTAAACAATTGTATAACAGTGGCACAACAGGATATTTTCTCAATAGAATTGGGATGGATATGTTTGAAACTATGAAATACATAAAGCACATGATAGGGAAGTTTATGCAGAGTTTTATGGTCTGTTTTTAACTAGACACTTAGTAATGACTACGCAAGTACTTTTAATTTTGTCCTGGTTTAGTGTGTTATAAGCCAAACAATGGCAGCTGAATTGAGCAAGAAGGATGATTTCATTTGTTGTTAAAAAAGAAATTTTTCACATGACCTAAGTCACACAGTTAATGTAAGTCAGTAGCATATTTTTTTAATTTATCTTCTTTTCTCTCAAATAATGTCTTCTATAGGTTCTGTGATTCACTTTTTGCATTTGATTTCCAACTAGGTTACAAGATTTTTTCCTGTACAGGTATAATTTCAGCCAAATGTTGTTCTCACCTCCTTCTACAATAATAATAGCAACAATAACAATTTTGTAATGCCTTAAAAGTCAATTATTTGTGTTGGCTCCATTATGTCATAATTCTAGAGTAGTTTGTTATTTTGAATTCATTATGCATTTTGTTAATCTTAAGGTGAGTCATAGTTAGTGGGGAAGACTCGGTAAATGAAGAACTGAAATTTTTATTGCTGTCCTATATTTTCTTTTAGAGTACAATTTGTCTGTTTGTTAGTTGGTTGGAAAATAAGAATTTGGAAGAGAACAGCAGAGGAACAGGATTCTGGTGAAAGAAATGACAACTTTCTTTTCATTTGTGACTTAAATTAGTTAATTTGTAAATTTTCCTAGATTTTTCTAACTGGTGGTGTAGTTTTAAATTGAATTTCTGCAAGAGATCAATAGGTATTTCATCCTGGTAATTTTTTTATACAGTAAAAGTCTGGAAGTTTCCCCTGAATACTCTGGCAAATCTATGTGGAGCCTATGTATTAGTTTAAAGTAGGAAAGTTAAATCTCACTGGGCTATAAAAATATGGCTTTGAAAAGTATTTATCTGCACATAAAACTTTAAAATGCTTATGACTTTATACACAGAAAATTTTGATCATCATGAAATATTTGGATGGCTTGCTAATGATCTCTTCCTTTCCTTGTGTTTTGCCAGGCCTCTCAGACTTTCCCTCTGACATAACTTACTCTTGTTCCCTGTGTATTTTTAATGTTTTGGTAACTTCTTGTCTCTGGTCATCAGCGTCTCCTCCTGGCTCTTTCTTGTCTTTTTATGTCCTTCTTGTGTCTTTCTGTGTTGTCTAAAGCTACCAAGTCATCCATGCATCTCTTTCCAGATACAGCACCGTTTTCTCTCTTTAGCACCGTGGTTTGTTGGGAACTCCGTCTCAGTGCTGAAAAGGCAAACCATAGTTCAGCTCCATCTACAGGCTTGTGAATAAAGCCTGTTGCAATTAAGCACCCTAACAAAATATTTTTGTAGAGCAAATAAGTCCTCTGTGTGGGAGGTCAGCTTTTCAAACGTGCAGTGGTTCATTTGAAAAACTCCCTTGGGGCTCTGATCTTGTAGGCAAATCTCTTAGAAGCTGGTTCCAAACGGCTTTTCATGGTGAGCTGTCCAGACAGTGTCTGCTCAGTAAGGCTGTCTTTCCACAGGCCAGAATCAAATCCTGGTTGTGTCTGTACATGGATTTTATCCCAGTGCAAAGGAGAACTCAGAGGTCCTCACCTCAAGTGCCAGTGCAGGAGGAGCTAGGAGAAAAATCAGTGACTCCATTTTGACACAGGCAGGAAACAATGAGAGGGAGGGGGCCTTGTTTCTACAACATAAATAACATTTTTGTGACTCCCCTATCATGATTCAGCAGCTCTGATGTCAATTTACAGTAACAAAGGAGACGGGAGATGGTGTATGTGGGAAGGAGTGTTGACAAAAGCATCTTGTACAACTTCCTCTGGGCTCCTCAGCTGTGTTATCAGGGGTGGGCAGCTGTGTAGGACAAGCCCAGCATTAGGGGAGCACAGCCCCAGACTGCTGAGAAGAGGCCTGTGGCAATAGCAAGAAATGAGAGTGGTAGATAAGCTTTCAAACTCAGGATCTGTGATCTTTGTGGGGCCACTGGCTCTGCCAACCATCAGATGCATTTCCACGGTGTAAGTAAATGCCTGAGCTGTGAAAAATGCACTGCGTACAGAGCATAGCCCATTTCTGATACTGCAAAATCTGTGACACTCAGAAACATGGGATGAACCTAAAAATGTCATGGCTGGTTAAAACATTTTTAGATCCTTGCAATATTAACTTGGGGTTCTTATTTTTGTGTTCAGTTTTTTCAATTTTGTCAGTTTCATGTTTCAAAATTTTTCAAGCTGCCTAATAAAAAACTTCTGAAACAAAGAGAGACTCAGATTCCACGGGACCTCTCGGTATGCCAAGAGGTTTGGCTTCTGAGAACACAAAACAAAAAGATAAAATACAAAACACCTAGTGTGACGTTGTGGGATGAAAAGGGATTTGGCAGTACTGTGTCTCACAACTTTTCTCAGCTATCTTTATCACTACTGTATCTGATACCACTTCTGTCCAACTAAGATCAGGTTTACAGACTTCACCTTTGAGATGCTATGCCTGCATCCCAATTTTCTCCTCCTAAGGCTTACTTTGAGTTGGACTCTACTCAATCTTTCTTGTCCCAAGCTGCTTGTTTCCTTCTTCTGCTAGTTCTCTTGATTCTCTGCAAAATTTACTCATGCTTGCACATTTCTATCCTTGATCATAGCATCAGGAAGCCATTGCTGTTTACTGGATTGCTCATCTTGATGTTGCACATGAATTGTTCTGTTTAACCAAAACACCAAGTTTCCTCAGATTACTGGTAACATGTTCTTGTGAAGGTTAGTTGTGATTCAGTGTCAATTCCCTTTGTTATTCTTCTTCTGAATCCTCCTCCATAATGTCTGCCACTGAGTTTCAGTCTTGCCTGTGACACTCCCACTGTTGCTTCTGTCCTGGGCTTCTCTGTCAACGAGAAAAGAAAAAAAAGGGCTTCCCCCACCTACTTTGAGTACCTTGGATGAACTTAGCTATCAATTGCACTTTTTTTAGTGCCAGCTTTATACAACTTCTGTCACCTTAGATAAACAGAAATGGAAAAACCCTGATCTCATAGTTTTCTTCCGTCTTTGAGAACTTATTTCATAATGCAGGATTTCAGAGTGAAACACAGCAGATGTCCTCCTTGGTCTTTTCACAGAGCTATTTGTACCAACCTACTGATTAGCTCTGTGTTTTACCCAAATGGAGATGGCATAGATTCATCAAGAGTCTGGAAGGAGACTGTAAACCCCTGACCTCTACGCTGTTGTGACTTCCTCATTAGAAGAAAACTGGACTAGGCTGCAATAACTGCACTTAAAATTTGAATGGTCAATGCTAATAATGGATCCCTCTGAATTTAGGAAGCTGGAAAATTTAATTTTGTCTCTGCTGGCTTGAGGTAGGCACTGTTCTGAACCACAGTAGTAGCTTTGGAGATCCTTTTGTACTCCATCAACCCCTTCATTACAGAGGCCTGATATTTAAACCTTCTCTTCACACCATGCCTTACAACTACTACTCTTGCAACTCTGCCAAGTGATGGCTCCTCCACTTACAGGGTTGGTAGGTGTGTACAGTGTGAAGCCTGCAGTAATCAAGGTGAGTGACGGCACAGGCCTCACTACTCGCAGTAGCTGAGAGTGTGAATCTTGGCACCAGCATTCAGAATATGGCCCTCACTAGGGAGGGATGTAGATCTCAGTCCGTGCAGAGAATGGAAGTGTGGGTGCTGGTTATGAAGTATGTGTATGCCTGCAGCACTGATACTGAAACACGCATACAGAACTGCAGCCTGTCCTCTGCCAGCTGAAGGGCAGGAACCACAGCTGGCCCCTCGAGACATGAGGCTGTGCTAGGTTATAGAAATCAGGTGTTCAATTAGCGAGCACTGAAAAAACATAAGGAAACCTTCTTTCATGGTCAGAACCCAGCATTAACTACATTTAGATCTAAGACAAAGATGACTGTTTATCAAACACAAAGCACATACCCAGCTTGGTAGGGTAGTGTTGTGACCTCACTATTTAAGTCTGGAACTCCAGCAAAGAACAAACATATGCTGGTCTTCTGCTAGAGGTTTGGAGTCGGCTAGACCTTCCAGCACCATTTGTTTTCCATGATCACATAGATTTTCCTTCCATTTCTTGCTTACATTTGTTAAGACGACATAAATCAGCATGAATCTCCATTCTAACTTCTGTAAATCCTCTATTGTTCATCTGCCACATTTCACTCATCTACCCTAACCTGGCTCTCTGGCTTTATCTTTCCCAGACAAGGCCCATCGTTTTTCTTCTTCCACCAGAACGATACTGAATTCTGTCCAGATTAAACAGCACTGACCAGGCAGTTCAATTATTCCTTACAAACACTAGTAAAGTGCTAGTCAGACTGAGCTCCCAGTGGAAGTTGTGTGTCTGTGCATGGAGTCAGGCATAAAAGGAGTCACTGGGGCTAGTGGACAACCTTGAGGTGCACACAGAGTTAATATGCTGACAGAAATACTGAGCTTTACATCTGAAAACCCAAATACAAAAATAATATGATGAGTAAGACTAAAATTCCCTGTTCTGAGCTTCCATGGGGCCAGCTCCCCTCCCCACCCCCCTTCAGGGCTCAGCAGTCACTTCTCCTTTTCTGCTGTGCCTTGCAGAAATGTCTCCTGGGATGAGTCAGAGCAGGACTTCCAGGCAACAGTGTTACTGCCTTTGGCCCCCACCAAACAGTGGGCAAAAACGCCTCTGCTGGGGCCTCACTGCTCCTTTCACACACTTTGAGGGCTCCCTCCGATTAATTTACCCTTGATACTTTTTTTTTCTGAAACAGAGCATCATAGAAAACATTAGGTTGACAGGGACCTCTGGGAGGTCATTTTGTCCAGCCTCCTGCTCAAAGCTTCACAAGTAGATCAAGTTTTTCAAGGTCGAGGCTGGCTGAACTGCTGAAAATCTCCAAGAGATACCACAGAAACCTTGGACATCTCTTCCAGTGCCTGACCACCTTTACTAGAAAAATTAAAAACCTTTCTGCCCTGTCCACATTTATGGTCTGCCCCTGTTTCTCAGCTTGCCCGTGCCTGCTGTCAGTGCTTCATATCGAGTCTTACACATGCGGGCCCTCCAGAGGTGTTTTGCTGTGACCTCTCCAGAGATTTTGCTGGGGCTCTGGTACCTTCTCTCTGCAGTAAGTGCAGTTTCAGGGCACCACTCATGCCGTACCCTTTTACAAAAGTGAGCTTCTTACTGTACCGCAAGACAAGGTATGTTTTAGAAGGTCCTGGGGACAGAGTACAGAGAGCACTATTAGCTGCGAGGACGCACGAATTTACTAAGCCATTCTGGCCCCTTTATTAGCAAGTTTTGTGGTGGAAATTCAGCTGTCAAAACGTCTTTCTAGGGAAGACCACCCCCCTGCGGTGGCAAGGGAGCCAGGCTCCTCTGCAGGGACCCCGTCCTTCAGCCAGAGCAGAAGCTTGCCAGGCTTTCTGAGACACTCGAGGCTGCGCCTGGCTAAAGGAAAGCCTCCCATGGCGCCGGAGTGACCGGGGGAAGCTGCGGCACCACCCCTGTGCTCGGGTAGTTCGCGTCCTGCCAGCGTTGGCGGGGACAGGCCGGCAGCGGTACCGCCTCATTCCCTCCCGCGCCCGGCGGGGCCCTGCAGGGGCCGCTCCCGCGCCCGGCCGCCACCCGCGGCGCAGGCAGGTGCCGTGAGCTCCCCGCGGCGCTCAGGCAGGTGCCATGAGCTCCCCGCGGCGTTCAGGCAGGTGCCATGAGCTCCCCGCGGCGTTCAGGCAGGTNCCGAGCCCGGGGCTGCGCCCCGCACGCCCCGGGAGCCGGCCGGGACAGAGGGAATAACCCATCCTCCGCCTTTTCTTTCCTGTTTGTTAATTTTATTTTGGTTTTTTTCAGCCGGAACACTGTATACGGATTTTTCATACGGGTGACCCTGCTAATAATATGCTCCTTTATCAATTAAAGTAGGACTGTAAAAGATAATAATAATAATGGCAAATGCTACATATATATTGATTTTATTAATTAATACTTTTGAGCGACTTAATTTTTCAGTAACCAAATCAATTGTCCAATGCATGTGCCGTGCTCCACTGCTATCTCTTGCCTTTGGTAGATGCACAGCACGCCAGCCTTTGGGGGCTGTGCATGAGGTGTACCCCGTGTCTCTGCCTTCGTGGGTGCCACTGAACTATAATGGGTTTACTTTTTTTTTGTTTTAAATTATCTTCTGGAAAGCTCCCTAAGTTCCATGATTGTCCTGCTCCTCCAAGAACGGTATCAGGTAAGGACATTAGGGAGGCAAGAACATCATCTACAAGTCAAAGAGAACTAAATATATAGTGACTGTTTTTGCTAGTCTACCTTTAAAAGTGATCTGGTTTTTTCCCCTCAGCTGAGGAAATAATTCTGTAAAGAATACTGAAACTTAAAAGTCATTTTCAGACAAATCATGTTGAAGTGATTCTGTGGCTTGGGGGAGGCAGGAGAAGGTCCCAGATCCCTGATTTTTTTCATATGGATCTCTAGACCATCACTGAAAATTCACGGCACAGCCACCAACTGTGTAAAAGCTCCATTTGATGCACAGCAGCTGACACAAGGTACTGAGTGAACATTTAATCCAGAATTCTTCCTATGCTGACTTACAGCAGGATGTCATAAAAACTGAGAGCTTTAGAGTGAATTCCTGCATCACTGGAGTCAAAAGCAAACTCCCACTCATTTCACCGAGACCATGGTACCACGACTGATCGCAATAGTTGAAATTCTCGGTGTGGTTTGGTTTACCTGAGGGGGTGCCTGTTGTAACTGTGATAATCACAGCTGTGATCTATCCGCACAGGGAACTGTGTCACTGGAGCAAGGCTCAGGAAGGCTGATGATAGTTATTCAAGCAGTGGGAAGGCAGCCATGGAACACAAGAACCGTAAATCGTACAATTTGAGGACAAAATGCTAAATACTTTCTTTTAAAAATTTGCTTTCAGAATTCAGCTTGCAATATAAATATTCTGCTTGTAAGCAAGATACAACTCATCTTTACCTGCACTTACTGTGCAGTAGCCTTTAGGACTGTGCTGCTGTTACATGAATGCAGAAAGAGCAGCTAAACCATAGCAGGCGACTGCGGCTGACTTAATTCCTAACTCCTGCTCCAGGGCATGACATTGCTATGATGTAATGAGACTCGGGTGAAACCGTAGCAAGAAGCACCAACATCAGCACTGCCTTCTTGGGAAATAGGATTCATTCCGAGAACTGGAACGAGAATCAAGTTCTGCGTCTCAGGGAAAATGGTAATAAGAGATGGAACTTAAAGGTACATCAGTACATTTTGGAAAGTGTCTGTATGGGAAACAATATAAGGCCAACCTAAGTTGGCTTTTATTAAGGTAAATCTTTATTCTCTTCTGACCTAGTTTCCTAAGCACACGCAGCTTCTGCAAATCTCTGCAAGAACCGTGGGTAACCTTCACCACTAACGGGACAACAGTGCTTAAGGAGCTCTGGGGTTTCACAAGTCATCAAGAAGGTTGCAACGAACCTGTGAGGAGGAAGCAAGTTTGTTTAAAGTCCTTGTATCTTTTAAAAACATTTCGAGGCTCAGAGTCCTCAGCCACACTTTCTTCTGCTCTAACAACTTCCAGAAATTCTGCTCAAAAATTCGGCTTCACGCTGTGCTTGTCTCTACACATCTGTGTAGAGACAAGAGCCCAAAGAATTTATAAACCATTTAGGGAGATTGAAAAATAAAGCAAAAAAAAATCTCAGCAAGCATGTTCCAGAAGTCCAGGTCTCGCCCAGCACGCGCGTCTGCGCCCCAGCAGCCCGCGCCGGGGCTGTGTGCGGACACCGCACCGCGTCCGAGCCGCGGC
>VZTG01004599.1:197056-219402 GCA_013397845.1 Melanocharis versteri
CCGGGGCAGCGGCGCCGGGCGGCTGCCGCCGCGGGCGTGCCCGGCGCTGCGAGCGCAGTCCCCGCGGGACGCAGCCGAGAAAGTTTTGGAAGTCCCTCCTCCGGCAGGCGATGCCGCGAGAAGGGCTCGGCGCTGGGGCTGCCCCGCGGGACGCGCGGAGCGGGGGGGCCGGGTGTGCGCGGCCACGGTGGCACCGGGACCCCGGGCGGCAGCTGATGGGCTGCTCCGGTGAGGTGCGTGAGCGGCGTTCGTTGCTAATTCGCCCCGCGGCAAATGTGTCTCGCTTTGCATCGCTCAGCGTTCCTCTAATGCAAAACCCGCGCTGTCGGTGCCATCCGCCGCGGTGTGGGAGACAAGGACAGCAGCGGGCCCGCCGCGTTAATCGCCTGCGGTGAGAGCGGGGCCGGAGCCCGGCCCGGGCGGGGCGAGGGCAGCGGGAGCGGCGCGGTCTGCCTGGCCTGTGCCTCGGGCTGGGAGGAGAGAAATCCCACCTAGCCCGGAGGGAATGAACGCCATTGCCTGGTCCTCAGACTTCCCTCTTTCATCCTGGAAACGAAAGGATGCAGGATGGGGAAGGAGTCGCAGTCTCCCAAACTCCGTTAGTGTTCAGTCGGTTTCAAATGCCTTTCTTGCCAGCTCGTAGGTTTGCCCGGGGTCTGTAATCTGTTCTGATCTGCGATACCCCCTTGTTTATAACCCTGTGCATCCCCAGCTTTTAGCTGCGCACGCTGTCATTTGCATCAATGTGAGTCCGTGCAGAGTAGTTTTTTATGAGAGGGATGGGGCAGAAGGGAAGGGTCCCACTAGAGCAGTGCATTCGCTAGAGGTGGGCGGTGATTCAGAGAGAAGGGAGTGCTCAGGGAGCACTGGAGACCTTTTGTGCCTCTGCCGAGGTCAGGCTTTCCAGGAGGAATTCAAAACTCTCCACGGGGCTAATGGAGGGAGGTGGCTCATGTAGAGTTTTTTGGCTGAAAATTATGCTTCCTCCCTGGAAAATAACTTTTTTCCATTCCATGCAGTACTCTTTTGCGACTGTAAGACCAGGCAACTGGCTTCCAGGGAAAACACTTGTAAAAAAGCCTTTTCCTTTAATTTTTTTCCTTCAGCAACATCTAAAATGTTATTATGTGGCAATGAGCAATTGCACCGAGAGAAGAAGTTGTGTGGCCTGAGAAGACAGAATGACTAGGAAAAGAGTAATAGATACAAGCATAGTCGTCATGTCAGTGTTTTATTTTCTCTATTCCAGTAGGTTTTTGCTTTGGCATTTTAAGTTTTGTCCATGTTTTCTAAGTCACTGCCTGCTACAGAG
The DNA here is from genome assembly GCA_013397845.1 of Melanocharis versteri. Taxonomy (NCBI): domain Eukaryota; kingdom Metazoa; phylum Chordata; class Aves; order Passeriformes; family Melanocharitidae; genus Melanocharis; species Melanocharis versteri. The sequence goes on from VZTG01004599.1 coordinate 198,369, forward strand.
GTGCTCGGTGAGCATTGTGTGGTAGGGGAGGCTTGGGGAGGCTCTGGGAGCCCCATGGATCTCCTGGCTTGGTGTGCAGCTTCCTCTGCCCCTGCTCAGGAGTGTGTAAATGTCAAATTATCATTAATTTATTCCTTCTGGGCTGGGAAAACCTAATGGTTATTCTAGTCCTGAGGCCATTGCAGAAGGAGCTGAGCAGACCTGAGTCCTGAATGCTCAGACACATGGTGCTCTGGAGAGTGCTGCCAGTGGTAATGGTCACCACATTGTGAATCAAGCATAGCTGGGAGCTGTGATCCCAGATGGAGAATTGTCAAAACTGATAAGTAAACGACCCGCTGGCTATTTTTCTCCCAGAGAGGTGCATGCTCTTAAATATGTGATAAACCCTTCTTGAGAAAACACATCTCCAAACCTGGTTATGCCTCCGCCTCATGGCCACAGATGTCTCTGAGAACCTGCAGTGCATTCTCTGGAAATTTCTCAAGACATTCTCTGGGTCCTAAGACTGGGTTCCTAAAAGAGATGCTGTTGTCTAAAATTAAGGGTAGGCAGAGACTTCCTCCACCCTTTGCAACTGTTTTGACAGGGTATTATTTTCCTCTTGAGCAGTTTTTTTCCTATGATTACGTTGTCACTGCTTATTTTCTTCCTCTTAAATATCTGTCATAGGAGCAACCAATTTGAATGTTTGAATTTAGAGGCTTTGCTAATGTAATAATGAGATGGAGAAGCAAAGGGGCTATAGAGATAAAAGGTGCTGGTGGGTTTTTTTGTTTGTTTGTTTTTGTTGTTGTGGGTTTTTTTCTGAGGAAGTGGTTATGATGTGTTAGGAATAAGGAAATGCTGGGAATGTGCTCTAAATAATTAGCTGGACACAAAGAGCAGTTCAGGTGTGTCCTGGAGTTTCTCATACATGTTTTATAAACATGAGGAATTTATTGCATGAGATATGGGGTTGTTCCTGAGGCATAGTGTAATGATGGTCTGGCTGTACAGGAGTAAAGAAATGTGCTGTTTTTCCCTCAAGTGAGTAGCAGCAGAATAGAGACCTGTGGGCCACAGAAAGCTGACCAACACTAATGTGAGTTAGGGGAATCAGTTTTCTACAGCTTTATACCCATTTATTTTCCACCCCCATCCCCTTCTGGAGGAACCTGATCACTTTTGTGGCTGGAAGAGGGACATGAAGCCAAGTATGCAGACCTTTTTCAGAGTCCTGGACATGCCCTTTGTCCTGTGTGCTACTGCCTCTCAAAGACCCTTTCACGTGTCCCTTGGGGCTTGTGTGGGTTGTCAGTGTGGAGAATGAAATGCAAGAAATTGACCTGTTGAATCAATTACAGTGTTTACTTTTCCAGATTGATTCTCAAAAGCTTTGACAATGTTGCAGAAGAGATTTGTGCTGCTTCCCATCCTTGCTGAGTTGTGTGTGTTTGTTGCTTCTTCATAGGCATGTATAGTTGTATAAATTCTGATTTTTTTTTGTGTGTTCCTCACAAAGTTCTCAGTCATTTTATAGGTCTAATCCTATCATAAAGGATGAGTACATCCATCAGACCCACTCCAGGGTTGGAAGGGGTGTAGGCCTGAACGACTTCAAAGAAGGGATCTAATCTTTGCAATGAAATGGTATCTGCATCAGCTGTTTCTTTTTCTCAAAATTTAAAAAATACCCAAAAGACCCCCAAAAACCAATAAAAGACAGTACTGGAAATTGTGCATCCTAGATAACCTGTTTCAGTATATCGCCACTTTGGCACTATGTGTATTTGTTTCTTTGTATTCAGGCTAAATCTTGTTTACCATTTGAACTGATGTGGAAGAAGAGTTGAGTGCTTTCCCCCTTTCTTGTTACTTTTAATGAATGCAGGCTGTTCTGTTCCTTTGGTGTTATCTTTTTAAGACTAAACACACCCAGGTCCTTCGGTCGTTTTTCCAGGTCATGCTCTCTACCCTCTAATTTTTGTTTCTTTCCGCTGCAGTATCTCAAATTTTTGCATGTGTTTTATAAGGAAGAATATGTGGGGCTGGATGTGGTCTGTTGGCTAAAGCCTCACCTGTGTGAGACCTGCAATGGCTCTACTGCAATGTCCCAGGATGATACTTACCCTTTTGTAGCAATGTAAGCCTGCTGGCTTGGAATTAATTTCTCAGTCAGTGTATGCTTTTTTCCTTGTGGCATGTTGGAATTGCTGTTCTGTCATTTCCATTTGATTCCCCACCTGCCTCCCCTGCCCTTAGGGTACTATTTTGTACTGACCCTTACTGAGATTGGTTTGATAGTAGCTTATAGGTAGGTGTGAGGTTCCTGCAGCCAGATCAAAACACTGCAGTAAGATGCCCCAAAATCCTGAGCTGGTTTGAACTTTGTGTGTTGAGGGATTTTATTTTTTTGTTGTAAGAAAAAAGTGACAGCATTAGTGGTCCTTGCTCAACTAGCCTAGCCAGTGTCTTCTTTGGTTCCTTCTTGCATCCCTGCTCCTGATGTCCACAGTCACTGTGCTTGGAGATTGGTGTTCTCCTTCAGAGGAGCCATGGGACCCTATCCCTTAATTTCTTTTTGATTGCTTTTGATTTCAGCTTGGCCTTCCTCCTGCGGTGTTTTTGTTCAGGGACTGAAATTGGCAAAGGGCCATGAGTTTAAAAAAGTAGTTTTTCCTGCTCGTTTGTTCTGATGCAGCTCACTGGTGGAGTCTGGTGTGAGCATGGAGAGGTGATGCTTCGTGAAGGGTGGGGGGGACAAGGGGCAACACCAACCTTTTCCTCCACAGTGAGCCCTTAGACTGACTCCAACACCCTGAATTTTGTTGTGACAATTTCAGGTCCTTTTCTATCTGGCTGTTTACTTAATGCTTTGATATCTTTATTAATTTCTTATCTTATAGGTAACTACAAACTGATCATTTAATTTGATCAAGAATCCTCCAGAGGATTGAAGTTACTGGTGTGTAACTTCTCCCACCTTTTTTTTTCCTTTTGTAAAGGTAGGTGAGGCATGATGCTTCTCCAGCCTTCTTGTGGCCTTCACATACTCCTGTAAATTTTCAAAGATGGTCACTAATGCTTCAGAGATTAGACTGGTTTCTTACATGCTTTTGGGTGAATGCTGTTATTACCTCTCAAGAGCTGTTCTGTGAGCATTTGTTAGGTCTACCTTTTTGTAACCCACCCTTTTCTCCCATTGCCAAATTAATTTTGCTTGTCACATTTCACTTTTTCTTCTGGAAATTAAAGGAACATTTGTACTTCAGCCTTTACATCATTTGCTTTCCTTCCCTGTTTCTCAATGAGTGTAATTATCTTTATTTTTCTCTTCTAACATGCTTCTTCTCCAGTTTTCTTGTGACTGCAGAGCTCTTATTAACAGCTGTGCTGATTTTGACTAAGAGACCATCTAATCCAGTATCCTTCTACAAAAGGATAAAAACAGGACAAGTATATATGTTATTTTTGAAGTACACTTCCAATCTCCAGCTCCTCTCATATCAGGGAATTTCCTGAGCCTAATGTGAGCTGTTTAACCATTAACAATCAATAGATTTGACTTACTAGTACTTGTCCTGTCTTTGGATGAGTGCGTGTAAAGTTTTTCATTGTTTTTGGAGAAGTGCTACCACACAAGTTACCAGCTGATGAAGGGTCATATTTGTTTGTTTTGAAGCTGACCCTCACTGGCTCCATGTGGATGGGTGTCAGTACTTGTGTCTGATGAGATGGTGAATAATCTACCCTGTTCCCTGTCTTTTCACCACTCATGAGTTTACAGATCTCTGTAATGTTGCCTGTCTTGCATCCTAATTTGTAACAGGGGTGCTGGTCCATGGCAAAGAGAAGACTTATCTGGGTAGCATCTCAGGTCAATACCTTTTGCTGAAGCCTTGGGACGCTGAAGAGCTTCAAGTACAAGCACTAGAGTACTTTGAGTCCTTGGCCAGCCTATCTGAAGGGAAACAGTGAAAGCCTGGTGCTTTCCCAAGATGTCTCATGTGCAGTTTTCATACACCTGTTGAAAAACAGCCTCTCTGTCCTTTAGTGCTGTGTTAAAATCAGGAAGAGTTCCAGGTGTTCCTCAGGGGTATTCATACCTGTGCTAAGACATTGAAGGGAGGGGTTGGTGTGGCCAAGGCTTTTCCTCTGGAATGGTGGAACAGAGGGTTGAACATGTTTTCAGGACTGCTTTCCCCTTCTCTTTTCAGAGATTGGCCAGCCCGGCTGAGACCACTTAGCAATGACAAAACAAAAACTTCTGCTTGATGGGACGCTCTCCTTGTTTCTGATAGCGGCCTGTGAGGCTCAGCAGCCCCCGAGGAGTCATGTTGCTGCTAGTTCTGGTTCTCTGTGTGACAAGGAGGCAGAGTCCTGGGGACACCTGTTCAGCAGCGAGCGGCTGGATGCTTGGATCTGTTCCCTCATCGGTTCCTTCATGGTGGGGCTGAGTGGGGTCTTCCCCTTGCTGGTGATCCCCCTCGAGACGGGAGCTGCGCTGCGGTCAGAAGGTAAACCTGCCAGCTGCATTGGCCTTTCTGAAGCCACGTGTCCTGGGATGTGACAGCAGCACAGTGGTGAACAGGACCTTGTCACAGAAATGTTGTTCTCTAAAATAGAAAGTCTGTTTTCAGTGCTTTAGGCCATACCTGTGAATTTGAAAGGGAGTCCTTTGGCAAATGTAAGCCCTGGATGGAGCTTGTTCAAAGAGTACTGTTTTTCACCCTGCTTGGTTCAGGACCCTCCCACGCACTGCTGTCCCAGCCAAGTGGTGCAAGGGCTTTTTCTTGCACTCCATTTGGTTTGTGCTCTCTCCTTTGAAAGCTTGCTTTGCAGATACTTCCAATTTGGGTTTCTTTGTGCAAAATCTCAGCTGGAGATGTTTTGGCTCCTGGCTGAGTAGTGATCAGTTTTTTGCATCTTTTTTCTTCTTCTTCTTTTNTCACGCCGTTTGAAGCAGTTGTTGAGTTTTGCAATTGGTGGACTACTGGGAAATGTGTTTCTGCACCTGCTTCCTGAAGCCTGGGCCTACACATGCAGTGGAACAACAGGTATGAGAGCCTTATATGCCCAGAAGCAGCTTGTACCATGCCTACTGCTACATGTTTTGAGTCTGTTCCATCCTGAAAGGCCAAGACCAGCCAGTCTGGGTCAGCCCAAAAACTGGTCTGGGCTGGTATCCTTTTTCAAGCAATATATAAAAGCAAATGCCTAGGGAAGGATGTGAGAATAAAAAACCACACACGTAATACTTCATCTTTGTACTCAGCAGTCCTCCAACGACTTCGAAATTAGAGGCTTCCTCAGTTGGCCATGGTTTCTTAATGTTTAGTAACTTGGAATGGTTTTCTTGTCTATTGACTTTTCCTATCTTGCCTTGGACTGCTATAAATCTCTGTTGATTTTCCTTTGTCCTTTCTGTAGGGAAAGGGATTGCTTCTTTAACCTGATGGGAGGTTATGAAAGTGTATGTGGTCTGGTACACCAACATGTTCACCATCTTAGTTGGGGATCAGGTGCACCTTTTTTACAAATCTGTCCCTATAACAGTGTTACTCGTAGAGCCTCTTTCTTGGCACTAACTGGGGCTGCTCTGTTGGATGCTTTGAGTTATGGGAGTTCATTTATTGCAATCTTTGCTCCATGAAAAATCATGGAACATTGTCTATAGAGACACAATTAAGATTGAGGGGTGGGGCAGAGGAAGAAAAAGGAAATGCAGGTGACAGAAACTTGTTTGCCAGCAAACTAAACAGAGTTTAGTTAGACCTTGTGGTATCAGTGTAGCTCCTTCATCCCTCAAATAGCCAGGGATGCTGAAACCTATAATGTTTGCATCTCTCTGCTTCAGCAAACTGATATCATAGAAGGCAAGTACTGCTGCATCCCGCCTGCTGAGAAACCAAGAAGTCATTTTTCTGCTGAAAATGTGAGAGAGGGAAGATGATGCCCTGTGTTTCCCAGACTTTCTTGCACCTATGTCCTGGGGTTTCAAATCTGCCGGGCCTTTAGTCCTCTTCTTCCTCACAGCTCTAGCACTGTCAGCAGAACCTGTACTTTTTTTCACCCTGTTCTACAGTGGTTCCCAAATTACTCTCTTCCTGCTCAAGCTTGTTTGCTTCTGCCAGACTGTCCTGAATCATAAAGGTTTCCTTGACCCATGTAAGTCCTGTTACAGAGTCGTTCTGTTCTTCCATTGCAATGCAATTTCCATTTCTGCAATGAGGCTGAATGGATTATTATCTCACAAGCTTGGCTGTAATTGAAAAGAAAGTTTATAGCTTTGGGCTTAATAACTTGCCGAGGTGTGGCAGAAAGGGGAAGGTGAGTCTGTAACTCCACTAATGGCAGATTTCGTGTCAGGGCTTGCTGCTCACTAGGTACAGCTGCTGGATTTTTGTTGGTGTAATATTCACTTGCCTCTGGAGCTCAGGGAAATTCCCAGTATTGTTAGGAAATATTCTGGGTTGAGCTGGTGCAGAAAAAGGGATGGTAGCTCTCACTCTGAGTGTCTCAAGATGATGATATCTGTTAGATCAAGAATGAGCAAGTTAAACTAATCTGCTTTGAGATGTGTTTATTCCTCTTACCTCACAGGGAGTTTTTCCATTGTAATTTGGTTTTTTGCCTTGGAACTTCGTGAAAAACTATGTACTTAATAGAGATGTGAAGATTTCTCTTTTGTCCTTCAGGAGAAGGGCAGAGCTTTCAGCAGCAGAAGCTTCTGGGTCTCTGGGTGATCATTGGTTTCCTGACCTTTCTGGTGCTAGAGAAGATCTTCCTAGAGAAAGAGGAGGAGTATCCTGGTGTGGTAAGTTAGCAGCCTGAGGGGAGGGAGTGCTTTTATATTTGAAGCTCTGTACTAAACACCTCATCTGCCCTATCTGACAGCATCAGGAAATGATCCTGTAGCTGTGAGTACCTTGTCATTGCCCTTTGGGAGTTTTTTGCCACTTTTTTGCCATTGGTCTGTCGGAGTAGGTTTCATCTTCAGGCTTTTGTTTTGTGTTTTTAACTGAGATTTCTCACTTCTGGTGAGGTTGTGTTCTTTATATGGTAAATGTAAAAGAGAGCTCCTCTTTTGTGGGGACTGGAAGCTGGAGCACTCTGCAAATGAGACTTTGCTCAAGTAAGCTTTGAGGGGTGACAGCTTGCTGATTCGTGTTCCACTGACCTCTCCTGACTCATTCTCTTTCTGGGTCCTCAGTCAGGACAAAGGCCAGCCTTCTTGAAGATGTTTCTTCTTGGTTATGTCCTGGACCAGATGTTTGTTTGGGTAACTTTGTGTGGTGGAAGGAGTTTATGATTGGCCAGGTGATTTTAAGTTCAAAGGAGTCACCCAGCTGCAAAGGGGAGATGTAGACAGAGATACCAGAAGGTAATTCCAAGATACAGGAGAGCACCTAGTCTTCAGACATCTGCACAACTCCTGGCTGCAGCTCCTTTAGACTGTTCAGTCCTTGCTGTGCCATGACTTTAGAGAGGTGAAATTGCAGGTCAGGCACTACGTAAGAGCAATCAGGTGTTAACTTTGACTCAGTGTGAGACTTTAATGCCTGAAAGGAACTTCATCTTCTCATTTAGAGAGAGGCTGAAATCCTAGATAAATATCTTGTTGTTTGGAAGATGATGATCCCAGCTATGGAATAATTCTGTAGACTTAAATATTCTGATGCCCTGGGGAGAGCAAGACTCTTTTGCCCCCATCTCCTGCCCAGATGGAGTTGTATTTCTCTGGGCAGCAGCTCCTAACAGGAGGGGCAGGCTCAGTCCTTTATCTTTCTAGGGGACCCTGACTCATACCAAGGGGCTGTGACTCCAATTCCTCCTCTTTCTATTTCTCTTGAGGATTGAGAGGTCTTAGCTCTTGTTGTCTTTCATGGCGATGTCACAATGCTCTCTGAATCTGTCTCATTTCTGGCAGTTATTAAACTGCAGTGTCAAAGCTGCTGATTCGCAATGTAAGGACAAAAGGATTAAGGGTGAAGGTTGGATTTCTGATCCTGATTTATGCTCATTCATCACTGAAAAAAAATCAGTGACAAGTTCGTTTCTCCTAATTTAGGACTGTGATTCCAAAGCACCATCTGGAAAGATTCCCAATGGAAGCGGCTGCCCCCTGCCGAAGGTGGCAGGCCAGTCCCAAAGAGCACGAGCTCAGTGTAATGGCTCCTCTCTCCAGTCTGGTCCGAAAAACAACAGAATCAAGGTAAGAGACCCACAAACTCACCTTCACTTTTTAGTCAGGAATTGTCTGTGGAAAGAACTGTGCCTGAGTGGGAAACTCAGCACTTGAGTTGTGTGTAATTTTGTTCTGTTGAAGTGTCTGTCCTGGTCACAGCAGACTTGGGGAAAATCTACACTGCAGCTTATGCAGAAGAGGCAAAGTCAAGATTTTAAAGGCATAAGTCTGATGTTGTGTGTTTTGGCTGAATTCTGATACCAAAATACAGAATTTCATGTTTTATTACTCCATATTTTGTAGTCAATATGTCTTCATTTGCTTAATTTTTTGCACCATGATTTCTCTGTTCTCTTCTGCCTGCATTGTACTGATTCTGAGCTGCGCTTTCCCTTTTAAGGCACCTTTTGGAAGTGTTTTGACACCTTTAGGAAGTGTGTTGAAGCTACCCAGTGTAGAAATTAAAAGTTCAATTTCTCAGATTATCAGTTTATCTGCTGCCGAAAAGGACTTCTTGTCCACTTCTGTCTCCAGACCTGTATTTCCCATCGCTTCCTTTGCACTGGATCTCATCTGACCTCACAGTGAGCCTATTCAGGGAGCTAAACAGGCAAAGAAGTTGCCTGTCTACACCCACACACCCACCTCCCACCCCCTGGTCTATTTCTCTCCTAACTTAACTTCTTGAATCAGCTTGGCATGCAGACAGGCAGCCCGTAGTGCTCGGATAAGGGAGATCAGCAGGCTCGTAGGACTGGAGGTGAAGGAGGAAAAGGAGCCCTGTACCATTGGGAAGTGGATAACCTTTACATTGGCCTTGCTTTCAGTTCAATGTTACTATCTTTGTATTGTGGAAAACCCTTTTCTGGGTGAACATTACAAGTGAGAGAGTAAACAACCACTTTGGTGAAGGAGGACCTGCAATTTGAGTTTGAAAGCCCATAAAAATGTGCAAGATTGTATGAGAGTAACTATGAACAGAAAGTGTGCTTGCATGAACTAGCCCAAAGCTGGATATGTGGTCAGGCAGAGGCTCTCCAGTCTTTCTATTTTAAATCTGTTTTGCTGTAACTTTGTAGCTCTTCCTACAGAACATGAAAGTTATGCTGAGGTCACTGAGTATTTTTGACATCTGTCACATCCATGTAATTTGTACATAACACTGCACAAACTGCAAGGTGCCACATGGATGTTTCTAGAGGTGGTAGTAGTGAAGAGACCAATATTACTGGGTTATGAAACATTGTGCCCTAATTTTGGAAGGGTTTATATAAGGAACTATAGACTACTGATTTCAAGTAGAAATGAAACACTGATAGGGGATACAATTGCTCAGGGCATGGTCTTAATATAAAAAATAATAATGTAATTAATGCTAATCGGTATGATTTTATGTAAGATAAATTCTTATCAACCAGACATTTTTCCTGCTTTTTAGTCAGGCATAAAATTGTTTAATAAAGGTCATGGCAAATGTATATAAAACATAACTTTCTCCCCCATTCTAATCAACTTCACTAATATTAGCTGTATTAAAAATCTGTTATTCTGTTACCAAAAAGAACTGATTTAATGCAGACCCCCTCAAATCTGTTCACTGGTGGGTTCTGATTTTTCTAAGTCATTATTTATAAAACCAATTTATCTTCACATTTGCAGGTACTGCGTTACATAAATGGCACATTGTGACTGCATGAAGTCAGCAATAGCAGCTAAACTGAGTAACTTCATCAAAAGTGCTGAATTTTTAACAGGTTTTGATACATGCAATTTTAAGGAATAGATTAGGAAGGACTGCAGATCATATTTACAAGATAGGGATAGTTTCTAGATAGTCAATGCCTTGGAAAAACATATGAGGATTACAGTAGGAAATTGAACACATTCTTCCCTTATGGTGCTATAGCCAGGAGGATGGGTGGGTAGGAAATAATATGTAAGAGGAGAGGTGAGAGTTCCTCTTTCTGAATAGCAGTATTGGAACAGCTATCTGACTTTTTCCAGTAGTGCTATTCCAAATATCCAAAATACTCCTGATAATTTGTAAAGGAGTCAGGAAGGAGATGAAATAATATTTTAAGTTTGCAGTACATGATAAGTGGTTTTCTTCAGTTTAGCTCTGTAGTCATGACAGATCAAGGGTGACTTAGAGTATACAAATACCCATGTAAGACAGATGACTAAAATTGAATAGTTACAGCTGTAGCAAACAGTAGCAGACTAGAACTTAGAGACGACTCTCTAACTGAGGGTAACTTGCCAATGGACCAACATGCCTTAGAGATAGCAGATTTTTTGTCACTTGGGAGCTTTATGCTGTGGTTTAAGCTGCTCTCTTACAGGGTACATTTTAGCTTAAGAAACAATGAACTTTGTGTAGAAATTAAATTATTTCTGTTGTGTTACATGGAAGGTTTAGACAACCCTTCTAGCTTTAAAATCCTAACACATCTGTTCAGTTTTACAGATGGTTGTTGATATGCATGAATTAGAAGCTAAAGACTTAATGGGTGTAGTTTTAACTTTCTACCTTCTGATCATATAATTGGAATATTTTAATAGTCTTCCTGGTAGGGTGGAAATTATCAAACCTACCAAGATACTCCTGCGTTGTTAGCCTGTTTCCTTAGGCAACAACATAAGCAGTCGTTCCATCTGTCTGTCCATCTGTTCTGCCCTTCATTTTCAATAACTTTTGAACCCATAATTAATTTTCCTTGAGTTCAAGAGAGGATGGGAGTCTTGAGGGTGATCGGATTTCTGCGAGTTCCATACAGATCAGCATGACAGTAGAGGAGGAGTGCAGAGTGATGCCCTGTCGAAAGCCGCAGTCGGAGCTCGGGTGCCGCATGCTGCCCGGCAGATGCGCCTGGCTGGCGGCTGGGCAGGGGAGCATCTCTGTCCCGGCCTGCTGGGGACGTGGCTGCCACTCTGGGCAGGGCACGTGCAGGGAAACGGTGCTGCTGGGAGTGAACAGAGGAGGTACTCGCGAAGAAAAGAGTGAAATCCGTAGCATGACAGATTTTTTTGGTTCTACTATTAACTCAGAAACCCCCATTTTTTCGGCAAACAAAAAGGGAAAGACACTATTTAAATGAACGCAGTCACCCTTCAAGGCTTGATGATTAGTAAGTTGTAATCAGTTGACCGTTGTCCACATATATATTAGAACTTCTGCTTTTTAGCTGCTGCTAGGATTTGTCCTAGCTTGAAAACGGCAGGTGGGAGGTTTCCTTTGCACGCAAACATAGATCGGTTCTGTCCCTCATTGCAGCCTTTATTCCCTCAACAAGTAAAAACATTGTGTACAGTACTTTTGCCTTGCCTATTCTTTCTTTCTCCCTGTGGCACATGGGGTCCTGGTTGATTTGTGGAAGTATGTTTTATTACACAGTGACATTAATTCTAAAGCATGAACATAAACACTTCATCTGGCTGTGCTCTTTATGAGCAACGAGAACATCCTGTTAGGGATTCGCAGAATGTAAATGTCAGAGGCTCATAACTGTCAAATCAACCCAATTTATTTCTGAGCACTCCAAAGCTTTGCTTCTTTCAGTGACAGCTTTTGCCCAAGCCACTGACAACAAAAAGTCATAATGTTTTAATCATGAAGTCTATTTTTTCCCTATACGGTGTGGTATGGGAAAGCATTTTTGTGTAAAACTTCTGTAAGTAATTATTATTATCCCGTGGGGAAAACGCCATCACGTAAAAAAACACCATGAAAAGGAGAATTTTAGACAGTTATATTTGACTGTCTAAGAATGAGAGTATGAAGAATGAGAAGTAAAACTGCTGCATTTTTGGGTCTGCCTGCATGTGTCTGTTTGTGTTTCCTTTCTTATAAAAACATGCAGCGATCTTCTCTTGCATTCATTGTGGAGATGTTACCTAGGTTATTACTTAAAAGTGGGCTAGGCATTGCTTAATCCTTAATTTTCATATTTAATCATCAATGTAGTTTAAAAAACTTAGAGGCTACTAAGGTGCCCCAAAATAGTGCAGTAAAAGTGCCCTGCAGAAAGGTGGTGCTTTGGAAAGAGAGATTTGACAGAAGGCTCCTGAGCTGTGGCATACAAATAACAGAAAGGAAAGATGCCCCAAGCAGAGTTGATAGAAACAGGGAAGAGCACAAGACCAAAAAGAGCTAATGAAATCCATCAGCACTTGTGGTTGTCCAGCTGAACTTTGGCATCTGATGCTGTGGTGAAGTAAGAGGTTAATGCTTCACAGTTTCTAGACAGTCTCTCCACTCACTGGATACTGGCCTGTATCTGGAGTTCTTGCAGTCCAGAGCCTGATACATGGGCTAACACCTGGTTTGACAGTAATTTAAACTGAAGTGCTGTATAGTGAACTGCAGTATCTCAGGACCCACATGCAGCAGTTTTTGTTAAATATGATGGAAAAAAGTGCCAAAACCTGTGAGCTAAAGAGATGGGGTGGTACCCTCATAAACCACTTTCGGTCAAATAGTCAGATTTTGTCAGGAGATGACCCTAGTTAGAATGATAGGGAATTTTAACATAGAGATGGATATGTGAGGAAGGCAGCTGCTTTATGCTTAAAATTTTAAGAAATGTGTTTATATGCAAATGCTGATACATGCTATCCAGCCTTCTAGTAGGTGGCTTTTTGGTGACTGTCATCACTATCTTCTCTTTTGATTCTTTGTTAAGGGAAAGCAAGCCCACAAGCACGAACTTTTTTTGGTACAATGTTTGAAGATTTGTTTAGTTATAGAAAGCAATTCCAGCAGCATTTGTTCTGTTGCATTGTTCTTGCCAGCTTTTGAAGAGGAGATATTTAACAGTTGGATATTAAAGTACATGACTTGAAAACAAGATCAAGTCATACTTGAAACTAGTCAAAGCCTGTGTAAATTAGTCAGCGCTACCTAAAATTGGTTGGACTTAGAATTAAGTATATTCTTTCATTTTGGCTTTCTTCTTTTTCCTTTCTCCTTTTCTGTTTCTAGATCTCTTCATCATTTGCATATGGTAATTATTCTAATCTCAGACAATACTTGCCTACCCTAAAACTTAGTTTACTCTAAAACCAAAAATTGCATTTAATTTGTACTGAAGCACTGACATCGTTTAAGATTTTCAGCAGAAGCATCATGCTCTGACCTTTCCCATCTGATTGTGGCTGCATAACTCATGTCTTAGCCATGTGCTTTCTTTTATCTTGTTATGTCTCTTCCTTTATCAGGGGCTCTTCCTTCTCTTTGCAGATTAGTGGATACCTCAATCTGCTGGCCAACACCATTGATAACTTCACACACGGCCTGGCAGTAGCAGCCAGCTTCCTGGTTAGCAGAAAGGTAAGGTTTCTGTCCCCAGCTGTGTACTGAAATGGAGAGGCCTTGTCTCAAGTGTGATACAACATGCAAAACAGCCAAGAAATGTGAGGAGTTCCTTCCTATTTTCTGGAATTTTTTGAGAAAATGCAGGCTACAGTAAAACCCAACTCTGTCCTGATCCTCTGATGCAGACCTTCTTCAAATGTGGGACATGTTAGTCATTGGTACTGGCATTAGGGGGTGGATTAGCTCATCTACCCTTGTCTATTCAAAAGGCAGTCCAGAGTAACAAGATGAGGATGATCACCTCAGAAATGGGGACATAGGCGAGGCAGAAACGTTTAATGCATTTTTGCTTTGGTCTTCAACACTGATGATGTGCTGTGAGGTTCCTATTGCCCTGAGCTGGAGCACCATGACTGTGAGACTGATAAACTCCCAGTCAAGCCTGCATTCATGTGGGATCTGTGGCTCCAGCCAGATCCCTGTAAGTGCATGGGACCTGATGGGATTCATCCAAGAATACTGGGATTGTTTCCTAATTGCTTTCTCTCTGCTGCAGGTTGGGTTCCTAACCACAATGGCCATTCTCCTGCATGAAATCCCACACGAGGTGAGAGGGCTTTCCATCCTGCCATGGTGAGGGGGATTACAATGTGCTTCATCTACTAGGAGGAGGTCTGGGTCTGGTTAACATTTTCTTGTCTTCTTGAAAGCTGCTCCCTCTGGGAAACTGACAACATTAAAAACCAGGAAGAGTCTTGAAGCACCAATCTTGTTGTGAATGGCCTTTGTGACTGAGAATTTAGTATTCATGTTTATTAACTGTCAGCTCTTGGTTTGCTTAGGTTGGAGACTTTGCAATTCTACTTCGGGCTGGCTTTGACCGCTGGAGTGCAGCCAAGATGCAGCTTTCCACAGCTCTGGGTGGAATTCTAGGAGCCTGCTTTGCAATATGTGCTCAGTCACCAAAAGGAGCAGGTAAGGTTCCCTGAGACCCCTGTAGAAATGGGGGGGGAGGCAGTGCTTGTCATCCTTGTGTATCTTCTTTCCCTTCTGTATTGTCTCCCATGGCTCTGTCTCAGTAATAACCAAAGCTTTCCATATTTGTGCAGGAGAAACAGTAGCCTGGATCCTCCCTTTCACTTCTGGAGGATTTCTGTACATTGCCTTGGTAAATGTTGTGCCTGATCTCCTGGAGGAAAAGAATCCTTGGTAAGTGCCCCCTCCTGTTCCTCTGCAGCAGTTCGTGCTGCCACGGGGCAGGGATATAACCCAGCCTGTTCTGGAAGTGTGTGAATGCCAGCTTTCCAAATCCTACAGACAAGGCTGGAATCAAAATAGACTGCTGTGCTATCTATTGCATTTGTGGGACTACAAAGACCCTCTAAAACAGGAGAGCTTTCACCTGGGTGAGTCCCAGAGATTGTGCTGGCACAGTATGTAGTAGGGCCAGCCTAGAGCAAGTTCCTGGGAAACATTTACAGTAAGGACACCACTGCCCAGTCTCTGTTTTCAGCTTCCAGCACATACTGGTGTAGGGACTGTCTGAACCAGGGCCCCACAGAGGTGTGTGTGTGTCTGATAACCACGTGTGGATCTAGCCTTCCATGCTTCTCTCATCCCTTTCTGACCCTATCCATTAATTCGGGCTTCTGCAACCTCCTTTTGGCAGCAGTTTGCAGGGTTTGACTGTACTGTGTTAAGTGATGCTTCTTATTTGGTTTTTACACTCTTGCTTATTGATTTTTTATTAGATATCACTGTGTTGCTGTGTGAGTAGAAAAAGAATAGTTCTCTTTATCACTCAGCATTTCATGGTCTGTCATTGTATTCCACCTCAGACATCCCTTTTCTGAACTGATATATATATTACAGTATATTTGGGTTTCCCTCGTGTATTATTTTAGTTTCTTACAGTCTAATTAAGGCTGTAGCAGGTCCAAATCCAGCTGTTCCACAGTAAAGGCCCTCTCAGATCTGCTGGCAGAATGCCCTTGAATGTTCCCTCCTATTTTAGTTATAATAAGACAAATAACTTTAGTAGTTTAAATAAGATGCCTTGGTTCACCTAGTTAATTTTGACTGAAGCAGTGCTCAAAAAACCAGCTCCACAGTTCTATCTGAAGAGGTAGGAACTTTTTGTGGAGAAATGTTAATTTGGGTTGGTAACCTCTTGTGTTGGCAGAGGTTGTTGGCAGAATATGCAGAGGTGGGAGGCACACAGTCACTTCAATCCAACATAAACCTGACACAGTGCTAAAAGAATGGCCAAATTTACTGTTTTGGTTTTTTTTTTCTGTGACTGTAGTTGTTAGCTGGATGAGGTCCCTAAAGTGTCTGTGCACATGCTGCATAAGTGCTGGTTTCCTCGTGAGTGAAAGGACATGAATATGTATTTGAATAGCTGCAGGACTGAATCAGCTCGAATTGATTTTGAAGCCTGGAGTCGGGCCTTGCAGCTGAGCGGAACAAGTACCTGCCAGTTTATAGGCAACTTCTTTGCCTGGGGTGCTGGGAAGGTCTTCTCATCTGTGTTAGTGACTTCATACAGCTGTTGTGTTCTCTGTGTGGTAGATTTGGAAGGGCAAAGAACAAATCGTTGGAGAGCTCTGCGCAGCTGCCTATGGGGATCGGTCTATGGCTCCTCCTAATTTTGCTGTTTCTTTCCCAGGAATTCGCTGCAGCAAATTCTGCTCCTGTGTACGGGCATTACAGTCATGGTGCTACTCGCGCTCACAACTGAGTGACCTCTGCGCAGACCTCATGATGCCTCCCAGAGCCACCACAGTGACTCTGAGCTTTACAAAGCAATAAGGAACACTAATGTTACTTCCTACGTGTGTGCGCGCGCAGATCTGGCTGCTAGTATGAGAAGCAGGTGAGAGAGAGGTCTGGCTGTGCAAGACTTCATTCCCTGGCTCTCCTATCCCTGTTCTGCTAAAATCCACACATGAGGGCTTCTGTTCTTTTTTTGGTTGGTTAGTTTTTATGGAGCAAAAGATACACTGGGCAGAAATGAACTGAACAACTCCACTATGAATGAATGATGTTTCATTCTGATGGAACTGCACCTCCCAAGCTCTTGTGTGAAATCAACAGAGGTGATTCCTATATCTGATGAAGATAAAGGGTTTTTCCTACCACTTCAAGGGCTGGAGGCAGAACAGGCATGACAAAGCAACAATAAACAGCTTTAGCCAGAACCCCCTACCCATGAGAAGTCGATGGTGCTGAGATAGAGGGGAAGAGACCCTTTCAAACTTGGTCTCCAGCTTTTCATTGACACCACTTGTTCCTAAAGGTAGCGTTGGCCTCAGCAGTCCAGCTCTTTTGGTCTGTTTTGTGTTTGTTTATGTTGAAATTGAGCCAAAAGCTTGAGGCACTTTAGGGTAAGTCACTACAATTAAATGACTCGGCTTGGAGATTACTTGCCTCAGCCCTAACCACTCCAGTAGCCAGCACAGCCCAACTGTTTATCTGATAAATGATCAGCAAATGTTTCTTCAATTGCCATACTACCAGCTCACATCTGGAGGGAAAGCCATGTAGCTGTTGTGACTGAGCTCCCTCTCCTCATAGCCATTAGCTGAACACGCCTCTGAGCCTGCTCTTGAGAGCTATTCATGCACCATCTGCCCACACCGTGTTTCAGAGCTTTCTTGAGGTGTAGCTTGTTAGCCCTGCCCAGCAGCAGGGCTGCAGCACCCCTAGACTGTCACAGCAGAGGTGCTTGAACACTGCAGCCTGGTCAGCAGCTGATAACTCCTGGTTAGCTTTTCCTCTGTTCAGTGTAGACTATTTGAGAGCATGCTGTACATGGTAGCCTATTTCTGGGGTTCTTACCTCACAGTGGAGTTCATCTGTTGAGGATGAATGGATAAGAAATAATACTGACAGCCCTTAAATGGGAAGGTTGAAACTGCTGGTGAAAATATTTTTAAGTAAGGTGAGAAAGGGATATGAAAGGGTGACAGTAAGTATGCTTTAAGAGGAGTTTTCTGTTATGTGATGCTTGGGATAGAATTTTTGGCAATTTGAGACCAATAAAAAAAAATAAAATTTCTAGTGCTTTCCTCCATTCCAGCTCACAGGGCTGACCAGGCCATAATTCCACAGGAATGTTTTATTGCCACACAGATGTGCACAATTACTAGATCATCTCTTCTGTAGAGCTTATCCTCACTTTACTTAGATTTGTTTAAAAACAAGTCTAATTGAACTAGCAGAGTCACTGAACACAAAACAGGTGCCACAGTGTGATTTACACCAACTTAGCTCAGTATTTTAACAACTTTTGTGAAGCAGTAGAGCTCTCTAGTCTGCACAGGGCCTTATCAAGAGGGCTCATGCCTTGAGAGGGCGGTTTGGGTCAGAGCAGCAAGGCAGGTATGCTGCCCACAGCAGAGGCATTACTTCCCTAAGAGATTCCTGAACTGTTGACACAGTTCTTTTTTATGACAGCTCCTGTCCTACTTTTCAGTGAGTGCTGGAGAGCTCATGCTTGCAGTTCTGTCTGCCCAGGAACTGCTGTCTGAAATTTTTTCAGCATTCCTTTCCCCGGACTCACATTAGTAACTAGTTTCACTGCAACGAGGGAGGCTCAGTGCAATTGTTTATTCCTCTTTACAAAGTTGCCTTCCTGTGCCAACAGCTCTCTCCATCATTCAATTGTCGTGAGGTCTGAAGGTAGCATCCACTTCCTGCTTTCCTGGAAAGATGATTAATCCAGTTAGCCTGCAGGGACTGGGGGAGTATGCCAACCCTCTGGTTCTAGCTTTGGGGGATCCCCCTGCCCAGGGACTGCAGCTCAGCAGACCCTGTAATAGGGCTCTGGAGGAAGCAGGCTTGCACAGAAAGTTGTGCCTGCTGTTTCTCAAGATGTCTTTCCCAAAATAAGGCTGGCATTTAAGTTGAGGCATTGCCAGGTGAGTGCCCATGAGTTGGCGTCGTTGCATCAGCACTGAGCCTTGCCAAGACTGAAAACCACAGTCAGGATTTTATACTCAGCGTTCAGGAATGTGAAGTGGATGACACTGAAGAAAGAATTTCTGAGCTGTTTTTCTTGGCTGCTGTCACAGGCATGGATAGTCTGTGGTTCTTGGGAAGATACCCTGGTAGGAGGTAGCATGGGGCTTGTGGGAGGGAAGGGTTCGATAGATTTCTGTTGCGTCAGCCCTGGGGCTGAGGATTGAGAGCCTTGGGAGGAAATGGAGCATCACTCCATCACATTTGTCACTTTTGGAAATGCAGAGAGAATTGTATTTTCTAGCTCTATTTTTTCAGCTGCTCTTATGCATTTTCCCCCTTCATCTGTATTGGTCTGCTCTGCATGGCGACAATAGAGATGAAATAAATGGTTTTCCATGTTGGTTTGTGTTGTTGGGTAATTTTGTTTGGTTGGCTTGGGCTTTTTTTGAAGTTCCTACTTTTCTTTGATTTAAAAATTCAATTCAAATTTCATTTGAATTACAGAGACATACCTCTGGGTTAGTCTGGAGCAGTCTGGACTCTGGGTTGCTGCCAGACTTTCCTCAGGCTTTCACAATTGAAAGAAAAAGTTCTATTCCAGTTTCTTCTTTCTGCTGCCATGGAACTGTTTTCCAGGAGCAGTGTGGTACAACCATAATTCTTGATTGCTGCTCTGGATTCTCTGAAAAGCATCACCAAGTAAGTTTCTCCTCTTTCAGGGGAAAGCTTGCATTGTAACTTTACTGTTCAGAGAGTTTTGCAGCCATTCTTGGCTGTAATAATTTATTTTTTTAATCAAAAAACCTTAAGGCCTGTGTGGTATCAGTTAACACTAAGATGGATACCTGCCAG
Organism: Melanocharis versteri; assembly: GCA_013397845.1. Lineage (NCBI taxonomy): Eukaryota > Metazoa > Chordata > Aves > Passeriformes > Melanocharitidae > Melanocharis > Melanocharis versteri. Next base: position 217,670 of record VZTG01004599.1, read on the forward strand.
GTAGGACAAAGATGCAATCGTCAAAGGTTGTGTGTACCAATTGCCCAGAAAGGACTAAAAGGAAGTTCTCTACCCTTCAAAAACATGGGTTCAGAGCATGCCTTATCCCACTCTTCATCTGGAAGATTTTCAGCTATAAATGGTGCATTTATATCTCTTCTTACCCAAAGTCTTCTGTAAAAAGAAGGAAAACCGTAACGCAAGAGCTGGAAGAAGATGAAGGCAGGTAGGTGATCAAGGGCATGATGTCACAGTCTGTGGATTTTGCCAGTAATCTACATTTTGGAATCTCTGTCCCTGGATTTACTATGCTGCACTCTTGGGCTGTGTTGGTACCCCTGCCCTTGGGGCTGTGCTATAAGCCTCCCTCCCTCCTCCCTTTTTCCTTCTCAAAGTGATAAAAATTAACATGAATTAATCAGCTACCTGTTTCACTGGCTCCAGGAAGAATGGCTCTGACACAATTGCAGTAGCACAGAAAGGAGAACAATTAGAGTTTCATACATGGGAACTTTCTAAGATGATGGTATTGCTGAAGCCCCTGTCTTCTGAAACTGTAGCCTGAGGAGCTCATGTGGAGAGTAGGGTGACATAATAGGACTGCAGACTTAGGAGATGTGAATATTTGGATCTTTCTGGGAAAGAGCTGTTACAATTGAAGGATTTTTCCATGTTAGCTAGAGCAGTGATTGTATTTGAAAATTATTTTTCATTCTTGCTGTGGAAGACTTAATTTAGCTGGTATGTGTAAGAAAATTCTTTTGACAGCAGCCCTTTCAATTTGTCTGCCTCGAAGGCACTAATGTGCAGCTGCATGGATGGTAATCCCATCTGTCCAGTGCAAACTGCAGAAGAGGATCAGGCAGAAATGTGGTTAAAACAAGCTTTAGCTGTGGCTGCTGCGTGTTTCCACCAGGCAGAGTGCTCAGGGGAGATAAGCAGGACTCTGTTCTGGGCAGTGTTGCTGGGAGGGAGAGGTGTTGGGGAGGGTGTTTAGGTTGTGCTCAGTGTGGCCAAGAGACCAAGAAGTGACAAGGGGGAGGTGGTGGTGGAGGGAAAGGATTGGAATTTCCTACAGTTGAACATCTGCTCCTGGGAACCAATTAAAACTACTTTCAACAAAAAAAAAAAAACCACCCAAAAGCTTAGGATTTCAAAACTGGACGTTAAATTAGTAGTTTAGGCATAGTATATCACTAAATCATTTTAGCTGGAGGCCAGAATTGATGAGACGATGCCCTAAAACTGGCTTTGGGGACTGACTGATAGTGCTGTAGCTGGAGGAACAAGTCCCATACAACAAGCGGGATCAGAAAGGATTTTGTGCCCCTATAAATGCTGCATTTAACTAATAGCTTGGATTTAATCTGCTTCTGGTTTCATAAAATAGATTGACATTTTTCAGCTTTTTCAGGCCTTATTTTCCATTAACTAATAATGAAGGGTTGAGGAGAAGTCATAATCCAAATGCCAACAAATGATGTTGCGGGTGGTGTTTGTATTTCGCGTACACTTGAAAAACCGCTGCCTCCCGGGGCCTGAGCAGGGCTGATCGCTGCCCTTCTGCCCCGGGCAGGCCAGCGGCACGGGCGAGTGCCAGGCCCGAGGAGCCGCGGAAAGGCTCGGAGGGTCCGCTCAGCCCTTCCTGCGGTCATCCCTCCCCGGGCAGCGGCCCGCGGCCGCCGCCGCACCGCCTGGGGCGCGGGCTCCGCCAAGGGCGGGGCCCTCGGTCG
>VZTG01004599.1:219712-237853 GCA_013397845.1 Melanocharis versteri
GGGCGTGCACGGAGCCCCGACGGACCCGTGGCTCCCAGTGCCCCTGACGTGCGGGCAGCGGCGAGCGCGGCCCTGACCCCATCCCGGGGTCTTGTGCGCCTCCCTCTCCGCTAAAAATGCTGCAGTGCTGGGTGGGACCGCGTCCTCGGAGAGCCCCTTCGGGGGCCCGGTGCAGGGCCTGACTCTCGGTGGGCATCCTCCTGACCCTGGCGCTTTCTTCTGATTGAGTGCTGAGAAACGTGCAGTGTTGTTTATAGCACTGTGATTTTTGCGGCAAGGTGAAAGGGACCTGTTGTTCGCGTTCTAGCATGAGGGAGTTCTCATTGCTGCGGTAGATTGCCGGGCTTCCATGGTGGCAGATGTCACTCAGGGCCCTCAGGGTGACAGGAGAGAAAGCTGTGGATCATCTGTTATTGTGGCACATGGTACAAAGCCAAGCAAGCCATGAAGTATGAATAAAATCCTGCATTTGATGGTACAAATAACATAGCGGGCTGACCCATGAAGTCAATGGGTTATGTATGGTTAATGATAAATAACAAGACTTACTGTTCCAGCAGGTACATATTAGCACAGAGAGAGTAGGAGTTGGGAAAAGTGCTTCCATTGAGGCACAAAATGGAAATGCTATCTTAAGAAAGCGAGAGCAGTTCTTCAGCTTGGCTTCCAACTGTGACGCCAGTCCTGCACAGCAGAGGCTGGATAGACTGGCACTGTGAATCTCAGCTCGTCTTTGTCCCTTCTTTCCAAATCACAGCAGTGACTCTTACTTCTAGAAACTCTAGTGCTGTGTGCTTAGCTTCTTTCTCTATTTATTCTCCTAGGATCCATTTTATGTGATTTCATTTTTTTTTCCATGCTGAGCTCCTTTCACTAAAAGGGAACTCATTAATTTCTTTCTATTAATTGTGGCTGTCATGTAAAATATTTATCTGTTTTTTTGCTTCACAAAAGCAAAATGCTTTCAGCTACCATTGAGATTAGCTAAGATGGGGGGAAGGGGTGGGAAGAATACTAGTTTGGACCTCAATACTTCTCTTTCTGAGGTATTTTCCCAACACTACAACAGTCGCTTAGAGAGGCTAGAGTCTGCATTCTACATGCAGGGCATTACAGGGTGGTGAATGGTCTTCCTCAGTGTTTGATGAGTAAAACTGGAAGGACTCTAAATCCAAAATGTTTTCTGTCTACTTTATTTCCTTTTTTCACCCAGCTGTTCTAAAAAAGACCTTGCCTTTCCCTACAAAAAGCCTTGCTACCCTTATATTCTGTGCCTATTAGGTCTGCAGTTGCTAGTGTAAAGATTTATGTGTCATCTTATAGAGGGAAATTATTAATAATAGTTCTTGTAGAATCAGATCTTTAAATAGATATGACTCTCTTCTCCCTTCTCCTGACCTGCTTTACTAGCAGCCTTTCCTCATTCCCACTGTGTCTGTCTTTTCTCTGACAACTGTGATTAAGCAGCCTTTTCTGACTGATGGTCAGGTGTGGCTGCATCTGAGCTGTTCTCTCAAGCACGATACCAGATCTGGGGCTTCTGAAAAGGAAAAGCAGGTATTTTTTTCCCTGGCGTGACCTGAAGATCACTACTGTGCACTGCTGAAAGTCCTACTTCCTCCTCAATTTGCATTAAGTTTTCAGCTAGCTCTTTGATGATGTGTGATGCCTTTCTTTATTCCTAGTATTCCTTAATCTAGATATTTTTATGGGCTTTTAGTGACAAGGGAGTAAATTTTATTTTTTCTCACAGTTCTGTGGTAATTTTGGTTTGGGTTTATAGTCTCCATTTTTTCCAGTCTCTCTGGAATTTCTTTCCTTTCTGCGTCTCTCTTAAATTCTGAATAAATGACTTAAGTCCATAAATACGCTTATCCATTTAGATAATTCCATGGATTTCTAGTCCTGTATTTATCTACTGCTATTAATACAAAGCAGTTTCATGGAAGCTTTCATACTTGAGCATTGTAGCTAATGATGCATATACAAGCATCCATTTATATATCTAGGATATTAAAAAAAGCAAAATATATTCACTTCATGTATCTAAAAGGAAAAGAACGAGTCAGAAAATGTAGTGCAAAACTGAGAGGTGGGCAATGTTTAAATGTAAGATGGGAATGATATGTGGGATTTTTCTTAAAATGCAAAATCCTTATTTTGGAACTGTGAAAAAATAGAGCTTAATTTTTAAAATACAATCAAAAGGCAAAAGAGGAAATAATGTACAATCCACATGGGGAAAATGGAGATTAGTGATCAGTGAGAGATAGAAGCCAGAGAACTGAACCATTTGGTGGGGAAACTGAGAAGATCTCTGCGCATATATAAGGAGGGGTTCTCTGAGTCTAAGAACATGAGCATTACACATCATCTTGTAGAGCCTGTGCTGTGTGGATTCCACATTTGGTAACTGATGCTACAGCAAAAACCATCTGCACGGAGTGTTCTTAAGTAGTAAGGTCCTGCAGGGATTTATTATATCTTGTTTAGGGGTCTTCTCTGCCTATTAGTGGAGTAAAAAAGTGTTGCTTACAAAATGGTGACAGTAGAAAATGTTAAATTGGGAAAGATCCATTCTAACAGGCTGCTTTGGATAACTTGGTGGGCTCATTGAACAACATGCGCTTCAACATCCCTAAATTGAAGGAATTAAAAAGTAAAAGGTTCATCGCTGTTGATAAACCGGGGATTTTATTGCTTTTCAGCCTTGCTCTGATAAGTTTCTGGGGTGGGACTGGTACATCTCAGATATACCGGGTGGAAAAGGCTTCTTGGTACCATGATGTGGCTGCAGAAGTGAGGAGAACCACTGGATGCTTAAGCAGAGGAACACAAGTTTGGGGCAGTAGTGAGGCCCTTGAGAGAAAACTGCTCAGTGCTGGTGTCTGTACTTCCCATTCTTTCTGACTGATGATAAATTGGAAGAGTTACAGGATTGACTGTGAGGTCTGTAGAGGATCGTGTAGTGGCACGTTTAATAAACGTGATCTGTTTGGTCATGGCCCTTGGTAAGTGTGATCTCTCAGTGTGATCTGTAAGAGTTCTTGTGGTATTTAAAAGAAAGGTTGATTTGTTTGGTCTGGTGGCCCTTGGGTGATGATGTGGACAGCGTGAATGCATGTCTGTGATGCTCCTCACAATCCTGGGCAGAAATGGTAGGAAAATGGCAGGGAGCTTCAATGGCCACTTGGTCCTGGGGCACGAGGAAGGGGAGGGCCAGGCCTCACATGGTAATTAATTATTAACTGGCCGTGGCTGCTGGTGGGCAGGAGGGAGTGTCTCCCAGCTGTGTGAGAGTCAAACTGCTCTGATGCTGGGCCACGTAGCAGAACTGAAAATGAACCCCTCCATTTATTCATAAACCTCTGGCACATTGTGTAGAGCAAACCCACATGTTTCAAAGTTGGAGACAAAAACTAAATTGAAAGTCAGGGTGTGCTAAGCCCAGCATTACAAACTGAATGTATCACAGCAGGGTTGGTATTTCCATGTTTCTGGCAGCTTAGGAACAAGGGGCCTGTGCTCTGCATGGGTATCTGGCTAATCTAGCAAGCATCCTCTGACCTTTCCCATCCTTCGTGTTCAGTCAGGAGAAAGGACTTGTCCAGAAACACTCACATGTACTCTTCCAAGGGCTGTGTGAGTTCCAAGGGGAACCTGTCTGCAGTTGCAGTCCTGAGGGGTAAAAAAAAACCACATTGAGGACAAGGTGTTAGAAACAATGTTGGCTGTGAGAAGGCACAGGCATGTGGCTGGGCCATGAAAGTGTCAGTGTGACACTGCTGGATGTAGTTCATTGCAGTTCATGTTTATTTTTTAATCAAGAAATGGTACATGCAGTGTGACTCTCACAGCATTCTGATAAAGCCCTTAGGAATGCTGGGATCAGGCTGTCCATCTAACCTTTTTCTTGGATGCGTGCTTTATGGTAAGCTAATGATGTGTGCACCTGCCTGCTTCTGTCCTGTATTCCCAATGTACTCGTGTGCCAAAACAGACAATGCTCACTTGTTGTTCACCACATGACTCTCTTCTATTCAAGCCCTTGCCTGAAGGCAAAGGTTTTAATTTTGGCAGGCTTTCTTATGGTGCTTGTCTGAGTGTGTTGTAAACAAAAGGGAAATCACTTTGCTAGCAGGTTTCTGAAATGGAGGGCAGGATGCTGTCCCTGTTTTATAGACTGCAATTGCAGGTATGTAAGGCTCAGGTCCAAGGACTTATTGGAGTACCTTTGAAATACCTTTTACTTCACAATAACTTCAGGACTGCAAACCTGATTTTGAGGTTTACTTTTTTTTTCCTTGAGTACTTAGAGAACAAGGTGTTATATGACTTTAAATGCAGACTTTAAATGTGGAGTACCTGGCCATATTCGAGTGCATGGCATCTCTGCAAGCGAGACCTAGAGATTCACTCAAAAAATGGGAAACACAAACTGGTGGTGGCAAATGCAAAATCTAGCTACTGAAGGTTGCCTGGGTGCATGTTAAAATTTCCTGGGAGAAAGTGCCTTAGGTATTCAGCTGAGAGATCACCCTCACTGCTTCCCTGATGCCCTGACTCTCCTGCCTGCCTATTTCAGCTTTTCTAGCAGATCTACAGAGAGAGGCCTCCCTTGTTTTGCCTATAGTGGCTCACACCAGAGTAGGTCCAGCCTGTGCTGTTGGGAAAACGGAATCCTGTTGGAAAAATGGCTTACGCTGGTGTAATCAAAGGCTGTTACCAAGCCTATGGATTAGAGGTCAGCACTGAGCAAAAGCTCTGAAATCTGTGCACTCCTGAGCTTTTTTTTTTGCAAACTTGCTGTTTTAATATAATTGTATGTGCTACCTATATAAAATTAGCTCTTCGTATTCTGGGGAAGAAAGGATTAGGAGTACAGTTTTTAAACCAGAGGCAGAATGAATTGATATCCAAAAATTTCTGAATAATCAGATTTGTATGAGAAGGTGGAGAGATTTTAGTTTACATGTTAAACTCTTGGAATAATAAAGAGCAAATACTTTGCTCAGTGACGTCTTAGCTGAGAAGTCCATAGCTTTGATCATAAGGGATGTACGTCTCTAGTCTTTGCTTTCTCTTCAGCGAGCTGTAAAAATAGTAATCCTTGCTCTTGTTTAATATACTGTTTCATATGTAGTTCTTTTTTGATCAGGAAATGTAAGTGCATAGATCATACTTTTAATGAATGCAGTGCATTATAATCTGAAATCTGATGTCATTAGTTTGTTCTATATACGTATTTCTCAACAACTCATGCAAATTGTGTCAATATTGAAATTGAGTTCAGTCGGCAGTTACAGGTGAAATTTGATTAGATCCTCTGATGTGCTGTATATGGTCTCAGTTCTTAACTCAGTCGTCTGCAGCCTTTGCAAATGAACTGGCACCCTCTGTCGCTGGGCTGTCTTGCAGATCATTGGCTCAGGTGGCTTTACAGCCTTGTCCTGAGGTAAGTGCAAGGAGGGAGCACTGCTCAGCAGGAGAGGGCCACTGGCTGCAGGTGAAGGGCAGCACCTCTGTGTATGGTGCACAGCTGGAAGTGCTCTGTGGTGCTGGGGAGCAGCAGGGAGCCACAGCAAGGGAAGGGGGTGGTGGGAAGCACAGCTGAGAATGGGAGCCCACTTGAAATGGGAGGAAATTCACATCACCTTTCCCTCCTTGGCCTGATGGCTGGAATTGCCTGGGCCTCTTGTATTCAACTTCTAATCTTGTGAAATGGGGGCTTTCTCTTTGCAGGTCCTTGCAGAAATCAGGTCAGTACAGCCCCAGTGAACATTGTTAGAGAACAAAATCATGCTTCTCATTGCTGTGGGAGCCACACAAAGCTCAGTTCTCCTCCTGGGTTTTCTAGTGTCTTTTGCAAAGCTGATCACTGAGTCTGCGCCTCCCTGCTAGTGATTGTTCACCAGCTTAATTAGCTCACTGGCCAGTTGATTGTTTTTGAATGGTTCTTCTGCTCCAACATTCAAATAGCGGCAACGACCCTGTAGCCATTGTTTAAGAGGAACTTTTTGTACTCTTTAACTCTTTTACCTTTCTGGTTGCTCTGTTCTACCCCACCATGCATGTTTATTCTCCTCCATTTTCTAAATTAAAAATCCCTTTCAAGAAGAGCATGCTTGTAAGTTCACATTTGCGTCTGGGGTATGCTTTTCTTTAAGCTTTAATGGAAACAAGCCAACCTGGGTACTATTGTTCGTTGAAAGTAAAGCAAAGAGCCAATGACTATTGGAGTGAATTCAAAAGATTCTCCCATGCAGTTCACTTCCCAGCATTCGTTCAAAATTTTCCAGGTGTTTCAAATGAGATCTCTTCTTAGAGATGAAGCAGTCCTGTTGGTACTTGGCCATGTTCTTCTCTCCTTAGACATCCCAAAGAGATCATAGCAGTTCCTCTAGAAAGCTTCTGGAGATGTTTTTCCTGACTATCATTACTGTTTAAATTCAGCTATTGCTCCTTGGAGAGTCAGCACCTGGCTCCTGCTTTGCCGGTGTTACTTTGTAGGTTCCCTCTCCTCCTAATCCCGCAGCCTTTGAAGTAAACAGTTCTTTTTTGGTTACATTTGCTCTGTTACTGAACTAAGGCTTCCCCTGTGCGAGCTCTGCTGGGCCAGCCAACTCAGCAGCAAGTGCAAGGCACAGGGGTTTCATGCTGTTTCACACCGATGTCTCTTCACAGGAGTTATTCAGCGCTGCACTGCTGTGAAGTACCACTACACCTCCAGCTCTCTGCCTCGCAACTTACCCATCAACATCACCAACACCATCCGGCAGGATGAGTGGCACGCGCTCCGTAAGTAGCCCAGAAGAATGTTTGGATTACTTAATGCCTTAATGCAATGCCAGCTGAGGGCTCGGAATCACCTCGTCTAAGCATGGCACTGGGCTCTAAGCATAAGTACAGATTGATTAGTGAGGAAGTGCAAGCACCCAACTGTATGATTAGAAGGGGACATGAGATTTGGAGGGGCTTAAAGCTGGGAATTCAGGAATACAGACGTGTGTAGTGAATTGCAAGGTGTAATCGTATTCTGGATCTGGGCACAGACAGTTCCTAGCTGGCTTACAGCAAAGGTGCTGCATCACTGTATAGATGTTTTTGCAATTTTCTGTGTGCACACCAGTGATGCACCCTCCTGGTGACCAGTTCTTTTAGGGAACATTTCAGTTTGTCTTTGCAACCTCCTGTTACCAGCACTTGGCCCACAAGCTGCCTCATGCGCAAGTCCTTCCCACACAGATAACTGACCTGTAGCCTGTGACTGAGAATGATTTAATCAGTTTTTTCTGCTCCTCCTTCTCTCTGTTTTTTTTGTTCTATTGCCTCACATAATTCAACACAGCCCCTGTCATGTGAGAGTCAGTGCCAAGGAAATCCTAGTTCAGCTGGAGACTGAACTGGGAGGAGACAAGAACAGCAGTTTTACTAGGGATAACATCATGTCACTGGTACCCAAGCTTTTTTTTTAGAGCTTGTTACTGGAGTTGTTCCCATAATACTGTATTGATCTGGTGTCTGCTTCTGTCCTCCCACTATTCCTCTTTTCAGTTCACACTGTGTGCCTCCCATGCACTAATCCTTTAGTCCTCTCCAGTGTCCCCTCTTGCTTCTTCTGTTTCTATTTTCAGCAGAAAATTTTCTCCCCCAACAAACCCTATCCCAAAGAAAGACGCCACACCAAAAAAAAGAAAAAAAAACCCTTGCACTACTAACATGAGTTTGTGATGCACTCTTTCTGTCCCATGCTGGGGAGTATTTGGCTGGTACTCCTCTGGATCAGGACAGAAATGCTCTCCAGTTGCACAGTGCCCAGCAGAATGGAGTCAATTTAGATGGATTCCCTTAGTTTCAGTGTAATGGGCAAACTGTCTACCTCAAAGAAGCTACAGGAGGAGAAGTCCATGGTTGAAGTATAAACTTTAGAACCAGCAAACCCACATCTGTCTGGACTCTCCCCTGGCTGTTCTCTCTAGGTGCTGCCATCTTCATGTCTTCTGTCTTGCTTTTCTCCTTTTTCTGCAGATCTGCGGAGGATGACAGCTGGCTTCATTGGCATGGCAGTCTCCATCATCCTGTTTGGGTGGATCATTGGTGTGCTGGGCTGCTGCAAACAGCAGGAGCTCATGCAGTACGTGGCTGGGCTGCTCTTCCTAATGGGAGGTGAGAGCCTTTCACTTCTGCTCCTCAAGTCACCACATTCAGTATTGCTGCCTTGTAAAAGTAACATCAGCCCGCAACAACCACTCGAAGCAGTTACTTAGTGCAGCAAACTTTCAGCACAGTGCAGTTACCACTTCCAGCACTGGGCAGGACCTGTGCTTGCATGGATATTGCATGTTTCTCAGTAGACCCCAATGTGTATGAGCCTTCAGCTCTAGAGTGCTGGTGTGTAGGCACAGGACCATGTGCACAATGAGCACAGTCCTCTGGCTTGCTCCAAGTGTGCAGCCTGTGGCTCCTGTCAGACAGTTCAGCCCAGTTTTCCCTAGGAATCATAATAAACAAACATAAGTTAATGTAGAGCACCTTTCTGGTACTCAAAGATGCTTAAATCTTCGTGTAATGATGAAGTCCAAACCCAGTCAAGCCTGGGAGGACACTGGCCCAGTGATAAGGACGTGAGCTTAGTGCTTGCCAGGGGTGTTATATCTGTTTGAGCTGGGTGGGAGCAGGCTTTCTGTATGACCAAAGGTTTTTCTGAACTTTGCTTTTTCAATTTGAAAATGGGCAGTATAGACCTGGAGTCTCTAGTGTACTAGTATATATTAGACATACTAGAGTGCCTTGTGCCTTCTTAGGCTGTTTTCTCCTCTATATAGGTGTTTAGCGAATGTGTAACAGATGACAAAATCCTGAGCACTCTCTATGGGCCTCGGGTACAGCTGGCAGAAGCCTGGGTGTTTCTAGTGGCAACCAAGCAGTGCTGCACTGTGCAGCCCTGGGATTCAGTGGGCTAAGTACCTTTTGTAGAAGAAACTGCCCAAGTACTGTCTGGAACCTGATGACATTAGTCACTGGAAATAGTCTCAGGAGCATAAAAGCATGATGAACTATGACTGAATTCAAAATTGCAATGAAAGGAGCTAAGATAATATTGGTTATTTATGAAGCAAGGTATCTTGTAGTCCTACATATTTTCCCTTTTTTTTTCCTCTGCCTTATAAGGAGAACGGCTGGTAGGACTGCAGAAAAATCCCCAAGGGTAATTCTTGATTTTGAAAATTCATCTCTTTGAAAATACCAAAAACCAGGGAAAAAACTAGAGCATAATTAACCTGTCTGAGGGCAGTGTAGAACCCTCTTGCTTTTCTCCTGCAGGTACTTGCTGTATCATCTCACTCTGCACATGCGTAGCTGGGATCAATTTTGAGTTATCCCGCTATCCTCGCTACGTCTATGGGCTGCCAGAGGACATCAGTCATGGCTATGGCTGGTCCATGTTCTGTGCCTGGGGGGGCTTGGGCCTCACCCTGCTGGCTGGGTTCCTCTGCACATTGGCCCCGTCACTCAACCCCTCCCGGGCGTCCGTACAAAAACCCAGACAAGAAAATGGGGCTGTGTGACCCCAGAGCGAGCGAGGAGAGACTCTGGAAAGCGCAGCCTGGGCAGAGCTGTGGGTTAACACCGGGAAGAGGTGGCATGTCAGCGCGTGGAGGGCAGTGCCAGAGCTGCTGAAATGCCAGCCCATGGGACGCTGCTACAGCCTCCAGTCGCAGACACGGACATTGCAAGTAACTCCAGGTTTGAATTATTGGCAACTTGATCATTGATGGTTTAAGGGGGACAGTTCTTTCAATTTGTTTTTCTTCTGTTTACAAGGGATTAAGTCCAAGGTTGTGTCTTCTTTTGTGCTGTTTTTTGAACTGTACCTCCATGGTCCTGTTATTGTCCAGTTGTAAGGGATGTTTACGCACCAACTCTATTGCTGCAGGTCTGTGTAATTCAGACCCAATTTCGGGCAAGGAGCTAAGTGAAGTTGGCTTGAACACTTTTGCAACAGGCATGTCTAGTGTTGGCTCAGGCCATCCTTTCCCAAAAGAACCTTGATCTAAGCTGAGGTTTAGGCCAAAGAATTAGCCCATTCTTAGTATTAATTTATTTAAATCAGAAACCTGTGCTATTCCATGCTGTGGATTCAGCTATTTACTCACTACTCAAACTGTTTCCAAAAGGAGCCAGCTGTAACTGAGCAGCAAGACTCCAAGAAAACTCTTAAGGACTTTGGGAAAGCAGAGGAAAGTTTTTCTCAGCTTCTTACACAGTTAAGGTTACTCATTTGGCTAACTAACATACCCTTGTTTTAATGGGGAGATATATGCAACATGCAGCTTTTAACTATTCTACCAGAGGTACATTTCTCAAAATACGTCATGGTTTGAGCTGCCAGGATCAACTTTCACTTCTGCACTAACTTGTGGGTGCAACTCCTGTTCTGTGAAAGATGAGTAATTCTCCCTGAGCTCAAATAAAAGTATTGCTAAAATAGCAGATGTACAGCCCCCTCTAATATTAGTGTCCAAAGGAACCACAGTGTATTTTCCTCAGGAACGTGTGGCTTCTGCTCAGTTCTCCACTCACCCCCTTCCAATGTCAAATGCCCCGAGCGCAGCGTGTCAAGAACACGCGTGTTCTGCTGGAACAAGATCCCTCTCCAAAATGAGCACTAAGGACCTTGGTACCAGCACAAGTACTAGGGCTAACTCAGGAACATCAGCCAAAGTACTTTGCAGTGCATTTTTCTTTCATTCATCTATTATTTTTTTCCTCTCACATCCCCGCCCCTCTCCCAAGCGTCCAAAAACTGCACAGGTAAAGATGAGATGGCCAGCATTTGGAGATGTTTACATTGTATTTAAAATACAATACAGTGGCATGTAAGATACTTAATGCTAAAGTCAGTGTATTTATGAAAAGTGTAATTTTTAAATGGAAGTTGTAATTCTCAACTGGCATTAAAAGTACTGAAAGACTTGCTCAGTGGATGAAACCTCAAATTCTTTATGACTGATGACCCGACTGGTTCATGTGAGAGCTCACATATACATACCAGCAACAGTGTTAAAGCTTCAAGGGTTAAGTTCAACTGATGAAGTTAAAACATCATTCACGTGTGAATTGTGTTCACCCTTGCAAAATGAGTGTTCAAAAGTTTCAAACTCTAACAAGGCTGTAGGCTGTTCACTGGCTGCGCAGGCAAGAACTGGGGATGCCGTCTGAGCTGCAGGTCACCAATGTTACAGTACACTTACTGCAGTATAGCCTCTTGGTCCTCATGCAGAAGTAGCGGAGCAGGATTTAATCCAGTTCTAGCTGGAGGAGGGTCCAAAGGCAGCATGATGGGCACTGTGGACAGGAGGCTTTTAGCCTCCCTTACACAGATGTGGAACCACTGAGCAAGGGCGACAGCCCCAACACATCATGGATTTGTTTTTAAAGGGAAAAAATGCTTTATTTTTTCCAGACAGAAAGTAAGTGATACAGTCCAGTCTACTCCTGTCCTCTGCCAGGGCCACAACCTTGACTGGGCAGAGATCAGGCATAGTACTGCAGATTGGCTTTTTTCTTTGCTTGAACCTCCAGGATTCCTTCCATGTAGTCTTCGTGGGTGAGCTCTGTAGCTCCACGGCGGAGGGCAATCATCCCCTGCCCAATGAGACAGTATTTAGAGAGGGAATGTGAGCACCACATCAGTTCCAAATAATTACTCCATGCTAGCTTTCACATTTCCCTCCCATCAGTGCTATTCCTGTAGAGGAATACCTACCGCTTCGACACACACAGCCTTGCACTGGGCTCCATTGAAATCATCTGTGCAGCGAGCCAGTTCCTCATAGTTCACATCAGGGCTGATATGAGCAAATGGGAAAAAAAGTGTAAGAGCATGTACCAAAAGGAAAAAGCAACATAGGGAGTTTTCTCAACCCCCCAGTGAGCTCCCAACAAGTGACTGCCAACTACTTCTCAGCCCTGAGGTACCATCGTGAGTGACAAACAGAGCCCCAGAAAGCCATACCTGACATTCATTTTGCGTGAATGAATCTGCATAATTCTGGCTCTGGCCTCCTCATTAGGCATTGGGAACTCAATCTTCCGATCTAACCGTCCAGAGCGGAGCAAAGCTGGGTCCAAGATATCAACCCGGTTGGTTGCAGCAATCACCTAAGTAGAAGTAGGATCATCAGTGTGAGGCACCTGGAAGACAGGCCTCTTCTCCCCAAAGATTCACCAAGCTTCTTCCCTGGACATTGTTTTCCATCCCCTGCTAGAGCGCCCTGGACCTCAGCAGCACCCCCTGCGAGCTCCCAACCTTGACTTGTGTGTTGGGCTGGAAGCCATCAAGTTGATTAAGCAGCTCTAGCATGGTCCTCTGCACCTCCCGGTCACCGGCCTTCTCACTATCAAACCTGAGGGGAGACAAGGGTAAAACTATCACTGTTTTGACCTGACTATCCTGTCCCTATGTTTTTATTCACATCAAAACACAGAATGACCGCAGTTCATGCTCCTTGGCCAAGGTGTTCCAAATTTTTCCTTGAAACCACAGTCCTACCATGATGAGGAGTGTAACTAGAATAATTGTCAGCAGCACCTAAGACTTACTTAGTCCTGAGAGCTGAATGGGGCTTATGTAGTAAATGAGGGTGAACATCTCCAGGTGCCTGCTGCAGTGATCAGAAAACAGTTTTATACAGCAGGAGGCTATCAGACAGATCCCAAGTCTGACGAACTTTGCTCCTGAGCCCAAGGATTGTGGCAACTGCTATCCGTCTGTGACCGTGTTCACACTCTATTTCTGAGCAGGCCATGCTTTAAGAGGCTCTGCTTACATACACAGGCAAAGGAGGCTGCTAGGCAGCTCCCGGGAACTCTACAACATGAGCTACAGCTCACCTTTTAGTGCCAATGGCATCCAGTTCGTCAATAAAGATGATGGAAGGAGCTTTTTCCTTCGCGAGAGCAAAAGCATCGCGTACCAGCTTCGCTCCATCGCCAATGAACATCTGCACAAGTTGTGGACCTGCCAGCTTCAGGAACGTAGCCTGGGAAGTGAAAGAGAATCCTAGGCCTCATTTCTCAATAGGGTCAGTTCTGAGTATTATAAGAAGCCCATAATTAAAACAAGCACGCAAATAGACAGGAAAATCCCAGCCTTTGTAACACCAGTTTGTGTGCATGACCCTCTTCCCCTGGAGGTGTTCTTACTCTTTGTCAGGTACTATTCTACAGCAGCACACACTTCCATAGTTTCCTTTTACCTTGGTCTGGGCAGCACATGCTCGAGCTAAAAGTGTCTTCCCTGTTCCTGGAGGCCCATACATAAGGACTCCTTTGGGTGGCTGTATACCCAAATTTTCAAATTTCTCCTTATGATTCATCGGCAGGACAATGGCCTCCACGAGCTACAACAAAAGAAAAATATTATTACATAAACCCATTTTTCTCCACAGATCCAGGCTGGCTGCTTTTGAGCTGAAGCTCAAAGGCTGTTGTCCACAGTCACACCAGAAACTATACATAAAGTATCACCTCTTGGATTTGTTTATCCAGCCCCCCGATGTCACTGTACTGCTCTGTGGGCCTCTCATCCACCTCCATGGCCTTCACCCGTGAATCATACTCAGTAGGCAGAGTCTCCAGGATCAAGTAAGAGTCTTTGTTCACACCCTGTAAACACAAGTCCTTTGCTTTTAGCAGGTCCCTCAGATAGCACTTAATAAACATACAATCAAAGCTGATTTACTAGACCTCAAGGATGCAGGAATAACCAGCTTTTACACTGGCATGCATCAAATCACCCCAGCCTGACAGAGTGGAGAATGCCACAGTTAACCTACCACATTTTAAAAGAGTGGTCCAGTTTACTTAAAATTAAAAAGACAGGGTTTAGAACACTTACTAAGTGATCTCTAAACTTAGTAACTGTATGTATCTCTAAGCACGTAATTGTATGTATAAAGGACACATACCCCAAACTGATTTTCTTTACTACAAAACTAACTGAACCCATAATATCTTTCTATTAAAATTTTAGTAGCGAAATGGTCTTGGGGAAATCTGGACAGATTTGTCTCCTTTCTTAAAGGCAAGACATATGCAATTTTCTGGCCACCATCATATCTAACTATCACAATAGAATCACTCACCACCAGATCTCCAGGCTTCAACTTCTCAGCATCAACCAACCCAATAACAGGCAGGAAATACGTCTGTAAAAAAGAAAGCAAAGTAAGCAAAACCAGATGTACTAGGAGAAGGTCCTTTGCATCGTTCCTCACACCTGGTTTGGCACACGGGTCTTTACCTGACGTGTAGAGGTCTTGATCACAGCACACTTGCCCTTCCTCTGAGAATCCAGGTCAATGTTTGCTCCATCCTCCTCCTGGTCATTGGGGTCAACATCCAGCAGCTGAAAACCAGGGTGAAAGAGTTCATGACAACGTAACCAGGTTAGCAGGGTGACCCCGGGAATAACACTTCTAAAATACATGCATTGGAAGAAATAGAACTTTCCATCATCCATCAGTAGTAGAATCCTGAAAGCATTAAAGCCCTCCTGTAAAAATTGACTTCTTCCTTTTGTCATGAAGCAGCACACAACAGAGCATAGAAAGACATTACAAAACTCAGAACAAAGTAGTAGCTAATGGCATTGATTCCTTCTCCCATACTGCAACTCAAATTAAGCTCATTAAGTTTTAAAACAGTAGTACAAACCAATCCCTTTTTAAAAATAGCAAACTCTCAGCATTCTTTTTCCTATCATCAAAATTACTGAATTACAAAAAGAATGTGATGGAGTAACAGAGCCATGGCCTTTCATTTGCTGTTTCACAAGTTTCAGGGAGCATGTGTCCAATTTCACATGCTCAAGTCTATGCTCAGCAGGGCTGTGTCACCCTCTAATGGTTGTTAGGTACAGATGAACGGTACCCAGAGCCTAAGGAATGACCCAGACAAAAAGTGGGCAAGTGATGGGCACTTTCAGGTCAAAAACAAAACCAACAGAAAAACCTGAACGTCCTGGCTCGGGCAGCATTGCTAGTCTGAGAATACTCCATGTCTTGAATCCTGATAAGTTCCCTGCCTTTCTCCCTGCCACTATATACTGCACACACTTCTCACGTTGCTGTGTAAGAGCCCACTACTCTCACCTCAATAACATTGGAGACGAGGTATGGCAGGGTTTTGTTCACTTTGATCTTCTCACTGTTCTCTTTGATCTTGTCTTTCATGGCCTGGAGCTCATGGGTCACTCTCAGTACCTCACTCTTCATGATCTGCAATCAGTACACAGAAGAAAGAAATAGTATCAGAAGACTAAGGCAAGCTAAAATTAATACATTACTCCAAAAGCAAACAGTTACAGAAATCTAAGTCTGAGGAATAAATAAAGGGAAATGTAATATAAAAGAAAGCAAAGCCAGCAAATTAGCCAAAATTTGTTAAGAATCAAGGCTACACAGTCCATTCTGGTCTCTAACTAATCAATAGCCCCAAATAATTTCTTCCCAGTGTCACTTGGTAGCCTTAGCCTAATCAGTGCGACAGCTTACAGGGTTGCAACGTGACCGACATAACAATATGGCCCAGATACCACAGCTGTGGCTTGGTTGTGATATTTTAATGTATACAGACACACAAGGAACTACATATACCTATTTTAGTTATGTTCTGCAAGAGGGGTGGAACTAGATGATCTTTAATGTCCCCTGCAACCCAAACCATTCTATGATGTAGCCTGGAGAGGAGAGGACTCCAGGGAGACCTCATGGTGGCCTTCCTGCATTTAAAGGCATCTTGTAAGAAAGATGGGGACAGACCTTTTAGTAAGACCTGTTGCAACAGGACAAGGGGGAAGGGTTTCATAAAGAGGGTAAGTAAGTTTACACTAGATATAAGATTGTTTTTTACAATAAGGATAGCAAAACACTGCAACAGGTTGTCCAGAAACGTGGTGGATGGCCCATCCCTGGAAATATTCAAGACCAGGTTGGACAGGGCTCTGAGCAACCTGGTCTAGTTAAATCTGTCCCTGCTCATCGCAGGAGTTGGCCCTTAAAGGTCCCTTCCAACCCAAACTATTCTATGATTCTATGATCCTACTAACTGTAAGGGAAAAAAACCTCTAAGAAAAAAGTTCTGCACTCGCCGTCCAACGAGTACATTTACAGCCAACACGACCATACCCAACACAGGTGTCTGCAGTGCTGTCTGGCTGACACCGACAGGCCTTTTCCTCCCTTTCCTGGTTAGTCACACAGTGTGCAAACACACACTTTGTGATCCCCCCTGAAGGGACTGCAGCACCAAGAGGTCTCAGGACAACTGGTCACACCTGAATTGGTGTATGTGATTCTCTTCAATGGGGAAATCCACTCTTCACTAAGAAACTATCTTTTTAAAAGTCTTTATGCCTAAGCATAATACTGTGCTGTAACACATCCACAGGACAGAACTGTTATAGGAGCCAATACAGAATCTGTTAAATAAAAATGCAAAAAATGTAATAAATTTAATAGAACACAGCCTAGAAAACATTCAAGGAAAACTGCCTGAAGGGAGGGTTCTGACAAACATTTTGCAATTATAATACTCTTACTATAAAATGAAGAAGGCTACTTCTACTCCTTACTGTATTCTGCAATCTAAAAATAAGACACATATTTACCTTTACTGTCTTTAAAGAATAATAAAGTACATTAGTAAGTCAGAATTACTTGTGGAGCCTGAAGCAGTATAGGATGAAGTTACTCTGCAGAATTTATAAAATATTTTATCTCAATACTGCTAACACTGGGCAGCAAACTTACTCTAAATTTGTAAGTGCTCTTTTATGCAAAACGTGTCTATCTTGAGACAGGTCTATCTAATGAACAAACACGAGGATGGAATGTTTTCTCATTATGTTTGCAGATGACACCAAATTGGGGGACACAGTCTCGGTGCCCAAGGGCAGAGCTGCCATGCAGAAACCTTACAAAATATGAGGACACATGCAAAGCCCTGCACGAGGGAGGGAAGCGCACCTTGCAATGACACGTGCTGGTGACTGTCTGGATGAAAAACAGACCTGGGGGTCTCCATAAGACAATAAACTAAACAGGAGCCAGCAATGTGCCCTGACAGCAAGGGTGGCTAACTGCATCCTGAGCTGTACTAGCAGCACTGTAGGCAGTAGATGGAAAGAGGTGTTCAGTCCCCTTTACTCAACACTTTTAGACCCTACCTAGAGCACTCAGCCCAGTCCTGGTGTCCCCCTCCTACAGCAAGGGGGGATAAACTGGACTCAGTTCAGCATAGGGCTACCAAGATGGCTGGGGGCTGGAGCACGGGCCCTGTGACTAACAGCTGAGGGAAGTGGATTTGTTCAGCTGGAGAACAGAACTGCTGGGGAAGGAGGTATCAAGAGACTAAACCAGACACTTCACAGGAGTACACAATGGGCAGATGAAATAACAAAGACTAAAACAGGTGCAGCTCAGACTGTGTGCAAAGCAAATCTTTATCCTAACAAGGTCTGTCAAGCACTAGCACTGAACACCCTGAGAAGCGGTGCAACATCTGTCTCTAAAGGCCTTCCAGATCCAACCGGATAAAGCCCTGAGTAGCCTGGGTTATGGCTGACCCCGCTTTGAGGAGTTTGGCCTGGAGATCTGCTCAAGTCCTTTCCAATCTAAATTACCCAATCATCCTACCCGACCCAGGCCACAGAACAGACTTCCCCCTCCCCTGTGCCTACGAGGCAGGGAGGGCCTGTGCAACTTTAGCTAAAGCATCCACGGCTGCGTCGAACAACTGCCCCCTCAGCTTCCTCGGGTCCGCGCTCTTCCAGTGCTTCTTCCTTACCTTCGCGGCTCAATATTCCTCAATCTGCCGTTCTCGACTCAGTTAACCGTGTTTAGTTTTTTGCTGTCCCCGTGGCTGCGCTAACCCGCCCGTCCCGAACACCAGCAGCACAGATCTCCCGGGAGTGCGGCCCGGCTCCGCTTCCCGGCCCGGCCCCCGCCGCTACCTTGATCTCGCTGTCGAGGAGGCGGGTGCGCTGCACGATCTCCTCCGTGGACATCTTCAGCACCTCCTCGCCGACGCCGTCCTGCGGGGGCACAACGGCAGCGTCACCCTCGTCCCGGCCCG
>VZTG01004599.1:237861-312531 GCA_013397845.1 Melanocharis versteri
GGCGCTGGAGGCAGACGGGGCGGTGTCCCGGAGAAACCCTTTATTACAGTCAGTGCCCGTACACAGCAGCGAGGGGGCAGGGAGCGGGGCCGGGCCGAGCCGGCCCCGCGCAGGGGAGGCCGAGGACGCCCCCGCCAGGCACAGCCCGAGGGGCCCGGGAGCGGCTCCGTCGGTCCCCGGCCGAGCCCCGGCAGCGGGCGGTCAGACGTAGCCGGGCTTCACCGACAAGCGGCGGCAGTTGGGGCAGCCGCGGGTCCCGTTGGTCTGGAGGCACCTGCAACGGGAGGAGGTCGGGTCGGGGGGGGCTCTCCGCGGCCGGAGGCTCCCCCAGGCCGCCGCACGGCTGTTGTACACCGCGAAGCTGTTCCCCGTGGGCCCTCCCGCCACGGGCAGACATTGGGTCTCTTTCCCATCCCTTCCACGGAGGCGCTTCTGCAGGTTCCTCTACAAAATCCTGTACTGCTGGAGGCGAGTCCACAGAGCTCATCGGGCATCTCTCGCTGCCCAGTAGTTTGATCCTAATTCTGGTGTCAGTGTGAGACTTTGTAACTATATTCTTAGTTTTCAGATCAATGTGTTTTGTAACACTCATGTTTCTTCTACAATAAAACGATGGTACAGCTAATATCTTTCATGGCAGTAGCATGATAACAGGCTGAACAACTTCTTCACCTCTGTGTGCCACTAGCCAAGGGAAAAAGTGAGGAGACTTGGGAAAAATCCAAACTGCTCCTGGGAGCGAAGAACTGATTCCCCAGGAGGAATCAAATAAGAATCTGTGAACTGGGCTGACCACGTACAAAGTAAGGGCATCAGTGAATAATCATTTACAGGACAGAAGTGGGAGTGTGATGGATATGATGGCTAAATCTCACCCCCCAAGGCTGTGAGACTCTTAGCACTGCAATGGGATCCTGCAAGGCAGGATCAAGACAAAGGTAAGCAGGTAATCAAGAGAAAGACCTGGGGAACAGCATGCATAGGAGTACTCTGGGCATAAGCAGCTCTTTCCTATGGCTAGTGTAATGATAATAATATTTAGTACTTCCAGCTAATTACTTCAAGTGGAAGAAGTGGGAGCAAGGTAGTGCCTGGAGCTGGTTGTTCTTCTCCCCAATGGACTCTCCACACATGCCACAGTACAGCTCCATCTCCTCCACACATTCATGGAACTTCACTACATGGTCACGCAATTCTCGCTGCTGCTCCTTCGTGCGATAGATCCTTTCACACAGGCAGTGGAGCTTCAGCAGACCAAGCTGCACGTGAAGGGCAGAAACATAAGATAAGTGAACAACAGGGTGAACACAGACCAGAAACAGGAGTGGGAATGCTACAGCCCCATCAGCCAGCTGGAGAAACATCAGCAGGTCTCAACATTTCCTGCCATTAACCCTTCTTTTTTGTGTCACAAAAGGTAACACCAGGTTTGAGACAGCAGCTCTTCCACTCATGGTTTCCCTGAGCTACCCATGACATACAGTGTATTTCACTTTCCTTTGCCTCCAGTCAGCACACAGTTCAGCAGCTGCTCAGGGTAAAAATGTTTTTCAAGAAGAGACCTCTAATCCTATGGTTCTCTGCCTGTTTCACACCCCATTTCCACTGAGTCCAATTCCCCTTTGCCTATCCCGTTGTGACTCCTCACTCACTTTTCAGACTTGCATACTGATGATTATCTGTGCAACTGTCCCAAAACCAAACACTTCATGACAAAGCAAATCCTGAGCATTCACTGGTTAATAGGAATGCTAATGAGAAATAACAAGTCTGGGTACTTCAGTGTTTGACTTCTTATATTGCCTGACACAAGGCTATGAACAGTGCTGAAAAGAAACTGTAGGATCCTACCTTGTTCCCTAGTCCCTCTGCCAGCTCCTGTGCCTTTTCAATGCTTTCCAGAGCCTGTGAATGGAGAGCACTTGTCATTAGTTCTCAGTCAAATATATAAAAAACAGGCTTGTATGAATGTCCTATGAGAATTATTTTAAAAAAGAGGTAACGAAGTACAGAGTAAAATTTGGATAAACAAGCATCACTGCAACTCAGGAGGATCCAGAAAGCTTTGTGGCAGATTTCCCTCCCCTCCCAAAAGTTAATACATGAGAAAAAGTTGGTTTCTGAAAGACCACAAGTAATGCAAGAGCTACATTTCTGTTCCAGACACACAGTGTCAGTGCTGGCAGAGGCTGGTCCCCAAGCAGAGAGAATACAGACTTGTTTAAACTCAGTCCCACATGCTCACTGGGGCTGGGATGGAGCACAAGCTTTGGCCCCATCCTACCTTGCAGGCTCAATAATTGTTGGGCAACTCCAATTTCACTTGTACAAGAGGCAAGGAAAGGGGTCACCAGCACCAATACACCACACTCATCCATTTTTTCCCTGCTGTTCATATATCCACCCTGCCTTCCTTACACATGGTGTGATGTAGGAGTGTTCTGCTATCCATTTTTTAAATATGAAGGAAATATTTAGCATAGCAGCTGTCATACCAAATGAGTCCCTACTTTCCCCTAGATGTCACAATGTTCCTTGCTGTTCTGATAATTAGTCTCTCTTTTCCAGAACTATTGAGATCTGCTTCTTATTTGTCCAAGGGGAAGAAGAGGTCTCCCTTGTAATGCAGTAGTTTTCAGGAGGAACATCATAAAATTTCTACCCTATAATTTGGCATTACTGCTGTTGTAGGAGGAGAGGACCAGATGAGATGCAAAAATGCACTGTGAATGCAGAGGAGATGGCATTAGACTTGTGGTGGCAGCAACAGCCTAGGATAAGGAAATGGTGGAAGAGGGAAGCAGGAACTGAAGGCCAGTGGGGAGAACATAACTGACAACTGTGCTTAGGAAGATTGAATGTGTACTGGAAACTCCTGGAAGTAATGACTGTGAGTTAGAATCAGAGTGAAGCGTGTGGGGTAGGGGAAGAGATGTTGACGAGTCCAGGGGACAGTTTGTCTTGGACCGGAATATGAGACTGCAGAAGAATGAGGGCAAGCAAGCTGTGAGCAGCCTGGGAGGATCTGCAATAGCACTGATTACATGCAAATGAAACAGACTAACTGGCCAAAGAGACTGGGAAGATGGAGGAAGCTTGGACAAAAACAGGGAATCTGCAAGTGGAAACTTAGCAAATTGCTTTATTAAGTAACTGATATAGGGATGAGAAATAGAAGCATGAGAAATAGAAACTGGGACTGGCAAGTTGAAGAACAGGCTTGGGTGAATATTGAGGGATGTGACATCTAAGGAGGTCACATTTGGTCAGCAGACAACAGCAGGGCAGACTTCCCTCTAAAGCCTGGAACAGAATACAAGATTGCTCCACTTTCTTCTTCTGTGGGATTTGGTGAGTTTAGAATTCTGTGCAAAGTCCTCATCATGTTCTCACAAGTAAGAGCTGCTTGATAGCAGAGGCTGACAGTGGCTGGAGATAGAATCAGTGAATGTAAGGGTTTGAAGAGTGCGCTGGATATTCTCTCCTGCAGAGGCCTACCTGCTGTGTCCTGTCCCATTCTTTTGACACTGAGCAAGCTTTTCAAGTCCTCAGTTTCTTCTTCCATTGCTAACAAACATTGTGTTTACTTACTGAGATTGCAGGGTGTGTCTCACCCAACTGATTCCGTGATGGAGGCACTCAGATGCTGACAGCACCCTGAACTTGTCTATTCTTACAGACATATACTGGACATCCTGATATCTGGGATGCTTCATTTGAGCTAAAATTCTTGGTGTCTCAATATGAGTGATAAGAGTGAATCTTCATCATATTTAGACCCAACCAGCATCTTGATGTGGCACTGTGCAGGTACTCCAGGTTGTTCAGAGCTAGTCCAAGGTTAACCTTTGAGCATTTCATTCTGTGGCTGAGTAATTGTTCCTGCCGTGCAGTGTGCTGCATCTAGTGTGGTGTGGACTTTAACACACATACACTGCCTAAGCATTTTCAAAATAAGTAACTTCATCCCCTTGTTCTGTATTGACTGGTTGTCTATCCCCAAATAACTTCCTGCTCTCATTCCTCTGTTTCACATCAGACTTTACAGACCTTCAAAGTTTCTCCAGGAATTTTATGCCACATTTGCCTGCAAAGCACATGGTGGAGCTGTAGAGCTGTCTAAACATCTTTAGCACATCAATGAGCTTAGTCATATACCAAAAAGTAGGCAGGGGAATCTATTTCAGAGCATAAGGCTTCCTTCCTCCAGTGCTGGTTTCTCAGTGTAGAGCTTAAAAGTCATCAGGATTGACAAATGAGGCAATTCTGTAACTCAGCAGTCTGACTCAGAATGGATGTTCCTACCATTAGTAACAAATTCCTGGCTGAGAGAGACCATTCAGAGAAATATAACTGTACAAGCAACAGACCCTGTTGGTAGAACCAAGGGGTACAGGTCTCTTCTGAACTGTACCTTTACCAAAGTGCAGTACAAGACTGTGCTCTAATCTTGTCCAACAAACTTCTGTAGAAACAAGTTTGTAACTGACCTTGTCCAGCTCCTTTTGAATCATCCAGCACTTAGTCACTCCTAGCAGCACCTGGATCAGGCCCAGGCGGTTTCCAATCTCTGTCATGATGCTCATGGAAGAATCATACCGAGGGAAGGCTGTCTGCAGAAGCAGGGAGGAAAACACATGTTTTGCTATGAACTGCTTATCGTGCCCTCTTGCTATTCCCTCTATCCTTCCCGGCAGGAAAGAGCTGTACCTGCACGTCTCTGCGACTGCGATGGATATCTGCAAAGCAGAGCAGACACAGTGCTTGCAGCGGCCGGTCACCGTGCTGCAGGGCAATCTTCATGGACTCCTGAAAGAAATTGCCTCTGGTCAGTAGAAGAGCTTGGTCCTGGTTCAAAACAGCAAGGCTGGGACTCTGCCCTCTGGCCACTGAAAGATCAGCTCCAAAGAAATGGCACCATCTTTTAAGGCAAGGAAAGACTTTTTCACATGTTCCTAACCAAGGGCCATTCATAGACCCAAATTTTGAAGCCCCCTGAGCTACAGAAACCACAGCTCTAAGATTGGAAGGCAGCAGGAGGATCCACAGTCAAGTGTGAATGCCATGGTATCTCTCTTTTTGCCAGTCCTGTGGCAAGATCCCCGGGCAGAGCCCCCGGCAGCTCCGTGGCTGCCCGCAGCCTGTACCTCACAGCAATCCATGGCATCTGCCAGGCGCCCCAGCTTGCGATAGGCCACGGCCATGTGGTACTGGCTCATGGCACGGTACTTCAGGCTCCAGCCCTTCCCGTAATCATTCACCAGCTCAGCGGCCTTACATGGGAAGAACAAGGCTTTCTCGTAGTCCTGGAAGGCAGACAAGCACACGGACAGCAGTCACAGCAAGAATAAAGCAAAAACGAAAGAAGAAAAAAGGCCAACTATTTTTTGTTTACGAACACTGCAACAGCCACCAGATTTCTGTACATCTTTAGACTCGTGCTGCTCCTCTTCCACATGCAGTATTTTGGTGGATGTCAGAGGATATCAAACTGCGATAGCTGGAATTGCCATATACTGAATTCATATTATTCTCTGGGTTCAGGACACTGGGGCAATGATCCAGCAAATGAATTTTATGTAGTATGCCATTAACTTTATTCTGCAGGAACCATTTACCCTCCTCTGTAAGCAAAGGCTGAAAACTTTCTCTGCTCTTACATCATCTCTGTGTGTAACATCTACATGGAGCCTTCATTTTCTCCATACGGTGAGTTGGGATCTCTAAGAAGCTCATTATCCATCATCGCAGGAAATAGGAACTAAGAATCATGGCCTCATCAAATTCACAACAAGTAATGTAATAATACATTTTAATTTTTAAACTTTTTTTTTTGCATTGAAAGCATGTTAGAAAGAAATCTTATTTTACAATAATTATGTAAAACTTATCTAAATATCTAAAACGATTTTTAAGTAAGTTATATGAGACTGCAGAAGTGAAAAAGTCCTCACATTTTTTTAATTCTCCATAATGCACAAAGGAAACCACAACTTCTCAAATTTCCTTTCTCCCTTCTTATATCATACCTGAAAAGTATCCAGCACAATGTTATTTTCTTTATTTTTGGTCACCACACTTCAGGTGATGAGTCTTCAGTGAGTGACAAAACCAAGACTTTGTGAGAAAAACCTATTTTTTGCTGTTTGTACTAGAAGTTAGAACAGGCAAATCACTCACATGCTCAGTCCCTGCCTGGTTTTACCTACAGCTGCTTCCTGGCAGCTATTTGCCTACAATAGTGATAGAAATAGAGAATCCATGAGTTTTGGCTGCCAGCCCTGTGCCTCTGATGTGATCTTCTTTGTAGCTAAGTTTGATCTTTTCAACACACATATTCACAGCTGCTTCTGCTGTGCTGCATAAACATGACACTAATCCTCCCATCCTTACTGTGGAGGAGAGTACTCAGATTTTACAAAGGGGTTTTAGCTTACAATGCTCTCTCAGTGCTTTCCTTCCTATAGGAAAGATATAGGCTGAAATTCACATGATTTCCAGTGCCTGCCTGAATCCGTGGGACAATCACCCTTCTGTCCCTTAGGTTACTGTACCTTTATCTGGGTGTAGAAGTTCCCGAGGCTGCAGCAGACTCGACATTCCAGCATCTTGTCATCGTTGTTGTGTGCGTAGCGTAAAGCTTTCTCAAAGCACTCCAAAGCCTTCTGGAAAATGCTGAGGCCCAAGAAGGCATTGCCCATGCTGAGGCTCACCTGGCCATTCAGCTGCAGGCTCACAGTGGTACCCTGCATGTTCAGGCACGTCTTACAGTAAGAGATTGTTTTCTGGAATTCACAGAGTTTCTCGTTGCTGCGAGCCAGGTTTAGGTAGCTCTCTGTAAGGAAATCTGGGTCTTCCAGCTCCCGTGCTGTGTCAATCTGTACCACTGCAAACTTTAAATAGAGAAGACAGTGTTTACAAAGGTGTGTAGTTTATTTAAATACAGCTCAAGCACCCACAGAGTAGCGCCCTGTGCTGGAGAAAAGGATCATCTCTGAGCAGGGCAGACAAGGCCATCAGCACATGGAGAAGCATCGCATGCACTGAGCAGTTATCTGGTGGTTTAAAAGGCCTATGAAGATCCTGAAGAAACCTCTCCCTCTCTCCACACAGTCTCTGGGCAGGGAGGATGAACTAGGCTGGCAGTAAGGGGAAAAAAGCTGTTAAATGGCCCTAAGAAGAAGCTGGTGAAGTAGGAAACATCTGACACAATGCAGTTCAGTTTTCTTTCACTCAGTGTAATGCATCCCACTTTCTCTGACATTCCTAAGCTATTAAAGTACTCTGTTAATAGAAGGAAGTAAGCTACTTCTTTAATGAATTTTTTACTAATAAATTGCAGTCTTGATCTTGACACTTCTAGTTCTGTAACCTCCAGGATTTGTTGCATACTGTTCTCTCAAATGAAGTCTTTTCCTTTCAGGCTGCAAACTCTTCTAAGCAGTAACTCTCAGGTTTTGTGATGAACTAAGCACACTGCTGGCTTGAATTAGTACCAGTAGCAAAGGTAAATAGTTAGCAATTTTCATTAGATGTTATCACTTAGGATTATGGATGGCAGATTCCAAGGGAATCAATTACTTCCTTTTTGTATAGTGGCTACACATAATAATTTAAGCTACTAGAACATTTTACATTTTTTGGAAACAAACAAACAAACAAAAAAACCCCAAACCTCACCAACCGTAAATTGTGTACGTTGGGTTTGTATTATCTTCTCAGCTTCCTTAACAGTTTAGGAGAGCTGCTATGTGGACTCAGTGATGTGCACTAGCTCAGGCTTCCCCACATTCCCTTAACTTTGCACAAGTTCTTCAGTATTTCCTGATTGCCACAGCCTCTTTTCTTGGTGCAAAGTAATTTTTCCTCTCCAAAAG
The DNA here is from genome assembly GCA_013397845.1 of Melanocharis versteri. Taxonomy (NCBI): domain Eukaryota; kingdom Metazoa; phylum Chordata; class Aves; order Passeriformes; family Melanocharitidae; genus Melanocharis; species Melanocharis versteri. The sequence goes on from VZTG01004599.1 coordinate 245,739, forward strand.
AGGTTGAGCATCACAACCCTTCTTAAATCACTTTTTATTTCATGCCTTTAATTCTGACCCCTTTTCTCCTGATATATCCTCCCTCAATGGCCTATTGCTAAAGTTCTCCTTTCTCTCTTTGACCACTTGTTGTATAAAATCTTTAGTCTGACTGAAGCCGTTTTTCCTTCCTAATACTGTGAAGAACTAAAATTCTCCTACTCTGATCCCACTTTCTGTTCTCAGGTAATGAATTAATGTTCAGGTATACTAAGCTCACTCCTTTGCCTTTTTTTTCCCCCATGAAGTCTTCAATATTTCCTTCAGGTAGCTACATCTTACCTTCTTTTCTTCTTTCTTTCCCAATCAGTCTGTTGTTTTTGCCACCACTTAATTTCACACCACTTAACAGAACTGTTTGTCTTCAAATGTTTCCCAAGTGTATTAATACCTCTCCTTTCTTCTTCATCCTAAGTATTTGGTTTCAATATAAGGCTTTGACAAGTGCATGGGTTTACCAGTAAGATGTGCCCCTCTCCCCACTCCGATTCCAAACAGAGTACCAAAAGCTTTTCAATGAGATGTAGACACCCCTTTCATGTTTTGCTCTAAACACTGAATGATAGCCAGTCTAGTAAGAGGCAACCCAAAACATCAGGACAAGAATATCAAAGCCCTTTAGTAAGACCCTATTTCAGGCTGGGATAGTTTCTTAAGGTTATTACAACACCCTCTTGCCTTGTCTTACAGATTTCTGAGTCACCCTCCCAAATGCCTGCTGCTCTCTATATACATCCTGTTACTTCTCAGATCCACACACCAGCTTCTTTTTGTTCATTTAATTAAACTGTTTATCCTCACGCACTTGAAATGTAACTTCAGCTGCTTTTTACCACTCTTCCATCAAGCCCCATATCCTTCCTTCTTTCATCTATGCTGTCCTGACAACCGGGAGCTGCTCTCTGACCCCAACTGTGAGACATCCGGGATGTGTCAATTACCTCACCAAAACAGCCTCTTCTTTTCCCTCTTAATCAGCCCCCTTGCAAGCAAGTAACTGTAATTAAAAAGCACCAATATAAGATCTATATTAGATTTCAGCCAAAAGCTGAACAATATAACAGACATGTCTCCACAAGATCAATACTTATTCTACAGAATTCAGTTGGAGTTCTTCTTTTATGCTGACATTCACACTGTAAACAGCTTGTAGTGGACCAAGGCCCTGTTCTCATACCTTTTCCTGAAGCCTGATAACATTGTGTGCCTGTATGTGGGAAATAATCAAGGTAGGTTCCCATGATTAACTGGAGAGCTTAAATAACCCAGGAATCCTGAGGAACCAGATCCAGTGAAAAATCATATTCTGTGTATCTTGTGGGCTGGAGGTCTTGGTGAGCACAGTGATTACAGCAGCTCAGAACACACGCTCGATAGCTGATATTTTCTGTTACACACAAAATACCCCCCCACTTCAGGTTCTGATCTCCAGCCACGTTCCATCGTGGGTGCGACACAATGGCATGCATTCATCTCCAGTTCGCCTTACCTTCAGCATGTCTTTGTATCTGCCCATCTCTGCATGAGCAGTGATGAGGCAACCCAAAACCCGAAACCTGCCAGCAGGATCCGCGGACTTCTCCAAAACCCTCATCCAGACTCGCAGGGCCTTTTCGGTCTGATTAGACTGGTAAAGATGGAGTCCTTTCTCTATCTGTTGCTTTGTCTGGTCCTGACCCATCTCCCATGGATTAAAAAGCCTCATACACTAACCTCTAAGGATAGCAAAAAGGACGTGCTTACAAGAGGACACAACATAAAATGCCCCCCTAGAAGAGGGCGGGTTGTGTGCTCAGAAGGCCCAGAGCCGTAAAAGCCCAGCCATGTCGGGGGGCTGCAGCTGTGGTAGGCAATGGCAGGAAGTGGTTGCTCAGTACTGAAGGCAGAATCCCAAATCCACTAGGCAAACATCTTGCTTGCTAGAGCTCCATCAGTGCATTCGTCAGTCCAGTCCCATAAACAAAGAAGAAAAGCACAACAGGGAGAGAAAGAGAAAAATCTCAAGCCACAGGAGTGAAACTCAATCTGAACAGCCAGTGCTGCTCTCCTCCCTATTGGCTGCAGCTGTTCCTGCCAGTCCAGCTCACGTGGCTCCCAGGAATTCTAGTCAGGCTCCCCAGCTCCCAAGGTCACGGTGCCAACTGCCCACCCCTGCCCGCCAGTATGCAGCTTATAAATACCCAGGGAGAGACAATCGGCTGCAGTCACAGCCTCGAGATGCCTCGGCTGTCTCTTTCCTCTCTGCCCATCCCCTTAGACAAGCACTGCTGGTGGGGGGCTAGCTTGGGAGGGAGCAGACTCAGGTGGAATAGCAGCTTTAGGAAAAACACATGCCTTAAAAGTCAGGTGTGAACAAGGCAACTTCAGCGTGTACACATGTGCAGTGTTACGCTTTCAGCAATGTACTTGATACTGTGCTAGGCACAAAATTCAGCCTCTCGCTTGAGGACCTCAGCTGGCATCATGGACTGTTTTTGTGGACATAGGTGAGCTCTGTCACAGATGTGCTGCAAATACACTGCTGACTTCCCAATTTTAGGGACAAGAAGCTAACCATCCTGAAAACCTTTGTTCTTGACTGAATGTTGCTCCCTGCCATCAGATGCCTGTGGCAGTCCTCCAGCAATTTCAATCGGAAGTTGTCAAAGGCACTGCTTAAGTTCTGCATCCAGAACTTGCTGATCTTTTATGATGAATAACAATAAAGACAAAGAACAACAGATACCTGCACTTTTTGGTTGCAGGAGAGAAGTGTTAGCCCCATTAAAAGACAGCTTTATGTCTCCCACGCTCTGTTGAAAAAATGAGACTGGTTCCTCTAGGAGTCATGTTTAATACTCTCACCAGTGCGCTCCATTTTTAATGGCTGCAGCCTTGGTGGTCTAGAGACTTATTCTGTCCTTCCCAAGATACACCAAACCTCGGGGAAGGGGGGTGGGTGGAGAATGCCACAGGGATATCTAATGTTTTTAAGATGCAGACGTTCCAAGAACCAGTTTTGTGATCCTTTTACTGGACAAAGAGAAGCAATTGCAATTTTAAGTTTTAATAGACCTGCCTGCAAAAGCAGTCATGTCTCCAGCTGCCTCCCTGCTTCTAGGTGAATTTGGTGGCAGTTCTTCCCCAAGCAAAGGTAAATACCTACAGAATCACCTCAAAGGGTACCAATCAGACCATCCTGGTCTGTGTCAACAAAAACCCAAGGGAGCCTTCCTGAGGTAATATCCTTAAGGAAAGCAGGACACAAAATAAGGAACAACAGCCTACCCAGAGGCTTTACATCGTAGCAGTCATGATCCTAAGAGATTACATCTATCCTTTATCCAAAATTCCCTCAGAAAAATATTTCAAAAAGAAAAGCATTTTAAATTATAGAAGAGTTTTTCTACAATAAGACTGATTCTCTTTTGGGAGCTCAGTTACACTATGATATTTGCGTTATTTAATTTAGCTTTGCTTTTCAGAGATTTAATGAGCCAGATGATGTTTTAGCATAGACTATGTGTACTCAAACTCTGGATGTAGAAACTATGGAAAAATCTACAGAAGCTGAAGAGAACTAACGGTGAGGCACAGCTGGTTTATGTGCAAAAATCACTTCAGCAGCACTGTTAAAATTATTAGCTAGGTACTGTATAGATTTTAGAACTTGCATAAAAGTCTGATTCCGAATTTTAAAAAATCTCTCCTCCTTGCAGTAATTCTTTTATGTCTTCCTGGATGAAGGTGGTGGGACGGAAACAAGATGCAGAAGATCAATCCCCATGGAAAGCATTGATAATGGTGAGGCCACTCAGATTTCTAGACTTGGAGAAGTTAAGAGGCCAGGAAAGCAGCCACGGGAGCGTGCTACATAACAGCATCAAGCCAGGACTCAAGAATGGGGAAAACAAAAATCGTATCATTCTTCGTAGATCAGAGTACTTTGCAAAATTAACCTTCCACAAGAGACCTGCCTGTAACTCAAACTCATCCTGAGATTCTTGTGGACCACTTCAGCAAAGCACTGCTCCCTTCCCCACAGGGCACAGCCAAAGTGAAAAGAGGGTGCCTTGCAGCCTGACAAAACCCATTAACAGGAGATGATCTGCCCTGCATTTTGTTAACCTCACTTTACCTTCTTGCTTTTGAGCACTATGAAACACTGCTTAGTTTCTTAGGAATCAACTCGCAACTCACCTGTTGAGATAAAAACACACTAGTAAAATAAGGACTAAATCCATCAAGTTCAAACTGGTCATTTTCAAAACACCAGGAACATGCTCTGATTTGGAACATACCACTCTGAGCCCAGTTGCAGCTGACTAAATAAGGAGGGATAGAAGATCAACACTGACTGCCTGTGCTACTTCAAAAAAAGCAATGGCATCCATCTGTGGCTCAAGACAGCTCTAAATCATACAAGATTCACATACAGCTTCTACAGTAAATGATCCACAGTTTCTTCTCAGGAACTGCAAATAAATGGGCCTGAATGGTGCTTGGCAACATCAAATTAGGGAATCTTACCTGTCATGCAGCAGAACTATACATGCAGTGTGGCTCATCATGCACTCACTTCTTCAGTGACCACACTGACCTGCTTCTCCTCCTCCCCACTGCTCTTCATAATGTCCCCGGTGACTCCTGGCCATCTGAAGAGAGTGGAACGCGGCCGGTAAAGTGGTAAAGTCAGGAAGACTGGAGTCAAAACAAGTAGTGAAAGGTGCAGGTGGATGTGAGAGGAAAAAGGCTTTTCCTAAAACACTCAGCCATCAGGATTTCATCTACAACTTAGTGTATTTCCTACTAATGCTGATTATTTTCAGAGATTAATACACTGGCTCTTAGGTGTAGTTTGATTGTGTACTGATTAGTGGTGGCCTTTTAAATTAAAGAAAAAGCCTTCAAAAAATAAAAAAGCCACTGACCCAAGAGGATCCGGTGTCAGTTCTGTAAGATGTGGCTGACAAAGCTTTGATTGTGTAAGACAAGGCGAGTGAACTTTCTGCACGAGCTGGAATCTTCCGTTCTGCCTAAACAAACCCTTTTTTTGATTCAATTGTTTCTCTCCATCCTTCGCCTCAAGTTGTATCTGAACTGAAATCCCTCCAGCCTCTCTTCTCAACAGCTGCAAATTAACTGCAGGGATCCCAGCACAGTCTGTAACAGGTGGCTCCGCGCCTCGTGCCGCAATTGGTGCGCTCAGGGCAAGGAATGCAGCACTGAATCCTGATGCTTGCAAGTGCTCTCAGATTTACAATCATGTAGGAAGTGATCGGGTGAAACAGAGTATGCCAGATAACACAGGAGAAGGACACGGAGGAGAAACATAGCTGCCATAAAAATGCTTGCAAGTCTCCAAGATGCAAGACAGCAGAAGGAAGGAACAACATCACGGAATTTTAGGAGCTTTCAGAAATGTGGCAAAATCATGGCCATTGTGGTACTTTCCTTCTGAGAGAGGCAATATTCGTGTCAAACTTGTGGCAAGTTTCTAAATGAATTATGCTTTGGCTATGCCAAATACGTTTTATTCATTTGAAATGAGATATCGTAAAAGATATCTTAGTTCTAAGAGCAAAGCAGGTAGCCTTTGCTTATCACTAGTACATAATCCAAACCCATTTGGGGTTTCCCTGTGTAGTATTCCAGGACCAGGAGCACTGGGGGCTGCAGGTACCTTGATGCTGCAGAACCAGGATAGATTCAGCAAGCTTGGCTGTGTTCCTGGAAGGGGAAGGAGGCGGTGGGAAGTATGGGGCTCGTTAGAGTGGCATCAGCTGGTGCCTCTCTAATCCCACACAGCACCACGCACTCGTGCTGCTCCTGCAGAGCTGAGGGCTGCTGCTATGCCCAAGGTATTAAGCCCTTGAAACACCCTGAAGCACAAGTGCATGGACAGGCAAGTGGCTACATGGCACCAGTTCTGTGAGGCTGGATATGCCTACTCCTCACTCCCAAGTGTTCCACATATTTGCATTATCCAAGATCCTCAGCTTTTCTGTATCTAGAGGGGACTTGACTGTCAAATGATACAAAATGGAGGTGTATCAACCAGAAAACCTTTTCAACTTCTACTCAAAGTAGCTCATCTACACAGAAGTAAAAAGCCAGGGTGATATTGTACATCCAGAACAAGTGGTACTGGGCCATGAAAATTTTTGTGGCTCACAGCTAAGAAACTGGAAAATAGTTCTCCCATCTCTCTCTTCATCTTCTCCTACTTGGACCCAAAAAGAACCTCAAGTTTGAGATACAAATACAACACACAAGGACTCTTCTCAAACAGTTTAATAGCAAATAAACAAAGGAAGGTACCACACTTGGCATATACAAAATGACTTGTTGTCGGTGTGTCTGTGCAATTAAAACAGCTTTAAGTTGCCCTTTGGGACAAAAAGAAAAAAAAACACACACACAAAAGGAAGAAAATTCCTTTAACACATACTCGCTTGTTCCAAACTTGTAACAAATCTTTTCATTTTTAAATCCACTACACAAACTCTGTGATCAGACCAGAAAAGCAACACGCGCTCCTCTGCTTTTTAAACCATTAAAGTAAAATCTGTAATTCTCTACAGAGTACAACACAATTTCACACAAAAAGACATTTTGTTTTGCAAATCAAAACAAGAAAAAAAGGAACAGCTCAAACAAGGTAAAGAAAAGCATTTCTACGACTGAACCACGACTTCGAGTTGATTAAATCCCGTTAACTGCAGAACAGACTCTACATTTGGTCATAGTGGCAATTTGTTTTCTCGTCACATTGTGAATCACTTTACATTGTTTTCTAGTAGAAAAGGCAAAAAACTGTACAAAACCCCTAGTGTTAAATACAATGTTTGTACCAATAAAAAAGCCCACAGGTTTGTCTCCAAAATGTAAATTTTCTTTTTAAATTATTCACAAAAAGCAGCCAAAAATCAGAAAGGCAGCTGCTGCTCCACTGTCTCAAATCCATTAAAACCACCACAGAACAATTAAAACAACCAAAGGAAGAAAAGGAAAGAAGAAAGGAAAGAAACACCCAACATTTGGCATTTTGGTTTTCTTCAGATATTTTTCCACAGGTTTCCCCAAGGTTCCTTACGGAACCAAATGCACACGTACAGAAACGTACTGGCAGTTCCTCCATACACTGCAGGGTATCAGTGCCCCCCGGCACACAGCCCTGTGCATTCAGACTGTGGGACTAACAGCAGCCAGCCCCCAACCCTACTTCCCAAATAAACGAGTCTCTACCCTTTTTTCATTCAGCCTCACGATTCACTCCCAGGTACATGTACCATATTCAAATTGTTCTCTTTTGTAAGCAGATTAAGGACTGTCTACGCAAGTCTGGTCAATACCTAGTGAGAATACAGTATCCTCAACCAGCTCAGGAGTAGGATAGAAAACAATCTTTGCATCTTTACATTATCCCAAACACTGGACAAATTAAGATTTCTCTTCAACCAAACTCTACTTGTTTTCTCAGCAAAAACCCTTCTCCTGGAACTCCATTTCACATTATTTCAACTGTTAACTGTGAACCTACACTAGCTTGCTGCTGCTTCTGACTGAAACTTCATCACAGCACACACTCTTCAGGTGCCTTCATCTAGAAGCTACTTCCCAGTTTCTACCTGTGCAGATGGTACGTAGGGCAGGGGAAGCCTGCTACCCAGAGAGCAGTAACCTGTTTAGTTCATCCTGCAAGCCAGAAAAACTGCTCAGCTCATTACCCAATTAAAAACTAAACAAAAACTAAAAAATCTCCGCAGAGATTCCCCAGCTAAGGCCCTTGAAAAGAGAGCTGGGGATGGTACCCTGTTCAGGTAACAGCTTCAGAGGCTGTTGTATTGTGCTTGTCATTTGGGAAAAGAGCCAGCAGTTGTAGGACCAGTGTTACAAATGCTTTCTCTGGGATATTTAGAACACTTTATTTCATGAGCTAACCTAGATCCTTCCAGAATCCTGCCACCAAACTCTGACTGATGGTATTAGATTGGGGCTGGACTTCACAGAAATGTGCCCTGACTTGTACAAAATGCTCAGTGTTTGAAATGAGCCCTAGCTTCAGATAGCTTTGGAAACAGAAATACTGTGAGTTCGCCCACCTTCCTGCTCCCAGCTATCCCCTTCCACCAAAACTTCCACTAGGGGAACAGTGTAACCAAGCATCCTCAGGGCTTCTGACAGCACTGGAGATGGAGCAAGGTCCCGGTGCTCTGTCAGGCAGACAGTCTAAGTGCACAGGTAGATGCCCTCAGGTGGCTTCTGATCAGATATTTGTCATACCAAAACCACCAATTTAAAGGATACCTTTGAAACCCATTAAATTGCTCAGTTTTTGCACAAACTATAGAAAACAGAGAGGTGAAGGTGATAGATACGAGGGTGTGAAGAAAACAGCAGGAAACATGCACAACATTTCTGGGCACTACCTTAGTTTGAAAGATTAAAACAAAAACATCACATTTTGCTGAGGAGATTGTAGTTACAAAAAAACCAAGCATGCCAGAGCTTAACAAAATACAACATCAACTTTGATCAAATTTTCACTGCAGACTGATAATCACACAGGGAAGCAGGGGAAAAAAAAATAATCATAATTAAAAAAAAAAAAAATCAGTAAATGCCAGGGCAAAAATGTAGCTACAATCAGAGGAAAACGTAGTTCAAGTGTTTTCTGTTGATGCCACTTCAAGTCACAAGTCTGAACTCATAAAAACACATGCTGTCTCCTCAAGCACAGAAACCAGATCAGCAAAATGTGACTAGGAAGTCTCCTGAAAGATTGAGTCACACCATATAACTGACTTTTTCTTCGAACTGTGTTTTTAAAACTAAGCACACAGAAAAAACTAAGCCTAGAAAGTGATTGGCTGTATGTTCACAGAAATACAAATACTCCACAAGGTATGCTAGCAAGGCTGCTCTGAAGACAAATTACAAAGAATCAGATTCACAAAATCAAGTGGTTATCTTACGAAGGTCTAGAAAAATAGAAATTCTTTTATATTCAAATGCAAGTTTAAATATTCCCCTTCAGCAGTCTTTCTAGCAAAACCAATTTGGCAGCACAAAAAAAAAAAAAAAGAAAAAAAAAGAAAAAAAACAAACATAATAAAAATACACATCAGCATCAAAGGTCAACACAAGGTCAAAGGTGAGAGTTCAAGCATCAGAGAAGCTGAAGAGACAAGGATTTGGACGATGTACTTGAACGCCACATCGACATGCTTTAGGCACAACGATGAACAAACGGCAGGAATCTAGAAAAAAAAACAAACCAGAAAGAGGGAGACCCACTGAGTTACACAGAGCAGTACATCCAAACACGGAGAGAGAGAACAAGAATGGGCACTGTACAATGAGATCTCCTGGGGAAGGGAGTTGACAGGGAAGGGCAGCACATGCCAACGATGGACAAGTAAAAGTCAAAGTACATGAAGGACACCAAGTAAACATCAAACTGCCAGAAACCAAATGGAAGCAGAGGCCTGCGTTTCCCCCTCAGCACCCAGTCTGTGGAGCATTCCACAGCCTAGTGACACACTGGTTAGCATGCATTCACCTTGCCCCGTGCCCAGTGTGTCCACTACCTCTGTTTGGAACAGAGTAAGCTCCCTCCCCAGGAGACCAATTCCAAAAAATATGACTCCAGGGCAAATATTTGCCCACAGAGACTGAGACCATGAGAGACAAGACAGAGGACACAAGGGATTCACAGGTGGTTTGACGGTTGAGACTTTTCTTGCACTCTGACATGGGAAGTTCTTAGGCAGTAGTAGCCCAGCAAATCTAAGGTCTTTCCTTTAGCTACAGTCCCTTCTCATTCCCTAAGAGCCTATGTAACTGGGGGTGGGTGATTTGGAAAAGGGGGAAAAAAAAAGATTATACAAGACAAAAAGCCCACACATCAGAGAAGAATTCTTTAAGACTTGACTGCAAGTTAAGACTTGTCCTAGCTGAGCACTTTTCATACCATTAGACCTGCACAGGGATTTTCCATTCCCAACCTTTTATGTAACAGCCCTCAGCTCCCTGGCTTCATGAGGAGGAGATTCTGGGCTCTGAGAAGCTCTACAGTCACTGTTGCCAGTTTGATGAGCAGAAAAAATGTGTTTCCTGAAATTTTCTTGAAGAGTTTATAAAAAAATAATTCTTCTATTAAGTGACATAAATACCTCTGTTCCCTCCCCTCAGCTTGTGAGCTGCAAGAGACAAGGAACATTTTGGTATGAGAGTGGGAGGCAGAGGAGAGAGGAAGCGATTTGTTTTCTTATTCTGCCTCCCCACACCGCCGACTCCCCTTTAGCTCCTGTTTGTGGCCTTTATCTTCAGCACATCTCAAAGCTTCTGGTTACAGACTAGAACAAGGTGAGATTTGCATATTATCTTACATAATTTGAGAACAGCAAGTGTTGCATTCTCATTCCAAAGCAACAAGAAACACATTGTCTACTAAATCAGCAACACTCCTCTTATTAGATCTGCTGAGATTAATTTGCTTTTCATGCTTTCCAATAAAGGGAAAGGACTTCAGTACAGAGTTTAAACCAACTCCAGCCAACAGAGTACAATGCAACTCTTGCAGTTATTTCTATATTTTTAGAAATACTCTAGATAATTTGCAAATAGGTGAAAGATTTCACTCCTAAACGAGAAAAGCAAATCATCATGAACTGAGGCATGAAAAACAACAAGAAGCATGAAATCAAGTGACATCTTTAGCATGCACCACTGAAATCCTCTGTGTGATTTGTCTGGGGATTTTCTTGATATGGATTTTTCAAATAATTCACTCAGCTATGCCGAAGGTAAAGGCTAAGTTTCATCAAAGCCCATGGAAAGACTGGCCTCTAAGAACAGAACCATGAGATGCTGGACAAGGTCTTAATGACTTGGAGAAAGTTATTCCAGTTTGTCCTTGTTTTATTCTCACAATAGTGATAATTCTGCCTTCTGTGTTTTATATTTTGTGGCAGGTATGCTAGGCATATCAATCATCTTTAGGTTTAAATGTCTGCAACAAGAAGCTTTCAAAGCATTTTACCTGTTCATAGCTGCACCCTTCATTTGCAATTTGCTTTATCCAAGTTGTTTTTGGGTATTTCCAAATAAAATAGGAACAACTTCATTCTGCTTGGTTGTTCTTCTCTAATCCACAGCCATTATCAGTTCAGTTAGATTCAGCTCGCCTGATAAATTTATCATAATATGTGACTTTCAGTATTCAGGTGGAAAGCTTTTTCCTGATAGATGCACTTGCCAGTAAGATTTTTCTGAGCTGGAATTTTTTAATAATGCCAGCTTTGTATTAAAAAGAAAGCTAAACTACAAAGAGGTATCATATTTTGGACTGTTGATTATCTAGGGACTGAAGAAATGATGATTTCATTTACTACAGTACTGACACTAAGCAGTATCAGACTAAGTTCATAATTCTTTCACCTTATTACAGCAGTAAAATCAAATATCTCCTGAGAAAAAAAAATCTATGAAGTAGACCATTTCCACCTTGTAAACTAAAAATACGTTAAGTATTTCCTGGTGGCACACATAATAAGGAATTCTATTTCATCAGAAGTCCTTTTAGCTTTTCTTGTAGAAAACCAGGTTCTTTGGTTTTAAGCATACAGCATACTTTGTCCATGGGGCTACTTTGGCCAACCTTGTGCAGTTTATTTGAACTCACCCAACTGTTATCTTACTATCCAGGAAATAAAGCATTTGACACTGATTTTATTTGCACTTGAATGAGAGCAAAATTTAAAAGTCCCAAGTCCCCAAAATCCCAGACTCTCCTGCCAGTAAGTGAGGAAGAAAACTGGTTTAAGACTGAAAGGCAAGAGCAGCCTAAATGCCCACAATCAGCGGCAGCCACCAAACAGACACAGAAATGTTGACTTTATCTGATCAGTTTTGTTATCAGAAAAAAAATCTGCCCAAGTCACAAACTTGATACATTTATTAACTTTGGCAACATATACATTGAGACACCAAGAAAGGGAAATCTGAAACAAATACACAAAAAGGGCAACATCTTCAGCTGGTGAAAACTGATGCAGCTCTACTGCGTTCAGAGAGCTGAACTGCATTGATTCAAACCATCTGAGGATCACATCTTTTAAAATTTAACCTGCATAGATTTATTTTCTTTTTCTTTTTGGCAATACTTATAGTTACGCCAGTAAGGCACAAGAGCTAGCCCAAGTTAGGTGTCTTAAGGTGATTATGTCTGGGAGGAGTCACTGATCAAACCAAGCCCCAGTGTAAACTGGTGAATCTCCTAAAGTTAATAGGAGTTGCACCTATTTGCAACAATGCCAAGCTTGATCTCTAAGTTACAGTATTGAGGACATGCTGTAGGATGAAGAAGCGAAAATATCTAACTTTGGGCAACTGAAATGACTAGTAAAGAGGCCAGAGCATCAGGTCAAAAGAAAAACAGGACAAAGGTCTCGGATAGTACAGTGGGGTAGGGTGCAAAGAAGGTAAGAGTGACTGTAGAGACCCCAGAGCACAGTGCTCTCCTCCACTGGTTCACAGCATTCATATTCCTCATTTAGCAGTTGTCGGGCTGCAAACAGGCCACTGAAAATCAGTAGTTTCAATCATGCACATCATTATGTGTGTAAAACAATCACATTCAGGATTCTACAAAACCCTGGCCTTTTTTTCCAGTGAAATAATTTAGGTAATAAATATTCTCCACCCTGGAGCGGTATAAAACTTCTATAAAAATAGAAACAACATTCTTGGTTACAGCAGGTTGCACTTGGAGCAGCTGCTCCCAACTATGTTTTTTTTATGTTTTTTTTTTTCCTTTTTTTGAAAAGTATATAATTTATATATATATATATAAAAAATCCCATTATCACCCTGGAGGCCTTCACACTCCAACACTCTTCTCAGAAAACCAGGACACATCTTTCCTACAGTGCAGAATTCAAGTGTACATGGTTCACTTCAGTGTATGTTTATGTTTCTAGAGAGATTCAAATAATTAACATAGAAGGGTACCACATGCCAGCATAACTGGGAAATTTGGCAATCTGGCCTTTGAAACTTTGCCACCACAAAATTATTGAAGTAATACTGACAGATTTACCTGTCTGCCATCAATATGGACAGACTGACATCAACTGTTTGATTTTCAATCTAAGATTTGGAAAGGGCTCCCCTTGGATGTTACGTATCAGGCCTTGTAGTTCTGAGGTCTGAGATCCCAGGGGGCCCAGTCCCTGGAAATGCCCAACATTCCCAACAGATCACTGCACACAAGCGGGGATTCGGACCCAAGAGCTCAGGTTTGATGTGTTTAGTGCTCCTCCTGCTGGAGCAGAACACAAAGCCCTGACCCCATGTCTGACCCACACACATCATTTAGCAGCTGGCTCCCAGACTGCAGCGTTAGCTGGTGCTCTGGGAAACAGCATTACAACTCAGGAATACAAAGAAAACAAGGAAAAGGAGATATTATGAGGTAAATCGGACTTCTGTTAAAGACACAGAAATTGTAAACTTCCTCTTGTGACAGAGGTGGATTTTGGTGGTTATAAAATGGAACTCTACACTGATTTCTTGAAACAGCTCAGGCCAGAGTGTCAAAAGTCCTTTAAGCCCCCTAAAACCAGTGAACATCAAAGGCCCTTAGCAATGCACTAGCAATTTCACTGGTGTGCAGAAAAAGTGTGTGTTCAGTTAAGGGGTATGTTCAATTTTCCTTCAATATAAAAGATAATAGCTTGTACCAAAAGGCAGAAAAAGACTGAATGGCTCAATACTCTGGTTCCACAGCTCCTGGTTTAGCCTGTTTTGCACTGGTACACACCACCTTAAAGGAAAACTGCAGTAGAAAGATACACCTAATTACCAGACCAAGTCACTGCATGAGTTTTGTTCATTAAAAAAACAACAAAAAACCCCAACAAAACAGGAAGTTACCATTTCAATAAACAATCAGCACTTACATTATGCTTATGAAAAGGAATTCATAGCAATCTCTGCAAAAAAAAGGACATTATTCCACAGAAATGGGGAATGTGATCAACTGTTAAGAAGAAAAATTGTCAAAAATTTCTGCAGTTTACCAGGGATCTAAAGTTTCTTGTTTCCAGACCCAGATGTATTCATCCAGACTAAGCTGCCTCTACCTTTCCACAAAACCTAGATAAAGTACATAGGTTAGGTTTTCTTATATATGGAGAAATTCACTGCATCTCATTAATATTCCACTGTAGACAGAGAGTGAAATTTTCTGGGCAGAGACATCATCTAATAATTTTATAAAGTGCTGTGTACATTCACAGTGCTATATAAACACTAGTTTATATACAGCAAAGAAAAAAAAAATCACTGCAGTTTTCCTTTGGTTTGTTAATGTGTTCACCCTTTTAGCCTGTCTCCTGCTTTAGAGATGATTTACTAAATCCTCACCGTGGCACACGGTTAAGGAAATTTCAAAGAGCGGATGGGACATGACAAAGGCTACATGGAGTCGGTTCTTTCTCACCCAGGACTCTGCTCTCCTTGCCCACCTTTGTTTTCATCAGCTGTTCTGTGTTATTTCTGCTTTCCCTTCTCCTCTCTACCCCAAGGCAGTGTGGTGTCAGTTTCTGCTGCTCCCTTTAACCTTCTCTTCCCACCCCCAAGGAGCTGGCATTGGTCCTTCTCAACACACACTGGTTACAAACACAGCAAACTTCAAATAAGGGAGGAAAAAAAAAAACAAAACTAAACAAAAAACCTCAGCGATATGGCACCTAAACTCCAAAGTAAAACACTGGAAACAAAAGCACAAACTTGTCCTCCATCCGAAGCGGGATTCTCAGCAGAGGCTGTAGCAGAGTCTTCAAGGGAAGATGTGCCAGATAGAAGGCATGGATCAGCTTCCAGGACTGTAAAAACACAGCCTTAGGGCTTCGAATCACTAAGTGCGCTCCTCTCCAACTTACCAGAAGATCCTTCTCACTCCAGTCCCGGAGGGGAGGGTGCTCAGTATGGCTTGCTGTCGTTCTTGGAGCGCTTGAGCTGTACTTTCAGCCGCTTCATGCCGATCTGGAAGCCGTTCATGGACTGAATGGCAGCCTGCGCAGAGACGGGATTGTCGTAACTTACAAAACCTGGGGGAAGGAAAACACACAATTACCCCATGCCAGAGCTGCCCACAACGGCTACTCACAACTGGAAATGCAGGCACTCGCAAGGTCAGAGGGGCCTGCATGAAGTGCCATTTTCAGAAACTCACAAATGTTTTAGACTCCTCAAAATAACTTCTAATGGCTCTCAAACAAAGCATTGCTTTCTGACACATGGAACTTTGGCCAGAAGACATACAACGCTCAGGAAGTTAAAATAACATTTTCTAGTCTATCAACAAAATAAGCACTGCTGTTTATTTTATAAGAACTCATACCTGGGAGAAAACCAAACCTGAAAAATGTTCATCCAGATGCAAAAGCTCATTAAAGACACAAGACTGAAATCACCCTCATGACATTATGGGAGCAGATTTGTTTGGAGTGAGTGAAATAGCTGCCAAGGAAGGGTAGCACTGGTACCACTATTGTACTGAGGTTGCTCTCAGATGGGAGACTGCATATCATTCCTGGAAAAGATTATCCTGAAAATAAACTTCTCCAGGGTTTTGAAGGAGCCTGTTTTAAATAACTCCACTCAGTGTCTGGAGTGAGAATAACTCCCACTCCAGTCAATGGCTACCTGTCTGTAATACTCAGGTGTTCTAGCTGAATGGTCAGCATATTTTTGTGTTCTCACAAAGCATCAGATTGTCCACATCTTTTGGCTCAAAGATAAAAAAATTCAGGATATTATGTAGACACAAAGCTATCAAAACCATAGAGAAAGGCTCACCGCTCATATTCCATCACAATAAATCTCCATCTATCAAAACAGTCATGAGAGCTTACAGCACTACAAAAATGCAATATAGTACCCACAATAATTATATATGAAGATATTAATAGAAATAATTCATAATCATTATCTACTAATTAATATATAGAGCAACACAATTATTGAAAAGACAGGACGAGGCAAGAGGAAGAACTGTCTCAGGATTACAATCTGCAAACACAAATAATAATCACAGAACATTCTGAGTTAGAAGGGAACCACAAGGATCAAGGGATCCAACTCCCCAGTGAATGGCCCATAAGGGGATTGAACCCACAACCTTGGCATTATTAGCACCATGCTCTAACCAACTGAGTTAATCTCAGGGAGAATTATCTAGGGCCAGAACACTATAATGAGGCACAATAGTATGAAATTGAGAAAAGCAAAAAGTCACACTGAAAATTAGGAAAATACCGTTTATTACTGGAAGCATTTGGTTTATTTATTTTTTAGGAATATATAGAGATTGCCTACTTACTTAAAAGCTAGACTAGACAATGTACTGAACAAGAGATTACTAAAAAAGCCACCTTTTTACAGACAATGATTTATAGAACGACAAAATATCCTGAGTTGGAACGGATCCACAAAGATCACTGAAGTCCCTGCACAGGACACCCTGAGAATCACACTGTGTTTTCTGAGAGCACTTTCCAAACACTTCCTGAACTCTGTCAGGCTGGTGCTGTGACCACTTCCCTGGGGAGCCTCTTCCAATGCCCATTCACTCTCTGGGTGAAAAACCTTTTCCTAATATCCAGCCTAAACCTCCCCTGACTCAGCTTCAGGCCTTTATCTCAGGTTCTATCACTGGTCACCAGAGAGAAGAGATCAGTGCCTGCCCCTTTGCTTCCCCTCGAAAGGAAGCTGTAGATCCAACATACCAAAACACTTGCTTAGATTGGTCTGCTTGTCAATGAAAACCTTGGCAGAGACGACATTTCCAAATGGCATGAACATCTGCAGCAGATCCTGATCCCCAAACTCCTGGGGAAGATGGTAGATAAACAGATTGGCTCCCTCTGGACCTTAGAACAACAAGCAGGAAGATAAATTCAGAAAGAGCATGGATACCATATACCCACTGCACAAAAAATGGTGAAAGAGCCACTCAAGACAAATTTTCTAGATAAAACAATGAAACTGCTATTTACACTACTGCAGAGCACTTGATTCCAGAATAAATTAGCACAACCCTTTGCTGGGATTGATCACGCAAATAATTCTAGCTCTTTCTCACCACTTTTGTTTGTATTTTACACATTGTGCCAAAACTGTTTCACAGATACTTGCTGTAATGAAAGCTGAACAGTAAGTTTGCGTGCTAGATGTTGACTAAACAAAAAAATGGTTATGCAAAACTTGTGGTCCCAAAGCAACTAAGTAAATTTCCAAACAAAATACAAATAATCACATTGCTTGTAATCTGGCAGATTCTCTTCTAAACATGCTACATTCTGCTGAAGACTTATTCCTACATTCTACATTACTTTACACTACATATTAAATTTAACCTGAATCTGAAAAGACTGGCATAAGTATCTGTTGGAAGAGGTGAGGGACCAAGAAAACAACATTAACAAAACCACATCTGATTCTCTGACAGTGGGATGTATCAGGCTGTAGACTCATACTCTCCTTCCCTCTGAGAACATGCAGGAGTATAATTAAGGAAGCACTTAAGACTAGACAAACCCCATGAGAAACATCCTGTATAAAAACTACTTTGGGCAGCCCTTAGTAGAAAGATCCCTCAGACCTTCTTTATCTTCAGTAACTCCTGGATTCTAAAAAATGCCACCAAATAAATCTGCAGGTAAGGCAGCTGCAAGGGCTAAGCCTGCCCTTTTGAAAACCCCTCTCAAGGCGTTTCTGCAACTTTCTGCCTACCTTCTTTTTGACTTCCTGCTGCACCAATACTCTGCTGTGTTAAGAGACTCTGGTTATACAGTGTGGGCAGTGCAGCAGCAGCATATTGCTGGATTCCAGAATAAGCCTGTGTGAGGGCTTCCATTGTGCTACCTGTCCCATTTGAGAGACCACCACTGCCAAGTCCTCCGTTTAAGGCTGCCATTCCTGTATAAGAAAGAGGAAATAAAAGATGACTGAGTGCTTCCACTGAGCAAGATCAATAACCTTTCAAATGCTCTGCACGATTACAAAAAGCAGGGAGCAGAAAAGTCATCCCAGAGACCTAGCACAGGCTGAGGAATGATAATCAGCTATTCCCCCAAGTGACCACTACACAGAACTTACCTGCTAAAGAGCTAACGTTGAGGCCTGCTGTAGCACCTGCCAGCGTCTGCAATGCTCCAAGAGAAGCCATTGGATTAACAGAGGAGCTGCTACTGGAACTAGGTGAGGAACCTGCTATTAAAATAAAATAATTAAACTTCAACTAATATTTTCTGGTCCTGGTAATTCAGCTTCTCCATTAAGTTATTCCAGTAGAAAAAACTAGTAAGGAACAGGTCCAGGCAACGCAGTATACTTTATGTAAAAAAAAACAACCCCAAACCCACACAACTTGATTGATCATACTGCTTATACATTCTAAGCCCTTCCTACATTTTTTGAAAACTTCTACTTCATCATAACATCTATTCTTTGTAGCAAAAATAATGATGTCATTAAGAGTAAGACATGTAAGATTAAGACATTATACAAATGTTGGCTAAACTCTGTATCTCAACATAAGGTAACCAGCAGTGATGCCATGTTTCCTGCTGCCTAAAGTAAGAGTCACTTGCTATGTATTAACATATATCCTTGAAACATCACACAAGGTGAAAAAGACCTGCAACAAAGATATTAGGGACACTAAAGAAGGCTGAACATACAGTTTTCCCATACTGCTAGAACAGGAACACCACATGCCCAGATTATTTTGACACATTAAATAATTTTCTATTAAAAATCCTGCTGCCGCAGCTGGGGCTAGGACTGAGAAAAGTCTTGAAATGTACATCCAGAAATAGTCTGTCCTCTACTGACTATTCCAGCAACATCTTTAACCACACTGACTCAGTAAGAGAATTCTACCAATATGGTACCTAGCAGAGTAACAGCTTACATGGCCCACCAATTTCTACAACAGGTCGAGTTAGTTCTACAGAAGTCAACATCAAACTCATGAGAAAAAAGTTTTCCAAGCTGGTATATCAAAAGAAACAGAAGTTCAAATTGAGGTAATCTACAAAGATTTATGGTAATGATAAAATAAGATGATCATTTTATGATTATATAGCAGTGATTTTTCTAACAGGTTTGTCCACTACTGAAAAAGAAAAGCTATGTGTATTGCTATTAAACAAGAAGTTTAAATTTACTGCACAACATGCACTAGAAAATATTTATGGCTACTAAAAATTAAAAGATACTGAAGATTGATGCTGTAGAGGCATCTTGTAGTCTGCTTGCAAGAGGAATTTATCAGTTTGACCAAGGAGGTAAGAGAAGAACTGAATTACAGGCATTTTCAGTTTTCCTCATATTTCTCTGATTCTCGATTATGTTGCATACATCCATTAAAACTTTTAAAAGAATTGTTAGCACCTTTCAAGCAGTTTCACACACACTACCTATTTACCACTTCATATATGTGGCACAAAGTCTCTGCTGAGGTGGGATATTGGAACTATTTAAATGGAATACAGCCTAACAACCCCCTAACGAAAGTAGCTGTACCTAAGAAAAGCTGCATGAGAACCAGAGAGCTGCACTTCATATCACTTTTTGTACTGACACAAGGAATGACAAACCTCGTCTAGTAAATGTTTAGACAAACTCTCCTAATTAGTCAAAAATTGAAAGACAATGTCCCAAACTGTATTTTAAGATGCTTACTCTGATGAAAAGGAGACACTTCCTGTCTTACTATCAGTAGCATATTAAATACTAGGAAAACGCAGAGAACAAGTTACAGTACAGTCCTCAAGTTGGCAGAAAAAATAGCACAGCTGGCTGAATAAAAGCCAGAGTTCAGAAATCATACACTTACCTCAAATTTAAAATATCACTTGTTTCTCCAACAATTCATTGCTATAATAATTTATAATTATTTAATTCATCTTTATATATTTCATTATTACATAATTCAAAAATTGTAATTAATTATTTCATTGCTATAATACTTTGCTTTATAATTCAAAAAGACACTATATTTGACAGATGAGAACACCATTTAAAAACCCTCCCAAACCTATCCCAAATAAAATAGTGGCAGCTAAGGAAAAAAAGGCTAGAGAACAAAGTAAGAGAGAAAATGGATACCTTCCCTACTTTAAAAGGTTGTGATTTTAAACAAATTCAGCTAAACCACTATAAAAAGCTGATCACACAGTTATTTTAGTTTAGCTGCCTTTATCAGAAATTTCTTTATGCAAAACAAGAGATGCTTTAGTACTGAAAATGCCAAGAAAAATGTCATTTCTGATGATGACAAAAGGCAGATAAGTAACAGTAGAGCAGAAATACAGGGCAATTAAAAAGGAATGCTTCCTACGTATAGCCTATATACCAACAGATCCATCTGTGAATCTAGGATTTTTTCAGCCGAAGGCATGCCTTTGTAATAAAGTTACAATTTTCATTCATTAATTTCAGTGCATTTTGAACACCAAATTGGTGGACTGTACAATATTCTAAGGCACTACTTCTGCAATTTAATCATGCACTATGCTAAGAAAAATCTCGTTTTTATTTTTAAATCATGAGGTGACAACTTGACCTGATATCCTGCAATTCTTTTCTTGAAATATCTAATGACTGGTTTTACCCTATTCATCTTTATCACAACACTAATGTATTTGTAGGCTGTAATCATATCCTTCTCCCATGTCAGTCTTCTATTTTTCAGGCTGTTCCTAATAGGGAAGGAGTTCCACAGTTCTAGGCATCATTTCTGTTCTTCTGTTTTTCTTGTGTTATATTTTAGATCAGAAAAGAGCACAAAGCAATGGGGATGGAAAACCAGTATGGTTTTATACATGTTCTTTACTTAATCCCTAAGTCTTAACATTGTTTCTGTGCAGTTTTTGGTGGGTTGTTGAGTTTTTTTCTTGCTACTAAGGTTATGTTTTCTTAGAGCTATCTACTGAGTTATATCTAGTCAAAAAGGCTAACTCTAACAGAAGTAGCTGAAAAAACTGAAGGTTTTCAGAAAATTTGAATATGCAATAAAGGACAGCTTTGTAGAAAGATATTGGAAGACATATTATTAGAAAGATAATGACACTTGGTCAAGGACATTAAGTAACAACTTGTGGAGGTAGGTAAACTGAGAGAACAGTAAGTTTGTCCTAATTCAGTCATATAGCATCCAAGCAATGACCTGAAGAAAAGTTAAATTCAGGCGATGAATCTGACTGAACCGTACGGGAATTAGTTCCAGTAAAACTAGAAATACTATGCTATCTCTGAAAACAATTTTGCTTGAGACACACCAAGGCTGGGAAAATCATCTACACTTTGCTGGACCTTTGAGGTTGCCTTTAGAAGGAGGAGACATGGAAACATACCTCAGCATTTGCAACCATTCTAATTTTACTCTGGAGCAGACAATTCTTATCGGTGCTCGAGTCAAAAAGATGCCAGACAAGACACTCCTATCCTGAGATACTTCTATAGTATTTTCTTGAATGTCCCTTTCAGAAGCCAGCAGTTCAAGTGACTTTATCTACAGCCATGGTCTCTGCAACAATGACTCCGTAACAGCAGCAGACTGTTCAGTTCCAAGAGCAGCTGATCTTCAGCAAGGTTGAAGGTTTTACTTCACCCCATTCTACATCAAAATACACAATTGTGCTTGGAACTATTTAAAGAAAATTGTCTGAAATGGGTAGGAAGACAGCATCATCACAATATGTAGCGCCTCTGAGTTCAACCATTTTGACATGTAACCCATCCACAGTCCATGGACTGCATTGTGTAGACTTCCAAGTTCCCTGGACACAAATGGTATCAGTGCAGATGAAAGAAAATCAAGAAGGTAATGATGCAGAAGGACTGTCTGGATTTTTCCACCAATTATGCAATTTGAGGAGAGATGTCCAAATAAGCATCGGGTGAACATTTGGATGACAGATGGAGAGAAGTCAAGGAGTTAGTCATCTCATCTGCAGTTAGGTTTAAGAGGTTATCACAGTAGATGTTGCCATATGTCCCTCAGACAAGGCAGGCACTGACTAACTCATGGTACTGAACTGCTAGGTACTGAGTTTCTTCAAGGTCTAGGTGTGGCTCAGAGGGATATATGTTTTCTGTGGGAAGCCCAACAGCCTTCTATGTGAATACATACAGAGTATTGCACATATGAATATTAATCAAAATAGAATTTCAAGTTTGCTTAAAGACTAAACAGTTAAAAAGCTGTGTAATTACAGGAAGTATCATGGGATTGAATGTGTCCATACACATTGAGGATTCCCCTCATCCCAGTCTGAGTGCAGTTTTAAAAGGTGAAGGGTATTTATACCTCTAAGGGAAAGCACTAGAACTGTTTCAGAGTTTGATGTCAGTGACTACTCATAGACCACATGCCCTCCAAAGCTTATTATTTCTTTTGAACAAAGCTGATCTTTACTTTTTAAAATTATACTTGAAATTAGGTTTAAAGAGCAATACAATAGTGCCTACTTCATGTCACAAGCCTGTGAAGAATGAACTGATACATCTGTATAGGATATTAATACAAATGATCCATCATGAGAACTGAATTGTTGATACACAATCACTTATTGATATTACTGATGATCAGAAGGTTATTTGAATTCAGCACAGAAAGTACTGGAAAATGGGCTGCTCCCCACCCCCTAGCC
The DNA here is from genome assembly GCA_013397845.1 of Melanocharis versteri. Lineage (NCBI taxonomy): Eukaryota > Metazoa > Chordata > Aves > Passeriformes > Melanocharitidae > Melanocharis > Melanocharis versteri. Next base: position 268,490 of record VZTG01004599.1, read on the forward strand.
CCTCCACTAGCATGACAAAAAATGGAACAGTCCTGAAATATGTCTCTCATCAAGGAAAAAGGAACCTGCATAGCTCTGTGGAACAGTCAAAATTCACAGATGGGAAGCCAGTTCCAAAGAATCACTCGATAGTAGCATAACTTCATTTGAATGGGACCTCTGTGGATCATCCTATCTAACAGTCTGCTCAGAGCTGGTCTGACCTCTGAATTTGAAAGGGTCCTTTCCAATTGCATTCTCAGTCTCTGAAATGACGGAGATTCCACAGCCCCTCTGGCACCTTGTTCCTGAGCTTGATCACTCTTGCCACTAATTTTATTTTTCTATCTAATCAGAATTTTCTCAGCTGCAACTTGTGTCCATTGCCCTTGTCCTTTCACTGCATGCTTCTGAGAAGGGGCTGTCCCTGCTTTTCCTAGCACATCTCACATTTGAACTTCACAACCTGCCAGCCCCTTTCTCCACCTCTGCAAAACAAGAGAACAAACTTGCTGCAGTCATCAGACGAGACAGCCAATTAGGAAATCTTAGTTCTAAATGCCAGTCACAACAAACTGTAACCCGACAAAGCATGAGGAAATATAGGAGAAATTCTCAGATACATTGACCTTCATGCTTCTTTTATGATGAAGAAGCATTAGTGGGTTATAAATGTAGCTCTTCTGTAGTCTGAACTCTTCACTGCTTTTTGTTTGTTTGCTCTAATTTGTTTTTTAATTATATAATAGGATACATAGCTGGGAGTCAAGATAAATTTAAGAATTTCAATCTTGTAAAGATTGCAGACCACAAAGTTCTTATGTAAAAAATGTCCTGCAACAGCGTCCAACTATTTGGACTGAATTCTTTCTTGGGAATTTCTTCAAGTAGAAAACTGTGCAAAGCACCCATGGTTTAACTCCCAATCATGTGACATCAGGTTTTCTAAACAGCTTTTCCTTGTAATCTCTTTATAATCACTTAGCCTGGTTCCTTGATCCTCCTACACAATTCAAAATCTACCTGTGGAAATTTAAAACCCCCTCCCTCCAACCCTCTTTGGTCTCTCACAATCACAGGTGAGGAAGTCAGCTCTGTAGGATAGAAGCCAGAGATGCTGGAAAACTGACACCCTGAAAATACAGGGTCTCCCTTCTCACGCCAAGATTTTGTAGTAACTCAAAATAGGATAGAAATAACTGAGTAGAATATTGATCCTTGTTTGTGATAAAAACTTAGTATGTCTGTCATAAGCACAACTGAATTTATTTTTAGTTTTTTGCTTGTTGCATTTAATGATCACATTTAACAATAAGGCAGCAAAAGAACACTACTTGGACATTCTAGTATCTCTGGTTAATGTATGTAACCTAAAGCTAAAAAAACCCAACCCAATCCAAACCAAACATAAAAAAGCCAGGCAAAAGGAAGATACTGATTTTTATGTGCAATTCATACACTAAATTCTAGACAACTACTTTCCAGTAAAAGTGCTAGGTGTCTGTTTATCCTACTTTTATGAGGAAGTTATAATATACTTGTCTTCATTAATGGACTATAAACTGTGCTGTTCTAGTGCACAGAATGCATTACCTCATGCTAAAGGCATTTGCTGTTTCCATAGTGAGAGGAACAGGGTGTATTTACCACAGTGCCTGCCTAAAATCACAGATAAACCAAATATGTGATGAGATTGTAATAACATGACTGCAAGGAGGTCACCTACCTTTGTGCTTCACGATGACCTCAAAAATTCTTTTTACTCTAAATTAATCTGACCATTTGGAGGAAGAGACACAGCAGGTAAAAAAGCCTTTGCTGGTGGCAAAGATATCTACCCTAAACAGAGGCCAGTGAATCTACTAGTAAACTGTTTATCTATTAAAGATCAACATGAAAGTGACAAAAAGGGATAGACAAAACAGGTGACATCTGTCCTGAAAGGACTTCCAAGGCAATGCATGTCAGGCTACAGCACGGGCAGTCTCTTACCCGAGCTGGTGAGCACACTCAGGGGGCTGCTGGAGGAGGTGAGTGCAGCGGTGCCACTCGGTGTGTTCTGAGCTGCACTGGCCGCAGCTGCCAACGCCGCCAGGTTCTGTAACTGCATCGCGTTCAGTCCTGCAACACAGGGAAGAACGCCGAGTTTCTCCTGTCAGAGCCACCATCATCCAAGTGTAACAGATCCAGCAACCTCATTGCAAGGGAGGAATGGGAAGGAGCTTAAAAGCAACAGGCTTAATACTAGCTACTGATCTTTTCTACATCACGATTCCTTGCTAAAATTAAAAAGTTTTTCTTTGCCCACATAGATGTGATTCAGGAAAAGGCCAGGTAGTCATTATCCCAGATGGAGACTCCAAAGTACAGAATTTTTCAAGCAGTGTTCTCTTCAGCCAACAAAAGCATAAGAAATTAAGTCAGGGTCTAAGAGTTCATGTGCAAGCTAGAGAACTTGCCTAGACACCAGGCCAACAACTTCTTCCACTCCCATGTTCCTCCACACTCTTTGTATGGGGACAGCAATAACTGCAAAATTCTTTCACGAAGGCCTCACACCACAGAGGCCACAAAGTCATGGCTTTAACCCACCATCAGCTGAAAATCAGCATGTTTTGTTTGGTCCCCCAGCAGCCAAGAAGCAACAGTCAATTGTGAGACAATCGTTAAGTGGCAGCTCCTGACCACAGGATCAGCCAATGTATGTGTAGGCTGGCCAAACACTGGCAAGGAAAACAGGAGACCTCAGGCACGCTGTGTGTAGGCAGCAAGGAATACTGCAGGGGCAGGAAGGGACCCCTGTGTTTATGAATTTTACTGGTCAATTTATTCATCTGACTCACCTTCATTTTGAGCCATCGTTTCTGAATGAAATGGTTTGGTCAGTACTGACTGTATTTTGCCCTCTTTTTCTGCCACAGGATTATCATTAAAATGGATCTGCTCCTAAATTCTGTATTTTAGCCATCTTTTGGTAGACTAGCCCCGTTCTTACAATTCTGCCTCTCTTCACTTTTCTCTTATTTTCCATTTTTCATCTCTACCTATGATTACTTTAACAATTCTTCCTCTCTTCATCTGACTTCCCTAATATTTATTCCCAACATAATTAAAAACAAAACTAAATTAATCACCCTTCATTTAACAACATCAAAACATCCTAAGCAGAAGTGGTATCTCATCTTTTGGATACTTAGTAAGACCTTGGGAGCAACGCACACAATAATTAAAACCACAGTTTTGTAACTTAAGCATGTAAACAGACAACATAAGAACGTAACAATGCAGTATAAACTAATTATTTTCTAAAATACTTCTAACACCTTTAGTATACTTTGTTTTTTAAACTCTTTTTCAATTGTTTTCTCTTTGTGGTAGGGTCTGTTTCCCTAGGCAAATTCAGTTCCCAAAACAAGTTGATTCTGCTTTTATTTAGATTCTCAAGATGCCATTGTAACATAAAAGCACTAAGTTAAAATCAAAAACTTTTCTATTTTGTTTTTATTGTGCTACAGAGGGTTAAAAGTGCAAGTGTTGGAGCTAATGAGGAACCGAGCAGCTTGCTCCTTACTGAAGCAGTTTGTCATGTGCACACTGCACCTGTCCTCTTGTCATCACACTGTTTTCCCATCTGCTTTCAAACAGCGTCGAGATTAAATTTTGTCTGCAAAGTCTGATATAGTTTGGGATCTAATTACCTACTTAATTTTTCTTTCTATGAATTTCAAGAAAGGAGATCAGCTGAGATATTACCAAGGCCTTAAAACTACAACTTTTTCTGTAGACAATCACAGCTTTGGAATAACCATGCAACATGTTCTTTATATGTCTGGTTTCTCAATTTTTAAGTTTTTTTGGGTTTTTTTTTAAGTAGTGAAGACAGAATTACCCTGGAAACATCTCAATCTCAGCTAGTTACCCCCTCTGCCCCAGTCCTTACTGCTGTACTTTTTCCTTTATTACATCTTGTTTTAAGCAGACACAAGATGGGGGGAAAGGCAGGATCATATGCATAACAAAATCCATTATAGATCACCACCACACAGGATATTAGTGAAACTGTTGAAAAAAAAGAAGTTTTTTGCAAGAGCCTTAGATCTAAGAGGTCTGAAGAGGTCTAACATGAAAGAAGTCAATGTAGGAAGCTGAATTTAGAATCAACTTCCAGTATAAATTAGAATTCTTACAAATGAAAATATAACACTTTGTAAACGCTTGTAATTGTTACTGATGGGTGCACCAGCCAACACAAGTCAGATCTACACAGACACTTCTGGATGAACTTCTGCACAGACAGGGCACATGATATTGGCAAAATTCCAGGAGGCAATTTGAAAAGTTAAAAATGTTCAGTATTAAAATCAAAACTGTAGATTTTTCTGTCAGCAGAAGAATTTAGAGAATGAGGTGAATGGAGTTGCTAACACAAGTTTTATTATTCCCAACTGTGTGAAGACAAAAGGGACAACTAATTTACAGCTCCAGGACTGCTATACTCAGTGAATATTCTGACTAGCAGTCCACAGCAAGGAATTTGGCTCGTACCTATGAAGCTGATATTTCCCTAACAGTAATGGCATAGTTAACTGTAATTCAAATGAATGAATAAAAGAATCTGAATGAAGGACTAGCTCACATTCATAACAACAGTGTATTTCCAACTTAAATGCTTTGTTCTTAAATACATTGAAAACGGGAAAACTAAGAATACAGAATCACTGAAAACATGTTCATTAGTGAGTGCCTATTTCAAAACACAGCTCTTCATATATGCACCTGTTTGGATGAAAACAAATAGAGAGAGCATTCTTTTTGCTACCCATAAGGGAAGATAATTTTAAATGCCAGAGGTTGGGGAGATACCACCACTTACCTTGGGGACAATAGTTAACTAAGATTAAGAAGGAACATCCACATTTGTAGCAGAGAATTCATGTCATTTCAAAGGAGTAGGCAAACTCAGGACTACTCGTTCAAATGAGATTAAAATGCCTACAGCCTTTTGGCTACTTTGCCTACCCTTGATTTCTTTCGTTTGGCACTGAATTTGTCTTCTGGTGGAAAAAACTCACCTCCCATTGGGTGGAGGCTGCTCAGTGTGTTCAGGTTCCCAGATGAAGCAGCTGCTGTCTGCTGAAGGAGCTGCAAATAAAGCTAGACATTACACCAAAAAACAAAACAAGAGTGAGAGTGAGGGCTGGCTCTGCTTCTGGGAGAAACTGCACCACACCACAGCCAGAGCGCCGTCACAAATGAATTCCTGCAGCCCATGCACCACATCACAGCAAAGCGTAAAGAGAATTCCCTGAACAACACAGCCAGAGCACCACCACAGTGAAGCTCCACGCAGCCCATGCAGCACACTGCAGCCAAAGCAACAGCACAATGCTTTCCTCACTCAACATCAGCAGTGCTGAGGGAAAATTACAGCCAATACACCAAGACAAAACCAGTAGAATCAGTAGTGAGAGAGAATTCCTATTCATAGCACCTAAGGCAGGACTGCCACCCCTAATGATATGCTACCTCAAAACAGACTTTACAGCTGACACTGCCAGCATGGGACAAATGGCAATGCCATACCAAAACCAGAGCTACCATGAGATCGAAACTCCTCTACTTTCTTCATGCACAGTAGACATGAGAGACATTTCAAGCCTCAGCTCAGATGATTTTTAGAGATTTCCAATTCCTTTTTCCATTAACTAGCTGTTGTTATAAAAAAAAAATTCCAGCCTACCAAAACTAAAAATGTAGTAAGAGAATTGCCCCATTTCAACTATACACCATACCAAGAATGAGATTAAATTTTCCTTTTCTGTTCCTCAGACTTTGAATGAATACAGTTCTCACAGCTACTCTGGCAACCCTCATGAGTCACAGCAGATCAGTTTTTGAAAAGTTCATCCTCTAGGGACCCAGCAAAATCGACTGAAATGAAACTGCATTCTACCTTCTCTTATATAATTTTTGCTAAAGAGAATCGTTTCTATTTTCTGTAAGGTTTGGTTTTATTTGGTTGGTTGTTGTTTGGGTTTATTTACTCTGCTTCCAATCTGATCATCTTTTCTATTTGGACAGTACCAAGTACTGTTCCAGGTTTCACTGGAAGAGGATGACAGAAAATAAGGAAAATTATAAAGGAATACAAGAACTGTGTCATCAGATAGACATGAAAAGGGCATTTATAAGGTAAACACTGAGGCAGTAGTACATAAAGAAAAAGTACATTCTATAGAATGCAGAAGAAAAGCCCAAGGTTTCAGTAATTACGGCTACTGTGACTGGGGTTGAAATCCTCCCTTAAATGTATCCCAACTAGATGAGAGCACGTAACACAATTTCAGCCTTCTCATCCACCAAGTGGGGATTAACAACCCAGCTCCTATCTACCAGGAGCCTTCTAAAAATGAATATATTAAACACCACAAGACAGTCAGACACTTCAATCCCTGAAGAGATTAAAAAAACCCAAATCAGAAACTCACTGCTAAGTACTGGGGTCCAAGTGTGTTGAGACCAGCCAGGTTTCCCCATATTGAGGCAGCACTGATCTGTTGCATTTGTTGCTGAAGTTGCTGAGCAATTCGTTTCTGCTCTTTGTCCTTCTGCGTGTCTGCAAATTTTACAACAATGGGAGAAGAGCAACCCTGCAAACAGCAATTCAAACAATTACATACTTGCTATCCCCAGCAGTCGCAAAAATACTGCATTAAGACCCAGTCATTGGAAACATTCCCCTCCTCCTCTATGCATACATACAGACACATATATATATTTAAACAGCACATTTCATCAAAGGCTCAAAATCTTGTTTGCTTTTAATTCTATTTTGTATTTTGGTATTTTCTCTGCAGATGAAGTTTCTACCTCAAACTCTAAAAATAGAGCAGAACAAACACATAGATCCAGGAGCAGTTTTTGTGAAGAAACACACAACTGCACTTATCCTTCTCTCTGCTCTCTAGTCCCTTAAACTCCATAGTGACTGCCTGACAAATTACATCTGCTCCTGACACCCACTAACTTGTTTTACCTCCATAGTTTGTGCTTGGTGCATTGCTTTGATTGCTGTTTGTGCCATGGCTCTTGTTGTGAAAGTCACAAATGCACAACCTGGGGAAAGAACAAAAAGGAATCAAGTTGTTCACTACCTCCACAATAATTGGGATGAATACAGGAACGAAAATGTTTACTGGGCAGGGAGGGGGTGTAGGTGGGAATCACAGAAAAAGCTCAAATACCAGGTTGAGTTGCAAAAGGCAGCATCCAGCATCCTCAAACCACCAAAAAAGCTTCTTGCTTTGCTTACCTCGGCTCAGGCCATCTGGGCCTCGTAGTATCCTGCATTCTTCAATCTGCCCAAAGGGGGAGAACATCACTCGAATATCATTTTCATTGCACTTCTTGGATATCATTCCAATAAACAACTTCCTATCTTCTACTGCTAAGGAATCAAAAGATAAAGACTATTACCAGCAAATATGTGCTTACTAGACATTAAGTCTTCTCCGTTAACTGCAGTTATTTCCCTTGTATTTAGGATATGGGCTTATCAAAACCAGATTCCCAGTAATGAACTGTGTCCTCAATTCAAGAGGATGCATATGAGATACTTCAATGAACCTGATGGATGCCTGCTTTATGAGGTTATGTTTCTAACTTGCTGACTATTTTTAGCTTGTGAAGTCTGTGAACAACCGGAATGTAGAAAAAAAGGAAAAAAGTATGTCAGATTCAGCACTTCCCTGTATCTCTTCAGTTCCAGGTGATAGAAGGCTTGAATGTGGTTTATTGGACTACTTTCATCGCCTTTCCCCTGCTTATTCTATCTTTAGACTACCAACATATATCCAACTGCATATAAACAAGCAAGTGAACTGCAGAAAGCTTCTTTTTAGCCTCATGCCAATCACTTAAATTTAGATATGCCCATTTCTTCATGCTCCTCTCTCAACAGTGGAAGCAACAGCAGTTGCTAAAACAGAACACTTTTACTTCTGTTAGTGATACGCCCATTCTGATCTGCACTAAAAGCACAAAAATAACACCTCAAATCAAACCATGGACTGTGTGGTACTGTTTCCTGGCTCTACACACTGATGCAACTAGATATATTAGAGCTGAAGGACACTTTTCAGTGTGCAGACTTTTAAAATAAATGGTTCAGAAAGACATTTCTCTTAACTTTTCAGTTAGTTGTTACTAATGTCAGTTAAAGGTCACCTGAGGGAGTGGGGTAAATTTGAATTCAGAGCAGAATTCTACACTCTCGATTTACTTATTAAAGGATGCTAATCACCTCTGAAACACTTTCTTTTAAGGGATGAAGCAAATTATTTAGAATACCACCTCAAAATATAAAACCGTTTAGATATACAATATTCATCACAATATAAAATATAGTATGATGAAGGCTCTAGCACATTTTGAAGCTTCAATAACATCTCCTATTCAGTGCTACAGTGAGGGGAAATCAGCTTATTTGTTGAGCTTTCTATGAGGCTGGAAAGGAAAACTCCGAACTATTCCAGCAGACACAACTTTAACTGGCCATTAAATCTTAATGTTGTACTCAAATAATTTTATGGTCTTAGAGCAGAAAGCTGCCTTCAAATCCATTTTAGTTCAAGAGATCCAGAATCCCTTTTCTCAGTGGCAAGTTCGAATACTTTATAACTAATGCTTTCTTATTTATTGTTGTCACCTTCACTTTTTATTAACACTCAGAGCTAAAGAATAGCCTCAGAATTACCATCCCAAAATTCCACTAAGTATTTTTTTCTCTTTCCATTATTTTCCCAGGATATTTGTATGTGTGTTTGTATGTCATGCAAAATCAGTTTGAGTTTAGAGAACCTATTCTGTTCTCCTCCCAACAATACTTCAAAAGAATGACTCCCTTCTAGAGATATATTTACACAGGAACATGTCCTGTATACCCGTGGAGGAATCCGCAGATGGAATTACTCCTACTATATGTTACCCATAAATTCCATCTTCTGTTTTCAATTATATTAAGAGGTGAGCTTTTTCAAACCAGGACTATCTTCTCCACAATGCAACACAAACTACTGCAAATGAAGAAAATAAAATTTGGCCAAGCCTAGAAAGGCTGAAACTACAGGATGCTAAATGCTTTCTTTGCTGACGCTGCAGCAATACAGATACATACATATTTGAACATGCATGTATGTATGTATATTAACTCACAAGGAAATGCATGGATAAATGATCCTTTACCCAGTGGTAGATGCTAAATTCTCAATCCATCTGAAATGGCCAGTGTGCAAAAATATTCAGTTTTTCTTCTCTACTGAACTGCTCTTAATTCTCAACCTCTCTTGTATGCCACAAGGAGTATTTTTGACTCCCACTCTAGCTGCAACAGGCCTTGCTTCACACTGGACAAACACTTGAAAAAACATTTCTAAATTTCATAGAATCATAGAATAGTTTGGTTTGGATAGGACCTTAAAGATCACATAGTTCCTTTGACTAGACCAGGCTGCTCAAAGCCCATCCAGACAGGTCTTGAACACTTACAAGGATGGGGCACCCACAGTTTTCTGGGTAACCTGTTCCAGTGTCTCGCCATCCTCACAGTAAAGAATTTCTTCATAAAATCTAATTTAAATCCCTTTCAGTTTAATATTGTTATCCCTTGTGCTATCACCAGACTCCTACATAAACAACCCCTCCAAATCCTTCTTGTAGGCCCCCTCCAGGTACTGGAAGGCTGCCAGAAGGTCTCCCTGGAACCTTCTCTTCTCCAGGCAGAACAACCCCAACTCTCTCAGCCTGTCCTCATAGGGGAGGTGCTCCATCCTTCTGATTATCTTGATGGCCCTTCCCTGAACATGCCTGAGCAGGTCCATGTCTTATGCCCTGGGCCCCAGAGCTGGATGCAGTAAACAGGTGGGGTCTCGTGACAGCAGAGAGGGAGAATCACCCCCTCAAGCTGTTACCCCTCCTTTAGACACAGCCCAGGATATGACTGGCTTTCTGGGCTGCAAGTGCACACTGCCTGTTTGTATTCATTTTTTCAGCCACCAATACCCTCAAGTCCTTCTCAGGGCTGCTCTCAATCCACTCATCACCCAGCCTGTATCCATGTTTGTGGCACCTTGCACTTGGCCTTGCTGAACTCCATGAGGTCGGCACAGGTCCACCTCTCCAGCTCGTCAAGGCTCTTTTGGATGGCTTCCTTTCCCTCTAGGGTATCAGCCACAGCACTCAGCTTGACATCACCCATAAGCTTGCTGAGGATGCACTCAATCCCACTGTCCATGTCCCCAACAAAGATTTAAACCACCTTAGTACAAAGAGGAACTCACTGGATGCTTCCCTAACTGACAACATGGTTCTATCACAAGCAGCAGCGGGGGAGATACTCTGAGTCATGGAATTTTAGAAACATCACTCACACTACCTACTATTGAAAACATACCTTTCCCTTTTCACCTTTTTTCTTTTAAAAAATCAGGCCTCCAATTCAAGACTTCATCAGAAGCTGTTAAGCAAAAGGGAAATCCTCAAGCTTCCTGACTAGCACAAACGATGACACCAAACTGGGACTTTCGTAAAGCTTACCATTACTCTTTTCACTGTCAGCTGGCTTCATCTGGATAGGATGGTGCATCTAAAATGTAAAAAGATTATTTAATCCCAGATACATTCGCTTCATACTATATGAAATACATCCCATAAGAATTGTGAAAGAAAGAAATTGTAGCCTAAATTGCCTCTAGACAGGTGTGTATGTAACACCACAAGAATTCCAAGAAGAAAGGCTTTCCTAATTATATGCCATCATTCCTCCTCAGAGTATTATAAAAGCCCTGCCCACCCACTTCACTATTATATTATTCTTTTAAATACTCCAAAATTCCCTTAAGATCTGTTATTATATAGATCTCATAACACTGATCTTTTGAATAGTTTTTTTACATTATTTTAGGGCAACATAACACGTTTGTACTTCAGTGGTGCTGGAGCTCAGAGAAACAAGACAGAGTTGTGAAGAAAGCAGGGCTCTGCTCTTACCCCTGGGAGGATCTTCATGTTGTGAAGAGCATTCTGTGCTTCTAGTGCAGCTTTACGGGTATAAAATGTAACAAAACAGCACCCTGCAATTGAAACAAAATGCTAGCCAGGAAAGAACACTCAATCTTGGAGTGCTGTACAGAAATTGCAACCCCCTTGTCCATCCTCCCAATGCAAAATGCGTAAGTAGAAGAGGTTAGGCACTGAAATAGGTAGGTGCTACTGATTGTAACAGTTTAAAAAAGATCTCCAAGTGTAATAAAATAGAGTATGTTCAGAACTGACCCAACATCACTATTACACCATTAAAACACTTAGATACATCTGTTGGCTACTTCATTTTCAAATTCAATTATTTCCTAGTACCAAAACCCTACCTAGCTTCACAGGAAATACTGCATATAACCGAACTACAAAGCCAGGCACAAAATTTAGTAAGGATTTAATGTTTACAAGCATTCGATTTACATGAACGACTAAGACCTCAATGTAATATTTTATCTGAAACTGTGTCCCATCCAGCAACATTGTGATCATATCACAGCATCACAGTGATGCTCTGGAGCAACACAGTATTAATCAGATATTCTCTGCAATTACGATCCATACTTCTGAAGCTGCTCTCCACTGCTGAGCTCTAAAAAAAGGAATTATGATTTTTCTCAGCTCAGCTAATGACTGGATCACAGTTCAAGTATAATTAGACAAATACACTTAAAGACTTTATGAAGTCTGGGCTTGCATGCACACCTGGTCACACAGCTCCTACAGGGCTGCTTGAATAAGCACACAGCTAAGACTGCAACTGTGTGAAAGTGGCTGAAACCCCAAGTCTCATAAGAGAAGTACAGAAGTTCTCACCTTTGCTTTGAGGAGGGTTTTGGCTCCTGTCCCGCAAGACATTGATTTCATAGACAGCACCATACTGTTCGAAAAGTTCTCTTAGATCCTTCTCACACCAGCTCCGTGGGACTTGACCCACAAACATTTTGATAGCATCTAGATCAGGTTGGTCTGGGTGATCCAGTGTGCCATTCATTTTCTTTGAGCTATGAAAAACAAGAAGGAATTTCTGGTTTATATCTTCCTACAGATTCTAGAGAAAAAGCATGCTTACAGCAAAATTAAGGAAAAAATAATTTTCTACACATATATAAATGTGTATGATGAAAATACACATACAAAGAGAAACTTTTGCACATTCCCAGTATGCAAACCAGAGTACATTCACATTCATTGGCAAGTTGTGTACTTGGAAACCAAACACACTCTACACAGCTGTTTAAAACTCTGTTCCCACAATGTGGTCAACATCTGGGATTCAGGATATAAATCTGCTGAGATAACTGAAAAATATCACTAGTTCAACCATGTAAAATTTTACAGAAAAAGAAACCAGAACCAAAAGGAACTTAAGCTCAGTCTACCTACAAATTACCAAAGTTATCAGTAATCACTGAAAATGAGAGAATGTTATTACAACGTTTTTAAATGAGACCAATTATAACTACTTCCCAAGGTGAAGATCCATCTTAGAAGAGAGAAACAGAATCAACTGATCCAATGATAAGTTTCTTTAAAGGTTTACAAGGCAATACTTTGTGAAACTAGGGAGCTTTCAACAATAATTGGCAAAAAACCAGGCTTAGATTGCAGATGAACAGGCTGGGATTGGACAATCCAGTTAGCCACAGACTGAATCAGGTTCAATAATGTCAGGATTCTAACAAAGAAAAAACAGTCACTTCTTAGACTGCAACAACACAGAAGTTTTGAGTATGGGAATCCCCAACAGGCTTCAAGGCATTCTGCCTAGCCATACAGGCGGTTTACACCCCATTAATAAAAGTTGTGTTGCACTCCACCCAGCCAGCTGACAGTCCTACACTGCTCTCTGTATTGACTCCTCATTATTTGTTAGGTGCAGTGTGATGTCTTGTGATCAGTACTCCCAGCCTCGTACACCAGAACACCTCTTCTCCCTGCAGAAGTTTGACTGTAATGACATCCTATTGCAACTACAGTGATTATTTGGTTAAAAATGCTGACCAATCCCAGCATAATCTAGAAAGGACATGGGGAGTAGAACAGCAACTATACAATGATTCCCCCCACCCCCAAACTCTTTGTTGGAGAATACAGGTGGTCTTCTTCCAGAGTAGTCAGTTCTCTTCATCTCTGTTTTTTTCCTTTGAAGATAGTTTTGAATGGCTTGTTAACTGCACATGATAGTAAACAATATTCCTCTCACTGTCCATCTGAAATCATATTTCCCCCCGAATAGAAATAAAAAAAAAAATCCAAGCCAGGTACTGTTTAGTACTTTTTCCCATCAATACACTGCTGTTCAAAGCCTAAGGAAAAACTGATTTTAGGGAAAGCTCATAATTTTATAGCTGTATGAACAGACCTCAAAATGAACAAAGCTTCTTACTAGAAGAGAAGGGAAGGGAATCATCATAAATCCCTTCACTCCTCTCCACCTTTCCACTCAGAAGGGGTCAGCACCTCTCCAAATAGCCAAGGGAAACAACACCTTTTACAAAGATGTAAATTACCTCTTAAGAATTAAGAACAATTGGAAATTGTTTACCCTCTCCAACAATAATTTTCAGCCCTGCCTTCCATGGGTAGCTTCAAGAGCACAACATGGCTCCTGTTAACTGGGCAACTCTTAACATGACCTCAACAGTATTCAAGGAGTATTTCACTCCTAATTAAAAGGTTTAGTCTGGAGTCCTTAATAGGGAAGAACAGAAACCGTTCTCCCCACAACTGATTAAAATAATCCATTTTATAATACCAGCACCTGTAGCATATTATAAACAATATCATCAAACAGCTTTATTCCTCCTTAGTCCTTATTGCCACAATTATCAGACCATTTTTCCCCCCATCTAGAAACCAACATCGATTCTCCATGACCACTAGGATTTCTCCAAGAAAACAAACTGCAGGCTCTCCTGTCTCTCCTTCCTGCCCCCCTCTGCCCCATCAGAGAGCAGAGGCTTGAGACAGCAGTTCCAACTATCATTTTAGTTATACTTAGACATGAAGAGAAAATACTTACACAGGGCTTGCATTCAAGGAGCAATGGTCCACCATCATCTCTGGGAGGAAATCCAACTTGAACGCGGCCATCACCTCAGTCTATGACAAACTACTAACACTAAATCAGTGTATTGCCTAACCCCCAAACAACGCCACTTCCAAAAGTCCTGCAGGTCTTAATACTCAGCCACACAAAAAACACTCAAACCACAGAAACAGAAGCTCAGGGAGACCAGCAATAGACACCACAGATACAGGCTGGACTGGGAAAGGGACATAGAATCCCAGATTAAAAAGGGGATGTGACCATGTGAAGGGAGGCTCAGCTTAATACACAATGAAAATGCTGATGCACTAGGCTTGTTTTGTGCAATTTTCCCTGGCGAAGCAGTACTGAGTGCACTGTCAGATAAACAGAGTGTCAGATCCATGAAGATAGCAATGGGTAACAGAGCAGAAAGAATACAAACTCCAGTCTTTCCACCCCCAACTAACTCCTTGTCTCCCAAAATGGCAGACCAAGGCCTTGAGGTTCACACATGCACTTTCCAAATCAGGAATACTCAGGTGCAAAGTCAAGAGATTCCTTCACCGTAAACATTTTCAATAGCTGATTTCACTCTCTTCACCTTGTGCTCTACTATTGACACTCTCAACTTCAATGGCAAAAAATGCCAACCACAATTTTTCTCCAAATCTGCCAAAAAAATTAAAGCTAGGAAGATCTGATTGCTCAAAAATTACTCAACAACCACAGGACATCAAAACCGATTCCTTTTGTAGAAGCAAAACATACACTGTTCTGGAAACAATATTTTGTCTATAAATCCAGATACACAAAGTCTATAAACGAGAAAGAAAGGGAATAAATCCAGTGATTTATTGAAAACCGTTTTATAATCTTTGGCAACACTGATCATTAAAACAGACATAGCATGTTGCTCAAGAAACTGTGAGATGCATTTATATATGCAATACAGGCTTCTTGTTAAATCTCCAATACCCAAACTAATGGGGAGATAATCTGAATAAAAATGGATACACTGTGAATTGCAGAAATATTTGGTTGTGGGGAGAGAGTGCTGTAAAGGCAGCTGGGTGTGTCAGAGCATTCCAGGAGGAATGGTTAATTGGAGTCTAACATGAGACCAGAAACCCTTATACACGGTCGATATAGCCACAAAATAACCTCTCAGAGCATCAAGGACTGCATGCTGGAGCAGCTGTGATCATGTCTTTCTCCTCTGTCAATGACTGCAATATGTACTTGCAGTTATTCTGACTGGCCACTATATACAGCTTTACTTAAGCTTGTGCAGTTACAGAATGTCAATTGTGTTTTTTTCACAAATAACATTTCCAACCTCTGAAATAATAAATTAAAAAAAGAGAACATTTCTTATCTTTTGCCAACAGTGAGGTTAATTAAAAGGGGCCAGGCCTTGTAATACAAAGAGATATGCATATCATTGCAAAATAAGAGAGGACATGAATTTCTCATGCATCAGATATTAAACAGTAAGTACTTCATGCATGCTCTTACTATGCGATAAATGAAAGACAGCTTATTCTTTAGAGAAAAAGGTGCAAGCTATCTGCTAAGCACCATCGTTAAGAACACGCAAATAAGCAATAGGGAGCACAGGTTAATTTTTCAGCTTTCAGTAAACTGAATTGTTCTATCTACCTTTAGACAAGTATTACAGGCTTCCCACTTCAAAAATGCCGTGTTGAGTAAAGCCCATCATATTTGCCATATTCAAATGTTAAATTGAGCCTAGAGCCCATTTCATGCATTTGTCTAAAATGAGACTGCAGAGAAAAACATTTCAGATTTATATGATTGGAACAATAGATTATAGGGTGTGATTCCTAGATGACATCAATCTGTAGACCAACACTGTAAATTCTGGCCCTATCCAGGAAGACCAGAACTCATTCCTTCTGGACTTTCACTCATCTTCAGCTTTTTCCAGCAGCCAGTAAAATGCCCCAGCTGCCAGGCTCACTGTAGGTTTGATGAAAGACAATGCTGGCAACACATACTCTAGAAAATGGGTTTTAAAAATGTTACTGAGATTGATTAGTTTACTGAAGAAAATCACTACACCATTACAATTTGATTCTATGCCCACCCTTTTCCCCATCTCTCTGCTCCTCAAAATCAAAGTCCTATCTTCTTATCCCATTAAGACGAAACTGGAATGTTACAGGCACAGTTTGTCAGACAGGAAGAATCAATACTAGAATGGTGAATAAATATCTGAAGACATGTTAGCCAAGACTCAGTGCCTCTGGGTGCCGTACTTCTGAAGTGATGATGGCAACTTCAGTGACAAAACATTAGTGTACAAACAGGTTTGGTTTAGCGTTATTTAGCTGAAGGCTTCAAGCTAGTGAATTAAAAGACTTACAGACTCCACTTGTGAAAATATCAGAAAGAGTGGAAAAAGATGGTATTTCACTACTGCACAGAAATAAGAATGAAATGAGGAAAAAGTGTTTCTTTAAAATTAGAAAAAACCAAAGGTCATCCTAACAATTTCTCACAAAGAAAGAAAAATAAGGGAGCTAAACACACTTATTTTTTGCTCAGATGTCAAATTCCTGCTGGCTTCCAGATCCATTCTTTGACTGTTTCTATTCAAAGGATAACAGAAACAATGTCTGAAATTCCAAGCTCTGTGGACTGTAGCTACACATTAAACGTGGTGCTCATCTGACAATTTGAACATTAAAAAACTTCTATATACTACACATTTGATTTCAATTTTTACACTTCTGAAGCCCTAGATGATGCTGCAGAATGTGTCATTATATGTGCCCCTCAGAGACTGCAGAGTAAAAATGTTGAGAGTTTTTTGCTTGTAAGTTTACAGAATTACATCACATCCTAGGGCAAAGAAAACCCAAAAATTCACCACAAAACCAAAACTCCTGTGTCATATATTCTTTCCTAAGAAAGCCTCGTTCTAATGAGCAATTAACTCTGAAAGTTGAAGATAATACCATCTTTTATTTTATACATTCTGCACTCAGACAGCATACACAAATCTGAAGCTGAGGGACTACAGGCATGGTGAGAGCAAGCTATGGGAAAGGATGTAGGCTATGGGGAAATCAGACACTGTGAAGCTCTGAAGGAGACAGGTCCTAGAATAAACTTCCCCTTGTATTATCTGTGCATATCCAGATTCTTACAGTGCTGCTGAATTGCAGTTTTGTTTTTAAACTGATAACCCCTAGGTTACATGAATCAAAATACAGTAGCTGCTTGTCAATATTTTGTTGTTTCATTGTTGATCATGTAAGCATGTGGTCAGAATGTTTTCTGCCTGTGTTGAAATCCAAACTGTCTCCCCATGCCTCACTGGGTACAAAAAGCCCCTTACCTAGTTGCCAAAACTGCAGTTTCTTCCTCTGCCAATCTCTTTGACTGTTATGCACTGTGGGTACACAAATCTGACACATTCAGAATATTGAATTTACCATCAAAATACATGAAGTTTTTGGGCGGCGTACAATGCAGATTAAATTAACTGAAAAACATTTTTATTTATACGAACTTTTGTAGAAGTTCCCAGGTGGAGAAAAAGGATAGGAGGAGAGGACAGTTGCCTTTACCTTGGAAATACCAAAGTTTCACGCTGCTCGCTCTTACACATT
The DNA here is from genome assembly GCA_013397845.1 of Melanocharis versteri. Classification (NCBI taxonomy): domain Eukaryota; kingdom Metazoa; phylum Chordata; class Aves; order Passeriformes; family Melanocharitidae; genus Melanocharis; species Melanocharis versteri. The sequence goes on from VZTG01004599.1 coordinate 286,232, forward strand.
TATCTGAGAGCAGATAAATGAGATCTAGATGCAGATGAATTTTTACAAATTAGGTAAGTAAATTTAATTCTAAAAATAGATCTTACTATAAGCTCTTCTCTCCCCCTCCCCTTCCTCAAAATATTTCTGGTGAAAAATTTTTGACCTACATCAATATATTCTTGATCTACTTCTCGGGCTTGTGAATGAAGTCCTGTTGCTTCTACTTCAGTTAATTCTGTGAAAGCTCAAAAGGAATGAATTACAAACTTTCGTCTGACTGAAGAATCCCCACGGCTCCCAGCTCTCTGCCAGCAGACGAAACAGCAAGTCACCCAGCCTTCTGGCTTACAGGACAAGGCTTTCCCTGCCTAAGTACTCTTAGAAAGAGAAAAATGAAACAGCACTTAACATACCTTTTTTTTTTGATAGTAAAGACAAATGATAGAAGTAAATGATATAAAATTTATTTTGAAAAGTTAGGGAATTATTTTTCTTGAAAAAGGAGATGAAGCTTTGCACTGAAGGGAACAAATTTAATTAATTCTAAACAGTGAAGCTTATAAAAAGACAGACAAGAAACACAAGTACATATGCCTGTCTGTTCTTCCTGCTGTGCAACATTTACTTCACACAGAATCTACCGCCCCTCAATTCACAGAGCAGTTCTAGTTTCCTATGTTCACAGGAGTAAAACAGGAATCTGGCAAAGGCAAATTGAAACTGTTGAGGCAACACTTCTTAATAAATACATGGACAAATATTTAGTGGTATCGACTTTTGTAATCCTGTCAAAGCTTGACAAGGCTTGAATACAATTGGATGCGTGCAGGGATATTTTTTCCCACTTTTATTCACTGCACATATATACAAATCCCAACTATTTTTTTTTAACAGATAACCCATGGGCTATCTGCCTCAAAATACTGCATATAAGAATTACACCTTCTAGTTAACATTACGAAGGAACAACTAAGTAACATCATCTTTAAACACAGCCTAATCAATGAAGATTTTAGACCCATTTGTCTAATGCACATAGTACCAGGCATTATCAGAAAGAAATCAAAAATCAGAATATGTCCAGTCTGGCAGTTCTCAACATCCCTAGCCACAACTTTTTACCTTTCTAAATCAACACATGCAGCACAAAATCTTCGTGTGACAACAGATATGGAAGACAATGTCGGAATTAAACACACAAAATTACTGCTTCTCTGTAGCCACTGATATCACAACTATGAGGTGGCAAAGCAATATATAAAGTCCTATACCTGTATAAGTCTGTTGGAAAAAGTGGTTCTGAACTAAGCTGGTCAGGAAAGACCTATTGCTTGAAAATGATGTTTCAGAGAGAAATCAAGGGATAGAAAACTGTGGTAGAAAAGAAGGCTGTGTTCAAAGCTTTGAACCAATTCAATGCAAAAATCCAAGCAACTTCCCTTAGCTCTTCCATTTCCAGATGTCACACAGACATAACCAGGAGGCAGTGATGCTTTCCTAGAGGACAGAGAACTGAGAATACTGTTTGCTATACAATAAACCCATACACTAGAGAGGTAACCCTTAACACAAATATGCCAATACGAAAACTCAGAAGCTGAATTATCAGTCTTATGACCCTCTTACAGCACATGAATGAAGTTCACTAAGTTTAAGGCAGTGGCCTACAAACTTGTTCAATTTTCCTCTCATCTTCTGACACATTGCCTCTTCATCTGCTTGCCTGAGAGGGGACCCAGGATTGTGCTGTGAATAGCCTGACAGGGCTGTGGGTATTGGAATTCTGCGATGTGAGCAACCCACAGCTCTGCAGACAATGATCTGTTTCTCTAGGGCAGAACAGCTGCTTGATGCTACCCCGAATTTTACTTTCTTAGTGCACAGCTGTCAGCTAACACAGCAACATGAGGTTGCCAACCCAGTGCTTGACCTGCTGCAGCTATGTCTGCTGCTTCAGTGGTGATGCTACAAGGGCTTTCACAGGCATTACTGAAGAGAGAAAAATGGAATAGCCTGGCCATGAGACTACCTCCTGACAGGGACCCAAACCACCCATCTTTGACCATAACATTTCTCATTACCCTATGGTCAATGGGGAGTATGCAAGCTGATAGCCTTCACAGCATTACCTCGAGGTATGTAACAACGATTCTTTCCAGAACCTGTATCTATTTAATTATTTATTTTACATTAAAATCCTCCAAAGAATTTCAAATATCTCAGTCTGCTATAGAGCTATGTACAGTGACAGACAACTTCAGTTAGTTTACGTGGATTTTGCCAAAGGCACACAGCATGTACTCACTCTTTTTTCAAGGGGAGTACTTGTGCACCACTAGGACAGTGGACTACTACACTAGCACAGCGAAATAAGGAAAAAAATGCCTATATATAAGTAAAATCTTCAAATTAAGACAGTTTCCTGAAAACTCCATCTTCTCTTTGGTGTTTAATTATCTCCTTCTTACACCTGTTCTCCAATGATATATTACACGCTTACATTAATCTTCATAGAAATATTAGAAGAGGTACCTGGATTATCTTCTTTTCCTTATATTGTAAGATATTTTCTTTTGCTAGTTTTAATTCTGTAATTAAAGTTCTCAATTGTTACCTTCAGAATAGTGATCTGAAATTTATGTTACATTTCTTTCTTTCCCTAATAAATTTTGTTTATTTTGCTGATTTCCTTTTTTTTTCAGACTATGGGAATGGAGAGGGAGACAAAAATCGTAGTTGTGAATTTAAAACTAAAGCACAGGACACAGGAAAACTTACTGTGATGCAAAGAAAACAACAAAGGTCTGGCTGAGAAGACACTGTACTAAAGTTACCAGACATGAAGCATATAAGCAAACAAAAAAACTGCTAATAGACCAAATAATGAATTTGAAGCAATTAATGCAGGACAACCCCTAAGGGCACCAGTACCTGTAGAAGATAAAATAACAAGCCTTAATGCAGGTTCCCTAGAAAAATTAATTTTGGCAAATCACAGACAAGGAGTAAACATGACATGCTTAACCCTCTTTGCAAGAAATTTTACAATTAATAATTGATATCAGAAAAAAGCATTGATGGATCCCAGGGCAATTGCTTTTAAAGCAAACATGTACAGGTTTCTTCTCCTTGCTCTAGTATACTGAAGACAACAATAACAGAAACTATTTAAAAATTAAAAATTAAACCTCTTTATCCTTACTTCTAGGTTGTGGTTTGTTTTATTTTGGGGTTTTTTTTGTAAATAGATGTGAAATGTCTATTTCAGGTACTGCTTAAGCTCTACAGTAAGATATGTAAAAGAAAATTGCAGCTTAAAATTGTATTTTTTTTAACATATGTAAACATTCCAGTAGTTTGATTTTGAGAAGCATTTTGAATTTTTATAATCAGAGTGTTAGAACATAAAAATGCTTGCACTTTGCAAGAGACAAAAAACTATGGAAACCTTAAGTATCTAAGAGGTCGGAAAGACCTGTAGACACTTTGGCACTGCAGACAGAAAAAACTTCTTGAGAAAGTAGGAAAAGTGGCTTGGTCACAACAATAGTAAGAGGAAATGAAGGCAGCTGTATGACACAGGAGACAAAGCAGGAAATGAGTACAAGAAGAGAGGACACACACTTCTACCCTGTGGAAGGACAGGGCACAGAATGGAACATTTAAGGCAGCTGCAAGGCTCGAGTTTTCCTCTTGCACCCTTTCTTTTTGCTTATTGACTGAATTCAGACCCCAAGACACACAGATATACAGCGGACAAATCACACTTGTACTACAATGCTCAAATCTTTACTGCAAGAGAATAAGAATATAATGCTCACAAGCAATTTTGAGCTGAAGGCAAGGTACAGATCCCACTTAAGAGTGTCTTTGCCCTCTTTCTCTCCCCTAAATGTTGCCTCTGAGTTTGGTTTGGCTGTTTTTTTGTTTTTTGTTTTTTTTAAGATAGAAATAGCTGAAGGTAAACTTCTGGCCATCTTTTTGTGCAAGAAACAATCCTGCAAGCAATTCTGTGGAACAGAAAACTTTAAATATGTTTCAACTTTTTTACTTTGTAAATACAAATATAGCACCTATATATCTGGTTTCAGATATCCCTGTATTTTCCTGTCCTTTCCTGTATTACATGAATCTGCAGCTCTGTACTTAGTCAAAAAGATACACTGGAAAAAACCATTTTGCAATCTCTACAATATTCTCCAGATTTTTAATGACTCATCTAGACATTTTAGGACATTTTTCTGACACTGAAACAGAGCCAGAAGTTATTCCTCTAGTAAGGACCTGGAAATCCACTCACTCTTGGAAAGCTCTGAACAGCCTGCTTGTCCTCAAGTCAAACATGCCATAAAGCATTACAGCAGGCAAAGCAACTACATTTACATAGAGAATGCTGTGTGGTTGCATATTGGACTCAGGGGGAACAACAGAACCAGCTATACAATTCCAGGACAAAACCATGTACAAAGGTTGTTATATTAACGTGCAGGAGGAGAACCTCAGTGAATCAAAAATGCCTTTAAGTTTATGGCAAGCAACACAACTTGTGCACATGGTAAAGTAAAACCTTTAAGTAAGAACTGGCCAGAGTTACATTTCTTACTTAAGAAATGTAATTTGTTATCTTAATTCAAAAGAACAAACTACAAATTATTATTCTCCTTACTGAAATGGTGTAGAATAGCAGTCAGACCTGCTTACAATTTTTTCTGAATCTTTTTTTTTCTTCTCCTAAGTTTCAAGAGACCTTTTGCACTAAAAGCAACAAGTCTCAAATTTCATTGTCCTTTGCAGCCATCAGAACAGTTGCACTTTTTGAGGAGTCCTTTAATCTCAAATAGTTTTTATGAACAGTACCAGATAAAAACAAGAAACAGTTCATATTATACTACAAAAAGAAACTATTTCTCTCTCATTGCATTTTATCCAAAGGAAAGCTTTTTGTTGCATGTTACCTGAAGAAAGTTCAAACATACCATAGACAGGGGCTCTCCAGGAGACCACACTACGGAGTTCAAATAGTAATCGCTGCAGTAACAATTTTTATGTCAAGCACCAACTTAGAACACAATAAGGCATCATTTCCCCTTGGCATGAGACTACACAGGTATAGCTCCAGCACTGTCCATGAGGACAGTGGAGCTGGAAATAGGATGTGGTATCCCTGAAAAGACAAACAATTCAACCTACCACATACATTGCGAGGTAAAAAAGGATGCAAAAAGGGAAGTTCCAGCATCACTCCCGCTACAGAAGAAATGAGATTGATTGAGGAAGTTGTTACTTTGTTTCCTAACCAAAGCTAGGATTCCTGCTGCCTATTTTGGATAAGCAGCCATCTGCAAAACTTCATTAGCTTTTAAGCTACTCATGACCACAATTTAAATGCCAGAGAGTATATTTCTGAAAAAGTACCTAAACTTTCCAAGCCTCTAGAGTCAAAAGAGAATCAGTATCATATATGTATCTCAGTTTTTCTAATCAACTAAGAAATTACAGCCATGTCGATTAAAACATTTACTCTTTAATAAGGTCTAAATAACCATTAGATACTGTCGTAGGTTTCAACTTCAGGAAGAGCTAAGCCCAGAAAGAATGGAGAATACTACTCTGATCCAGTTCCTTCAAACAAACAAATCTGTCATCAAATAAATTTGTATTTACTTTCCTAAACTATAAATGGCCTTAGAAGTATTGAGGAAGGATTAACTTTTTACAGCAGAAGAGCCAAAATGCTTTCTAAGTTTCATGCAGGAATTACAGCTTCTCTCCCTGTAAAGGCAGCAGGATTGATAGTCCAACTTTACTGCATCTACACCAATGCACACACCTGGGAGAAGTCTCACCAGCCTTTGTTCTTGTGGACGACTTCAGCTTACCAGATGTTTGCTGGAAATACAACACAGCAGAGAGGAAGCAATCTAGGAAGTTCTTGGAGTGTGTGGATGGTAGCTTACTGACACAGATAGTGAGGGAGCCAGTAGGAAAGGCATCCCACTGGACTTGCTGTTTGCAAACAGGGAAGGACTGGTGGGTGATGCTGGAAGCTGTCTTGGGCACCACAATCACAAAATGATAGTTTCTGATTCTTGGAGAAGTAAGGAGGCAATGCCAGCAGAACTGCCACCTGGGACTTCTGGAGGGCAGACTTTGGCCTGAGGAGGAGACTGGTTGATGGAGTCCCTTGGGAGGGGCAAAGGAGTCTGGAAAGGCTGGATGTGCTTTAGGAAGGAAATCCTAAAGGTTCAGGTCAGGCCTGTGTGCTGAAAGAGAGGCCAGTGAGGAAGACCAGACTGGCTGAACAGAGAGCCTTCATTGGAACTCAGTAGGGGAAGGAAAGAGTGTATCATCTTTGGAAGGAGGCAGACAACTTGGAAGGACTACAAGGATGTCATGAGGTTATGCAGGGAGAAAATTAGAAAGGCCAAACCGCAACTAGAACTTAATTTGGCTACTGCCATAAAAGACAACAAGAAATGTTCTTTGAAATGCATTAGCAACAAAAGGAGGGCTAAGGAAAATCTCCATCTTTTACTGGATGCAGAGGGAAACATAGTGAAAAAGGACAAGGAAAAGGCAGAGGTACTTAATGACTTTTCTGCCTTAGTCTTTGACAACAAGTCCAGTTGTTCTCAGGGCACCCAGCCCCCTGAGATTAAAGACAGAGATGGGGAGCAGAATGAAACCCACATCATCTAGGAAGAAAGGGCCAAAGACTTGCATAAGTCCATGGGACCTAATGGCATCCGCCCATGGGTACTGAGAGAGCTGATGAAAAAGCTTGCCAAGTCACTTTCCATTGTTTACCAGCAGTCCTGCTTAACCAGGCAGATCCCAGTTGACTGGAAGTTAGCAAATGTTACACCCATCTACATGAAGGGCTGAAAGGAGGATCTGGGGAATCACAGGCCTGTGAGCCTGACCTCCGGGATGTGGAAGGTCATGGAGCAGATCATCCTGATTGCCATCACATAACACGCACAGAACAAGCAGGGAATCAGGCCCTGCCAGCAGGGGTTTCTGAAAGGCAGGTCCTGCTTGACCAACCTGATCTCCTATGTCAAGGTGACCGCTCAGTGGATGAGGGAAAGGCTTTTGATGTTGTCTACTTGAACTTCAATAAAGCCTTTGACACTGTTTCCCACAGCATTCTCCTGGACAAAGTGACTTCCCATGATGTGAATGGTGTATTCTTTCCTGGGTAATATCTGGCTGGATGGCCATGCCCAGAGAGTGGTGGTGACGGGAGTTACATCCAGCTGATGGCCTGTGACCAGTGGTGATCCCCAGGGCTCAGTATCGGGGCCAGTTGTGTTTAATCTTTTTATCAATGATCTGAATGAGAGGATCAAGTGCATCCTCAGCAAGTGTGCAGGCAACACCAAGTTGGGAGGGAGTGCTGATCTGCCGGAGGATAGGAAGGCTCTGCAGAGGGATCAGGGTAGACTGGATTGATGGACTGAGGCCAACTGTGTGCGTCTCAACAAGGCCCAGTGCCAGGCCCTGCACTTGGGTCACAACAACCCCATGCAGTGCCACAGGCTGGGGGAAGTGGGGCTGGAAAGCTGCACAGCAGAGTAGGACCTAGGAAGGTTGGTCAACAGCAGCTGAACATGAGCCAGCAGTGCCCAGGTGGCCAAGAAGGCCAATGGCATCCTGGCCTGTATCAGCAATAGTGTAGCCAGCAGGACCAGGGCAGTGATTGTCCCCCTGTACTCGGCACTGGTGAGGCCACACCTCAAGTGCTGTATCCAGTTTCAGGCCTTTCACTACAAGAAGGACACTGAGGTACTGAAGTGTGTCCAGAGAAGGGCAACGGAGCTGGGGAAGGGTCTGGAGCACAAATCTTATGGGGAGAACTTGAACGAGCTGGGGTTGTTTAGCCTGGAGAAAAGGAGGCTGAAGGGAGACCTTTTTTATTCTCTTTACAACTGCCTAAAAGGAGGTTGTATTCAGGTGGGGGTCAGTCTTTTCTCCCAAGTAACAAGGCCAGATGAAATGGCCTCAAGTCACACCAGAAGAAGTTTAGACTGGATATTAGGAAGAATTTCTTCACTGAAAGGGTTTGTCAAGCACTGGAACAGGCTGCCCAGAGAAGTGTTAAAATCACCATCCCTGGAGGTACTTGAAGAACGTGTAGATGTGGTGGGCTAGGGGCAGTTTCCGTGACAGACTTGGCAGTGTTAGGTTAATGGTTGAACTCTGTGATCTTAAGAGTCTTCTCCAACCTTAAAGATTCCATAACTATCATTTGACAATCTACAATTTTTTAATGCCCATTTTTATCTCCATGCCAAAGACTTCTATTGTGGAAGGGGCTCATAGCTGCAGAAATTTTATTTGAACACAGACATGCTCCAGCATGGTAAACGTGTACATGACAAGAGTCAATACAGAGGTAGGATTGACTCCTTATCTCAAAGCAAAGCTGACTCCTCCTCAATTTTATTCTCTGTACCAGACCAGAAGCAGAATGCCATCAGTTTTATTCTGATATATCTCTGTAGATAATCATGATGAGGCATTTCATACTGGGAGGTATACAAACAATTTTATATACCATTATTAGATGTTCAAGAAAAGACTCCATCCTTTTTCATTTGGACATCTTTCTTATTCACATATAGGCAGATGAATTCAACTTTATTTTGCTCTTAAGATGAGCAACCACAGATTTTGCACCGAATCAAAGTGAGTTACTTTCATCAACCAGAAACTTCGTGATTATTTTGCTATTTAAATAATCTGATTATTTTGTTACTTAAGTAATTCAAACACATTGATTCTGGAGCTGTGTTTTGCAATTGGAGAATCCCATGAGTTCGAAAAACTAGGCCTAATCAGTTTAGTCTGTCTCAAAAGATGAAAATTCTTCAGAAAAAAAGCCACAAACATAATGAGCAGTATTTTCTCTTTCCAATCTTCTGTATGGTCCTAATGGACAGCAAAGGAGCAGGAAGGGCAAGGTACAGAACACCAGTCATTTAGAAAAGGAGTGTTTTGCAACCTACATAATGCCTGGAGACAAATGCCCTCAAACCGGTACTTCCAAACACAGAGGTCAATCACCAATTCTCTAAAAAATCACTTGAAAATGAAGGTGTTCCTGGGTTTATTAAATCAACTTTAGATCTTTCTACCCTGACGAGTAACAGATGGAGAGACAGGATATCCTGCACTTTAAAGACAAATTTGTTTTTCTTTCTGGTATAGACATAACTAAATCCTTCCCAATGTATTTATGAAAACTGTAGCAAATGTCTGTCCATAGCAGAAAACAAATCTTTCCCCAAGATAATAAAAAACTCCATCTCTCCCTGGTTGTCTACAGACCAAAGCACACTTTAAATATTTCTGCCATAGTAGAGGTGATTCACTGGAAGAGCAAAAATCACCAAACTTTGGTTGTGGTGATACTGATTGTGCTACTTAACACAGCAGTTACAGGTCAGTTGTCTCAGAAGTGAACCGAAACTCTTGAGGTGCACAGTATGAACAGTCTGACATATTCTTTTGTACTCCTCTGACCACACAGTAAATCATTTCAACTTCCTAAACCAGAGAAACAACTAGATCATGGAAGAGCTTTTTACTGGGCTGCCAAGCTGACTCTGCCTATAATGCAAGCTACCATGAGCACAAAACATAACCAAAGGACACAGCACTAAACTCTCAGCTGGAAACTGAGTAAGAAAGGAAGGGGCAGTTGTCTCAGCTACCACATGGAACTACACCCTTACTGGACTTCTAGCACTAACAAAACTGCACCAAAAGATCCTTGCATTTGACTCCACGCATTTTCATACTGGACTATGTTCCCGTTCTGCTGCAAATGATCAAATCTGTTTCAGCCCAGAAGGAGTTGTTCCACTAATACTCACCTTTAGGGTTTCATGTACTACAGAATACTGCAGCTTTGTTCTGGTCAAGAAATTACTATGAAGACATGCATTTCTACTTCACAGTTATGTTTCTAAATTTATTAAATTACAGATGGAGTTAAAGACGTCTATTGACTCAGTACTCTCAGTCCTGAACTGTTAACACTCCCAACCCCCTTTGGCAGTACAAAGGCAGGAAACTGCAGAGTTTAAGGTTCAGGGAGCACTGCTCACTGCAGTGGAAAATGACTCTTTCATCACTGAATGTAAAAACAACATCTTTCTAAACCTTTGAAAGGAAGCTCCAATATGCAACTGAGGGCTAGAAACTTTAGTTGGTTCATACCTGCAGCTACGCACCTCCCTCCAGCCGTTCCAGTCTTCACTCTAAAAGATAAGAAAAAACAGACATTGAGGACTCCAGAGTTAACATCAGATAATAACAATCATTACATGAACTCCACCCGGTAAAGCACTGCGGACTGGGAAAGTGAAGCATATTTCTAATAACAGAAGTCATCATAAGGTGGTAACAACCCTCATTAAACTCAAAACTGAAGCTGCATATTTCAAAAATACAGAGTAAATGAAAAGGGTGCACAAAAATGAACTGCAAACACAACGTGGCTGAAAACAGCAGTCTCAGAGGTTCCTAGCAATGTTCAGTGGACTTATGCCACCTGTCTGGCTTTTTGGCTGTCACAACAGAAGCAGCTACCAACAGCAGTACCCACAATCCTAGACTCCTATATGACATTATTTTGACAGCTGCAGCACTAACAGATAACCATGAACCTGCAGATGGGAACTCTAATGTATGATTGCATAAATGGAAATGTATGAAAAAGCGCTGAATTAGGAAACACAGAATTGAACAACACTAAGAAAAAACGTTACTTCTGTATCTTAAGCAAATCATCAACCAGGAACTATACAGATTTTCTGTACTAGCACCTCATAAATAGGGGATGCGACTTCAGGATTCAGAGTTCCCTTTTTGCAAACTCGGTAATAGACTCTCAACACAAGCTAGCATATATTTAAATAAAACTTGGGATTTTTTATTTGTGAGGTTTCTTGACCTTTTTTCCCCCCTCAAATAATTTCTTGCCTCCTCCTGGGTTATTTTGCAGAACTACACTTATGTCAGTCTAGCAGTATTTTACAGAAAATCCAAATCTACTTACTTACCTATAGTTACCAAACTAAAAACTGCATCCATCTGCAAGGAGAACTATACAAAGCTATCTGAGCTCCCACATTTTGACTGCTTTGCAGGCCCCTACTTAACCTTTGTTCTATTTTTTTTTGTAAGTGAGAATAAGGGAGCCGCATCCTCTCCTAACTTGCCATGTAATATACTTGGTTATTTATCACATGTATTCATGCCCTCTTTTTCAAAGGGAGATCTCTTGAGCATTTTCAATTCTTTTAAATTCTTCCTATTTGTTAAATTTATTTAATAAAGTACTAAAGCCTCTAAAGGAACAAAGAGTCCTAAACACAAGAACAAAATTAATTTTCTTATAATATTTGTTGAAAACAAAACCCAATCCATGAATCCTGACAAACATAACTCAGTTATTTGAAATGTGTATTTTCAAAATTATGAATTTTTCTTTTCTCGAATATTACTGAAAACTGACTATTATTGAGGGAACACTTTACATATTTATTTTTTGTTCTGTTTCACAACAACATTCTGGATCATGAAGTTCCAACTATTGACTGAGGCAAATATATTACCTTAAGACAGTTCCTTCCACCTCACCCAGATTCCTCTGCTTTTTTGAAGTTTAATTACAAAATATTTTTATGGTCAAAAAATGGTCTCAGATTCTTGCTAACAGACATTCTTCATGCCTAATTTTTCATGTCTTCAAAACAACATGTAACATAATTTTTTTTTGCTTATATGCTGTTATGCTCCCGTGATAATCAGCTTTCAAAAAAAATTAAATACACAGCTACTTGATCTTGTGAATGCTTAAGAATATCTATATAAACAACTTCTTGATGTTAAAAAGAAAATCTTCACACATGTAACTATGTAACACTCTAGTGAATTAATTTAAAAACTTCAAAGAAACCAAAAGTGCAGCTAACATAGCCAGAGGAACACATAACTCTTGGATACCTTTGGGAAAAAAATACACACTTCACTGAATCAAAGGCAAAATCCAAGACAATAAAAACTTCAAAAACCAAGCAGCAAATCTGACAACCACCTGTAGAAAGTCTGGAAGAGTGCTCTTAAATCATAAATTGGTTTAGTATGATTTAATTGCATGCAGAACATAATACACTGAATAATTTATCCAAGTTTATACATCACACAAACTTGGCCCAAAGGCCAAAGAATCTGACAACTGTTTCTTCTCAGAAAAAACTGGGTCTCGGATCCCTCAGACTAAGGTATATACATGCATACAGCTGGATGCTGCTCGCCATGTGTGCAGCAGAGTCACTTCTGTAACTAACCGATGGGGCAGTAAGCTCTTGAGCAATGTAGGTCCTCCCCAGCCCAGCATCTGACGCTGACAGCCAACCCTTTTCATAGCTGCATGAGTGTACGTTCTTAGTGCGGTCAGCAAAACAATTAATGGGGTAAATTCAGATCTCTCATCACAGCTTTTGTAAAAGCTTTTCCTGAAGTTGTCCCCTGACTAAAGTGCTGCATCTGAGTACAGCTGTCACTTCCAACTACTGCACAAAGCTGGGAGGAGCTACTGACACCACCTGAGTACTCCATGTAGAGAAACGAAGGTTTAACACTTAGATTTAACGGCCCTGCCAGATCTAAAGGTGACAAAATATACTCTCCCTGACAAACAGCTGCAACTTTTGATATGCAATACAATATGAATAGAACTGCAACTGGTAATGAAAACAGTGGCTCTATCCATTAAGTACTAGACAATGGATATGAGCCCAATAAATCTAGTAATACTGCTTTTATACTAAGTGGTAAAACTTCTGTTTCACCAGCACCCGGGACCATCTAAGAGAATACCAGATCATTTAATGGATTCTGATCAATGAAATTACTGTCACAGTCAGCACTTGGCTAGACCAGTTAGTTCTGATTTCTCATTACACTTTCCAGGAACTAATGTTTATGGGATGTCAAGGTTACCATTGGCAATTACAGAGGCCAACAGATCAAACAGACCACATAGCTCAACCTCAGATACATCCCGGCGTCAACAGTCTCTCACATAAATCGGCTTTCAGCCTGGACTCACTGCAGATTTACATACTTCTAGGAACCCATGTGACCAATAATAAAATTTTGAAAATACAGAAAGAACTATTTCATTGGAAAAAATACAGGAGGGAGATAACAATGCATCAAAGAGCAACCGAGCAAGTGCACTACACAGATTACGAGCAGAGAGTCCTACACAAACCAGACGAAGTTTCAATCACTGCACGGCTCAGGCCACAACCCACAGAAAGTGTCACTTTGTAGCAACCCTTACTAAATGAGGCAACAAGACAACAGAGATAGCAAGGGGAAACTCCTACGGTACAAAAACCTTACCAGAGAAGGAGACACACTTTCTTATCTGAGAAGTGCCCTCCTACTGCAATCTTTACACCACCCAAGCCTCTCAGCACCAGAAGCTACTTGTTCAGCGTGAGGCCGCAGCTCAGTCAGTGCGCCTGCTCAATTTATTTTGGCAGACAGAGCTGTCGAATACTGTTTTTCTCAGCGCTGCCAGCACAAATACTAAAGGGTATACAGGGTAGCAAACAAGCTGTACAATTAGCAAGTAGACCAGCTGAATTACTCATGACAGTATGTTCTACTATAAGAATGTAAGTTTTTTCAACTTCAGATGTAATAGGAAGAACAGAATGAAGAATAGAAGAGGTGCACATTTTGGGACCACTGCAGATTAAGGTGAAAAGAGAGGAAAACATTTAATATGCTATGCTTCAAGTTACTCTACCAAGGACATCATAAAATACTTAAGATTTGGGATGCTGATCACATTTGCAATGTCTGTTCCATGTCCAGTCAGCAATTACAGCACAAACACCTCCAAGATTGATCATCAAGTCTTACTGTCCATAATGTCAAAAGACACACTTTGAGAATACAAACCACTCCTATGATCTACTCTTGAAAACATGGAGCTGGGGCTTAGGAGACATCACTTCTATTATGAGCTATGGGGCTGAACAGCCACTTTCTGGTCCTAAGAGTTTCCATTTGTACAATTGACAAATATGTACAAAGCAGTAACAATCTTATTTGTGAAAAGGTATTTCGAAAACTAGTGACAGAACGTATTCAGAGTCAGGAGTACCATCACATTGTTACAGCTGGATCTCAGCTGAAAACCTAATAAACAACTTCACCAGAAAAAAATTTCCACAAAACATGTGTCTGTTAATAAAATCCAAAGAATCTCACCAACAAAAGGTTTTAGCTAGCTATCTCTCTCCAGATTATGGTATTAAGGGACTCTCAAAATATACCAGGAGTTGCAAATACAGAAGGTACAAACAAAAGTAACACTTCACTTACTTTTTGAATGAAGGCTCAAAATATTTACAAAACATGCATTCATGTTTTGTTTTATGGAGACTGTACGTGCCACAGGAAGACCGATCATGTACAGCAGTTTGGTCTTCTTTTGGGTAAAAGATTTTGGTGAACACAAACAATATTCTCAGTTTAACCACTAAGCCTACTCCTAGAAACAACTGAACTTTAGCTGAACTTTAACAACCTCATTCATCTCAGCCACAAGATTCAAATACCAACACTTTCAACTTACCTATCATTAAAGACAAGATAAAAAAATCTCAATGGGGAAACCACCCCTGTGCAATGTTTAGACAGACACAGCTTGCATAGCTCTGTGTTAAAAATTCGAGATACTCTACACACTTTTTTTCCGATTGTACAAAAGGGAATAGATTTAAAAGCAAACAGAGAATAAAGATCCTCAAATGTAATCACTATTCTGTATTACCACACCTAAATGCCAAAGGAGGACACAGTGTACATGGCTGTTTTCAACATCTACTGCCAGCTTCAGGAGGAAAATAATTTTGAAAGATCGGAATTGAACTATATACAAAATTCTGAGTAGGTCTGAAATTCTGTATTTGCAAAATGTTGAAGTATAAACATTTATATTTTATTTCAAAGAAGCACAACTAAGAAAGACTGATTTACCTTAAGCTTGTATGTGTCTTGCTTGGCTTATATTAGACAAATACTTGCCATGAACTCTACCGTGCAGAATCTGCCATTGCCACGCCTGCAAACCAAAGAGTAAAAATATGCTCAATTATTTTTATCTTTATTTTGTAATAGGCACACGGTAAATCCTTTGCAGAAGTAAATGGATACAAATTACACTCATTTACAAATGCAAGGAATTGGAGTTACTGCTCTATTATAAGCAATGAATACTGATTCAAATCACTTTTAACAGCAAATAATTTTCATTAACACTTGAAGAGATTTAATATTGGGCGTATAGAGCTGAAGCTTTAAAAAATATTTCATACTATTTCTTTTTCTCCATCAGAGGCAAATGCTGGCATTGCTGTGGGAACATCAACCTAGGAATGTCCCACTTTTACTCAAAAACACATATCTAATAAAATGTAACCATTTCACTGCAAAGCTGTTCTTACGAAGCTTCTAGTCCAGCTCTCTGAAAGTTTCTCATTTGTCATAATTTGCAGTATCATTTGTATATACTTTGATTTCTTTTTTGCAACATTTACTCCCCTCTTCAGTATCTTTATATAGTATCTGGAACATACAACTGTACATAATACAGAAAAACAAAGAAAAAAATCTGCATTCATTTACAATCTACTGAAAACACACGAATACATGAACACATGCAGCACCGTGAAGCATCATTTTTGTGTGACTACCAATCACAAATGTAATGCCACACTTCAGATGAACTCTCCTCTATCTGAAGAAGTTTTCACTCCTAGTTACAAACGTCTCAATACAGCTAATAGAATGCCTTTCCTACTCGTATCAGCAGCCTTTTACTCCACAAACTACCCTCACGGTCCATTTTGTGACCCTGACACACCCTCTCCAGGCTGCTCATCTCCAGTGGTTGATGCTCACTGATTCTTGTGCCAACACAGCTCTGCTTGCTCCTTTCTCTTCCCAAGGCCTCAGAAACTCTCCCTGCTGTAAAGGCTAGATCCACAACCTGATCTTAGATTTTAGCTGGATGGGGGGAGAAGGATCAAGAATGTCAATGTACTTTGCCAAGAACTAGAGGGTCAGTACTTGCTTGAAGTCTCATGCACATATTTTCAGATGCTCTTCACTTACACACTCATCCATCAATTCGTTTCCATTCACTTTTCCTGGAAGGCACAATATGACACCTGCTAGCAGGTTTTCAGTGCTACTGGAAGAGACTCCATAAGCTTTATGGCAAAAACAAGTGCTATAAATACAGCTTTGGCAGCATGAGCATGCAGAATAGACATAAAATAAATATCTTTCTGGATTCTCTATATCTTGTGCCTAGACTCTGGAGGCACCTTATACTTCCAAAACCTTACATGTGACAGTCTACGTGGCACATCATTTTCTCTCTGTCCTTAGATCAGAAAAGCTCACCAATTTCTTCCCAGATGAACAGCAGGCTTTTCTGTAGAGCAGCATCGAACACAGCGTGTATCAAATACTGCATTCATAAACAAGTATGTTAAGACAACATTTAGGACTTCCCTGTCTAAAACCAAATTATATGTGCCCCAGCAGGCAACACAGGCAAACAATTCTTACTCAATATTTTCAGGTTATACTACTGAGAAGACTGGATACGAGCTCTCCACAAACATTCGATAGAAATGGGGAAGAAATACAAAGGAACAGATTGAGATTCTCCTGCTATAGATCCAAGTTAAGCTGGTGCTCTTGCCAAAAGAATAGTGCACAACTCTTTCCTCACCAACTGTCCACCCCCACCTCCGTATAAACAAGCCTGAGAAAGGAAATGGCCAAGGTATGATCTTGTCCATCACCAACAACAGGAAAACAATAGCTTTAACCCAGACAGGCTCCTTGATTCAATTCACTGCACAACCAGACAGATGTTCTTGGTAGCACAAAGAAAAGGAAAAATACATGAAAAATGGCACAAGCCTCTTTCAGAGCAATACTGGCAGATGCTCATTTACACTACTCATGGAACTAGATTATCAGATTTAGGTGCTGAATTTCATACAGTTAAATCTCTACTGATCGATCCTTTTTTTCACTGTCTCAAGTGATAAACAAGGCTTCCATCGTTTCTGTTAAGAAAACACTATGCTTGAAAGAACTATATACATGTCCTTCCCTATAATCATCTTCACTGTCCCAATTCTTTGTCAGTGGTCTGCCACAGATATTAGAGACATGTCACTCCATATTCTTGATTAAATTATATGATTCAACTTCTTAAAATCACAAATAAATCTTTTCCAACTTTCATTTATTCTTCCTGGAGTTTAATACCTGTAATTACTTCACAATAGCAGTTATAAGTTTCATCAATTTGAAATGCACCGTGGACTTACTTCAAAATTCCTGCAATCTTTCCATATGTCCACCCTTAATCTAACTTTATTATTCAATTGCGTAGTTATAATATTTTAAAAAAGGGATTATTAAAAAAAAAAGCAATAGGACAAGAAGAAAATAAAAAATTATGCCTTCCTGTGGAATTTTAGTACCTTCAAAGGACATCAGACAAAAGTTAATTTTTCATTTGTCTCCAACCCGGATTAAACCTTTTCTGCAAACAGGGTAACACAGTCAATCTAGAATGGATTATTGGGTATTCTCCCTTAAACACGAAAGTACACACAGCAAACAAGATTTCCTGTCTTGACAGCTTGGCTTAGCTCTGGACAATGTCACTTTCTTATATATTGCCTTTAGGAAGATTCTAACAAAATGGTACGATTGAAATTCCCCAGGGCCATTCTACAGCCTTCCACTACTCAAAGGGCCTTGGTGCACATAAATTTATAATTTATTCAGAGTTCTATCCATTTATCATGGCATATTTCACAGAACAGACACACAGTATTTTTAAACATGCAACAGTGTACTGCCAAGAGGCCTTTGAAACTGCCTAATCATATTCCTGCTCCAAGACTCCAAGGAAAAGGTGAGTATGCTACAAGGAAACACTTGAAAGCTGAGGAATCATAAAACTCCAATCGCTGGCCTCAAACAGTACCAAGAATTGCTTTTAACTGGTAATTCATAAATGAAAGGTTGTCAGCTGGGGAGTCAGCAAGTGGAAAAGTGGGAAGAAAGGCAGGCAGAGGACCTAATTCTAGCAGAGGATGCCAGAATTAGGCAAAATACCAAGATACTTCAGGTAACAAGCTTAACATCCCACAGGCTGCATATTTACAACAAATTCCATAGGTTTTCCACATAAAGATGGAAAAAACTACTGCAGTGTGTCCCTATTAAACAAAGAATGATCAGAAAACAGCCAGACAACTAAGTTCCTTGGGGTCAGTCAGTTCAAGATGATGCCCCATCACACATCAGTCCCAGGTCCCTGCCTGCAGACATCAGTACAATCCAGACACTGCCAGGCAGCTGGGGTCCACGAATTTGCCTCCAAAATGTCCTTCTTCCAAATGCAAGAGACACATAGCTTTCTCAGGAGTAAATACACTGAAGACACTGCAGTGGCAGGAAAGAAAAAGAATTTAGACGGAGTTTATGGAACACGGTCCTCAAGAAAAATGGCAGAATCTTGCTAATATCAATTTCACTACTGAAACAATGTTTTCCTCTCTCAAATTCCAGAAACAAAAGGCTGATGCTTATTTGCATAGATATTCAAAAGGCAGCAGAATTTTTAAAGGGACCGTATTCCTTAAAATTCAGAAGAAGTACCCTATAAACAATTGCCCTCTTTCTCCCTCTCAAAAAATTATTGCCACTCAATCGCTGCCACTATTTTGAGCACCTTTCTGCTACTCAAGGAAGAGTGTATCAACAGTTTACTACAGTGTAGCAGCTAACAGACTTTCGGCACTACTTGCTCATCTGATCTACTATTTAACAAAAGCAATTGTGAATAGTCATCTTAATGCGTGCGGGGCCTTAATACAAAGTTTATGCAAGCACACAGTCAGGGAAGTCGTAGCTGCAAGTTTCCAGCCCTTCCTAACAAGGTATTTCCCACAAGCCCCATCCCTGAACACCAATTCCTGATTCCAAACTAGGCAGGCCAGGGTCTAGCTCCTCACTAATCCCCATTGCCCATAACAAGCAAAGACAGCACGCAGATCTTCCAGGACAGGATCTAGCTTTCATTAATCTTCAAGGCAGACAGTGACAACAGACCTTTTATGGCAGGATACAGGCCTTGGCTAATCACTCCCCAAAGCAGGAAGGGAGATTAAAATCCTCATCCCAGAAGACAGCAGCTCTTTTGGAGGTTACATCTGCGTCTTTCTGATGCCACTGCCACCCACTACAAACTGTCTCCGCAAGACACCTGCCTTCCCTCCTCCATTTCCAGTCCCTAGACTCCCAAATTTGGATGAACTGCATTTTACAAAAAAGACAACATCCACAAACAGACCACCTTTCACTTGGAACACCAGTCGTCCCCAGAGACGCAGAGACAGACAGACGGATGTAACAGAGACTGTAAGCCCTGGCTCTCAATTCTGCTCAGCAAATGCCCACCAGGCCAGCCACGCTGCCTGGTGAGCCAGTGTGCTCTGCTGGACAAATATAGAAAGCAGAAAGTGGAACAACCCCTTTCAGCAGAAGAGATTCTGCTCGGCTCCCTGAGAGGGAGGAGCAGGGAGCTGAACCAGCTGAACTGCTTTACCCATACATGGTCTCTGAAAGAGACCATTGCTAAGACAAGTTCCTTTACACACACACACCCTCACTCACTGTCACACCGTGCAAGGAGAGAAAAGAATTAAAGTGTACAAACCTAAAGGAGTTACTGTTTTGAAATGAGTTCCAACTCTACTTTGCCTGAGCCCACCTTAATAATGCACAAACGCCTAATGCTATTCACCAACAAAACCTGGGCAGCAACTCAGAAACAAGACAAAAATCTTCCTCCCAGGGAATCCCCACATCCACCAGCATTTCAATAACTACTGAACTAGTAAAGTCTTCCTCGTTGCTTTTGGACACACACATCCACGTATTAAGTTCTTGGTTTGACCTTCTCCTCCCTCCAGCCCAAATTGAATTACAGAAATCTTTTTGAACCCTTCTCCCTTTTCAAGTATTGTCCTAAACCAGGAAGCATGACCTTTCTCATTGGTTGATACTAATTACTATGGTGACCTGCCATATCTTGTCTGCTTTCCCTGTAGTCCTTTTCGACAGTGTTTAAACACAAACTAAACCTTTCCCTATGCATTCTTCTTAAAAACAGAAGAAATGCACTTCTATGCAGCATCCTCTTCTCTCTCCACCCACCCCACCCCTTTCACGTTCTGGCATGGAAAGAGCAGAGCAAGTCTAATTGAAGACTCAAATCCCTAGGTATTCATAGAAAAAAATTTAAAGAAGTGGCACCATCAATTTTTTTTTTTTTTTTAGTACACAAGTATGACAGTTTGCGAACTGAAAAGCAGCTTCATTGATATAAAAAAAGCATCATTTTTCATGAGAGATTTATTACCGCATGCTGCTGCCTATTGCTTCTCCTTGGTGTATACCACATTTATGCAGTGATACAAAACTACCTCACAGGAGTTACCAGAAAAGTTCTCTCATACAAGTGAGTGGAAGCTGCAACTTCCAGCTATACCAGGAATGCAGCAGCCAATTCAGAACTCAGAGAAGCACACTAGTCAGGTAGCTTTGTTAATGTCACATGCAAGTAGACACAAAAGTGCTGGCATTCAAGCCAACAATCTTGATATTTTTTCAAATTTCTTATTACTGAGATAATGGTTTAGGCTCCCTGCAAATTTAGGAAGACAACAGCATACTCAGAAGTAGCCCTACACCTAAGCATAGCCTGTATTATTTTCCTCACAAAAAAGGATCAAGAATATGTGTCCTAGTCTTGTTCCCCAAGAAACGCCTACTAAACTTAGTCTTGAATTAAATGAAAAAATAATTTTAAACCCAATGAAATTCCAAAGCAAATTCTGCATCAGACAATTAGTGTCATAGCAGCTTCCACACTGTGAAATACAGACAGTACCACCTACAGCCACTCTCTGATAGTGATCAAATTCTGGCACTGAATGCATAACCCAGAGTGTAACATGGGTGGCTTTACTCCATAAATATCAGAATACTCTCACTTAACTTTTCCTAAGTCTCCAATGCATATAATCATGGATTTCTGAGCAGTCAAAACTGCTTTAGAGAAGTAAATATATAATCCTTTTTCCCCAAAAATATTTTGCATATTGATATTTTTAAAGGTATCACTTCTAATGTCACTTAGGACTGTGCAAGGAATTTTTACTGTTTCAACTCATTGTGCTCAATTGTGCTACACATCGTAGAGTCATTGAACAACCACATGCAAGAAAAAAAAAACAACAAAAAACCCAGAAGAAACACAACTTGTCACTAAGTTGACCTGTCATCCAAGTATTTTTTAATTCAGAATTTTAAATGGAGAAATTAATTCAGAATTTTAAACGGAGAATTTTTTTAAGACAAATAACAAGGAAATACAGGTAAATAGGCAAAAATATTTTCAGATGGTGCTTTGCTTTGAAATACAAAGCTATTAATTAGAGAAGAATTACATTTACACTGTATTGTGCCTACACAAAATGCAAAAGCTAGATGTGACATTCAAAATACATTCTCTCTTCCTGAAAGATCAATATTTCATTGCCTTCTGAAGAAACATTTATCAAAACTCTATCTTGTAAGATTTTGCAGAGATAATTAGATGCCTGGTGTCCATCCTGCAAATCTCTACATATATTAAAATGCTATCAATTTTGTATGTAGACTTGGACATTGTCTGCTAAATGCCTGATTTGAATTAGAAACTCCTCTGCTTTGGTAAAAGCAGGCATGAATATTCCCTTTCCAACAGAGTCTAAAAAATTTGTGGATTGCATGTGTTGGAGTATCTTTTGAATTGCATAGTTTAGGACAAAAATAGCAGAGAATATGCATGGGTTCAGTGAAAGCCTGAATTTTAAGTGATAAGATGTTTGAAGAACAACAATTTTACCTTGACATGTAGAATACTGCAATCTAGTGGATAACAACTACATTGTTTTTGTGAAAGGTGCAGTACAAAACAGCCTGCGGACAGAAGTGAAAGCTACCCAAAAGAACAGTTTTGATGGCGGTGAAAAAAAAAAGCCAAGGTCCTGAAAAACTCAAATTAAAGTAAAAACAACGTAAGACAGTCACCTGGGCTCTTATATGGATTAGGAGAGCATTCAGTTCTGAGAGAATACAGAGCATGCAAGCATTAAAAAAAATGTTCTGCAAAGGAAAGCCTGCCAGATACCACACCAGCACGACACCAGATACCCAACAAACACCCATCCTCTCATCCACATGCTCATTCACGATCTCCTTGAGGTGTGCTGCTGAAAAGGACAAAGAACCCAAACTGCCTGCTCATCTGCATGGATTTCAGCAGTACTCAAGCTAGTTATTCCACGGTATATTAGAAGCCTTTTAGTCAAACCAATGTAAAAATCCCAGAGCGATACGGTTTTAAGCCCAGTTTACATAATCTTAAACCTACCTGGGTCTTTACCACCACGAGCCAAGCCATTAAATTAGTTATAAATCTACTCTAAATCGGTAAAGACTCATTACCAAAACTTGCAGTTTGTCAGTTTGCCACTAATACCTTGCCTCTAACAGAGCAGTCAGTAAGCCAGCACATCTTTTCTAAAAATAAAACAAAAAACCAGACCATGCTAGACTAAGTACACTGGAGATACAAGGGTAACATGCGTACGTAGGACAGACAAGACAGCTTGTGGACAAGGATTCCTCTTCTGGCATAAGGCTTTCACTTACATATACTTGTGCCACAAACTGCATCATCTAAACTGAAATTGTTCATTAAGAGTGGGAAACTACTGAAGATTTCTGTTCAGCCATCCAGTTGCTCACTGTTCATCCTGAATTCAGCTAGCGATGATGCATTTTCTTTAGCACACAGCTAAGACAGCTGGAAGTTTGAAGCTACTCAAGGTGTCAAAGATGACTTCTTTTCCCTGGGATGATGACCGTGCTGTACTCTGCTGCTGTCACACAAATAAGCCTGCTCTGTCCATCACCGTTCAGACTTGTGAGCTGTTCCTCCCTATAGCAAAGCACTTGCAGACTAAGTGGCACTGCGGCTTTCACCCAACGTATACTTTAGTTCTACTTGCTGGAGTCTCACATCAGGTGCAAACGATGATGTTCAGGAAATCTCCTCTTGAAATGTGAATGCTAAAGGTCTCTCTTTTCACTGTTATGTCTCAAACACAAAGTGTCTTGGCACCTTTCTAAAATAGGTTGTAGAGAGCAAGAGCAGAAAATGTGGTATCTGGCATTCTTGCACTTACTCCTATAGCACAAGTACCTCTGATGACTGGAGGAAGGGCAGTAAAACTACTGGTTACTTTTTCCAATCAAGATAATCTCTCTTGCCTCAAGAAATCTCGTAACAGGATCACCACTCAAGATCTTGTGCTGTGATACTTTGAGAAATACCCGTTAGAGACCCTAGATAACTTTATTCAATTTACAATTCCCATTCTAATAAATACTGAAATATTTTAGTCTTCTTTGATTTATACTATTTTTTTCTCCTGCCAAATATCCTGATCAATGGATAAAAATTATACCTTCTTGCCTGAAGGCAGTTACCAAGGCAGTGAATAACTCTGCACATAGTCTTTAAGGACAAGCAATACTGAACATGCCCAGATTGAAATAAAACATTTCAGACATGCATGGCAAGACTGAAAAATAAGAAAGCAGAAATACAAATCTGAGTCTGTTTGACTATTGCTGCTGTCTCAGCTATCAAACTCACATTACGACTTGGAAAACTGGACATATTGCTTAAGAACAGCCTCCAGTTCAACAGCCAGAACAGTGGGTTCTAAGGCCTCAGTGCTAAAGACTAATAACCAACAAATCTCAAAAACTATGAGAATTTGTCTCACTTCCCACCTACTCTAAAATAGGCATAAAGGAAAAATCAGAGTGGGCATTCTGAAGAGATTCGTGGCAGACGACTCAGTAACTGATAATCAATAACCACATTTCAGAAAAATATGCAAGAAATAGTTAAGGAGCAACGTGCTCACACCGAAGTTTCCCACTAAGTTCAATTAGATACTGGATTACAGGTAGAATCTTACTTAATTCAAAGTGAATCTAAATATTTAAGAATCATATAAGCATCTACCTTTTATGAAATTCAACCAATTCAGGATATTGTTAGAGATTTTGGAAGAAAATTTACACAATATTATAAACATTTCCCTTATTTCAAAGCATCATATTTTGTTTCAACCAATGATTCTTCAACTGATGTACAGGTTACTTGGCAAGGTATGGATTTATTATTAATGAGATAGACAACTACTGTATATCAATGATCCTGCCACATTTCCTGCTTTCCCCTTTAGAAAAGTAGTGCCAGGGAGCAGGTTTTCCACTTGCAGCAGAAGAACTAAAAGAACCTTCCCCCTACCATGCAAAGATAATCCTACAAGTGCATCAAATTTTGGAGGCCTAGCAGAAACATGGATACAGTAAGAAGTACACAGTGGTACTGCCATGGATTTCTTTACCCTATCTCCCATTGTGAAAGATGGGTAAGCTTTTCTCACTTTGTGGGTCACTCACTTTCAAAACAAAACTACCTAACACATAAATCTTTATGTTTTAGCGTTCGCAACCTTAGAACAGTCACTTTCCAATCATCTGCTTTTCTACAGCTGCTGTGTTCCTGCTTTCTTTTGAGTGTAAACAGCATGTCCTAGGCCTGCATCAATTATTTTGTTACCTATAAAAAAAAAAGAGATACAAAAGGGGAAACATGTAACCCAGCAGTTAGGGTATGGCATTGATTTTTCCCCAATGCAACATCAGAAACTTTGACAGGGAAAGGAAAAACTGAAAAAACACAGCCATGCAAGAATGGTCATCCAGAAAGAGTGAACCCACTCCCCACAACAGCATACATTTTTCCAAAATAAGTATCAGCAATAGTTTTGAATGGGAGCAGAGGCTGAAAGAGAACAGTACGCACCTTAAGAAAAAATAATTCTTTACATCACTGTGTTTAAAAATCTCTATTTAGGAATTTTAGTACTATACACATTTGCACCCATGTCTCTGAGCAGTTATAAGATTTGTGCTCCTGTCCTGGGGGCTCTTCATCAGCAGAAATGCAACCGAACAAAGTAAACTGCTAGATGCAAGCTGTACCCACCTTAACATTTCCTAGCTCAGTCTAAAGACACAGGGATTAATTTTAAACATCTACCACAGCAGCAGTATTTCCAACAATGCTGCTTCTTCAAGATTTGGGTCCACACACAATTCTAGGAAGGTATAGTATCTCATATTATGCAGAGATCCCAAGAACATAGCCGAGGGGAATGGAAAAAAGAATAAAAATGTGATGGGTTTATTACAGCTATGCAATGCCAAGTCAGTGCAGTAAAGTCTATCGGATGAACTAACCTACAGAAAAACAACAGAGGAGACAGCAAAAGACACTAGGACAGAGTTCAGCAATTTTTGTGATTATTGGTACAAAGAGTAAGACTCAAAGGACAGACGTACACAAAAAATAAAAATACAAACTCAGGACAGTCAGAAAATGCAAGCTCTTGTAAGCCAGAAGTCAACCGTGCTTCAAGACATAAATCCCCACCAAACACTTTTCTATATCAAGCGAACTGGTGAAACACACCCAACGACCACACTCAAGCAGTACATACAAGAAAGCTGCAATGCTTGAAAAATGTTCCCCGACAACTTCTGGCAGAAGAGAATGACTGTGCCTTAAAGGTGAAAATGTCTGGGCCACAATTCCTCAGGAATTTAAAGGAGTATATTCTAAGGCTGCCTCTCAACTTCCTTCTCATAACAGTCCTATAAAAAAAGCATGCTGTTATCAACCTTTACTGCTTCTTTATGTATTTATCACCCATTTTACGCTCCGTCTCTCCTGGTCTTTATATTCCTCTTCCTACTTCATTCCAGCAGTGTCTGTCACGCCTTCTCACACTTGAGGCTGCAAATCCTCACACAGCGCTGAACTCCAATTCCCCTGCTCGCGCTTCTCCTATGCCTGACTCGCCTCCACCCCCCGGTGCACCAGCACACATTTCACTGCTCCAGCCGACAGATCCCCACCGTACCGACGACAACAGCAACCGCACCCCAGGTTCCTCTAAGCGCCCGGGGCGCCCAGCCCGGCAGGC
>VZTG01004599.1:323093-359442 GCA_013397845.1 Melanocharis versteri
GATGGAACCGCTTTAGTGAGCGTGTCGGGAGAGGGTCGGGCCGGTCACCCGTAAACCCCAAGCGCGCAGAAAAGTGGCTGTGTTGGTAATCGTGCTTGCTGAGGGTCCCCGTGCTTCCTCTGAGTTCCCATCTGCATCCTTTCTCCGACGCAGGGCCACCCTGCTTTTTCTGTGCAAAGCTGTGCCTGGACAACAGCTTCATAGCCTCTCATTGCCCTGACTCTTAGAGGTTTTTAGTCGTAACAGTGAAAAAACCCACCCCAACAGCGTGAGTTCCTGGAGTGTTTTGATTATGAGTGGCTTGCTTAGATGTTGACACATCCAGCAAACCCAGAAAACAAGGCCCATTCTAGACCCAGGTTGAATGACATGAGCGGTACCTAAGTTCAGAGTGTTCTGTCGTCTCTGCTGCCCTCTTTTTCATCTTGCTATTTACTTCTCCATCATCTTGTTGGACAATTTGTGCTGCTCTTTAGAGTTGACAAAGTTTTAGCACTAACACGAATTTCCTTCATTATCAAAGTGTCTAGTTCTACCTTCTGTGCGGCACAAGTATGTTGCTATAGTGTAGTCTCTGACAGACAGCTAGACTGGTTAAAGGGAATTACTATTCTTCTTTCTGTAGCTTTCTGTATTTCCTGTCATAATCTTGGAAACTTTATTTTTCTCCTTAGCTACTGTCAGACCAAAAAACGAAGTAGAACAGAAGCAGCTATGTGCTTTTGGGGAGTATGTGGCTGAGATTCTGCCCAAGTATATCCAGCAAGTACAGGTAGGTGCTGTTTGAGAAATTGTTCTTGTGGCAGGACAGGATCCAGTGAACACACCACTTGTTTGCTACCTGTTTAGAAAAGTTGTTCTAGGGAAGAAAAATGGTCAGAATTCCATGAAAAATACTGCTGTTGTTAAGCCCCTTGATCTGATGCATTTTCGTGTCTGCTGTGTCTCTTTGAGTGTTCTGCTGAAATCAGCATAATGTTCAGTCCTATCGGTGTTCATACTCATGCCTTTCCTGCTGTTCTGTTTTCATCAGGTGACCTGTTTCAACGAGCTGGAACTTCTGATCCATCCAGATGGGATCATTCCCGTCCTGACCTTCCTTCGCGATCACACCAATGCCCAGTTCAAGTCCTTGGCTGACCTGACTGCTGTTGATGTCCCATCTCGGCAGTACCGCTTTGAGGTAGGATCTGCTCAGAGGTGCAGGACTTGGAGGGCTTCACAAGTGTTGGTGGCTGTGCTCTTGCAGCTCTGACCACTTCTTTTGGTTTCTGGCAGCGAGAAGAAAATTTGGAGAGTTGTAGATAAAGTTTCTTTAAGTCAAAGGCCTCCAGTTGCTGAAGAAGTGAAATATTTTTTTAATTCCATATTTTTCTTTCAAAAATCAAGGTAGTAGATTCATAGAAATAATAGAAATATAGACCCTCATTTATTCACTTTTTCTAGTCACCAAGGCGGTATTAAACAAGGCTTTAAAATTCCTTACAAATTTTGGGGATTTTTTTTCAGTCTGCTTGTAGTATGTATTTCCTCTCCAGAGGTTATAATAATCCTCATAAGCAGCCTTTGTATTAGACTTCCATCACCAGAAAAGTTAGAAATGTTCCCTGATATCCAACTCATTTGCTGAAAATTAAGTGTCTTTCTTCTTAGCTTTCTCCCACTGATAGTAAGTGCAGTAGTAATTGATAGCCATTTTCTTTGAGACAGACCATTGTCAAGTGTTTCCATCCCTTCAGTAGTGTCTTTTAAGATTTAGTATCTCTTTTTACTTCAGCTCTTCTTCATCAGTCATGTTTTCTAAGTCCCTCATAACTTTTGTCACACTTCTGAGGACAAAAGTGATAAGCTATTGGAACCTCAGTTGTAGGAGTGTCTTTTCGTGGCCAGCTCTGAAGTGCTGAATGTGACCCTGCTCATAAAGAATACTTGAAATAGTCTTTCTGTGGCTTTGCTTAGCCAGTGGGGCACTGCAAAGAGATCCATAAATGCTGCCTGTTGCTGTGCTTCAGATTGTGTACAACCTGCTGTCCCTGCGGTTCAACAGCCGGATCCGTGTGAAGACATACACCGATGAGCTGACGCCTGTCGACTCAGCAGTGCCTGTGCACAAGGCAGCAAACTGGTATGAAAGAGAGGTGAGTGCTGGTGTGCTTGGGAACAGAGTCTTTGTGGACAGAGGCTGTATTTTCCCAATTAAAGTGATTCCCCAGCGCCCTCAGGAAGAGTGAGAGAAGTGTTTCCCTGGCTGTTTTTTCAGAGTAGGAGATAAAACGGTGTTTGGTTTGCTTTTGAATGAATTCCTGCATCAGTTTTGCTGGCACTGTACAGAGCCAGGCATGTAACTGAATTTTTATGGACATAACGCATGCAGGTTTTTGGTTTTTTTTCAAATGTCATTCAGCTAACTTGGCTCCCTTTCATTTAGGTTTGGGACATGTTTGGTGTTTTCTTTGCCAACCACCCTGATCTAAGGCGAATCCTCACAGATTATGGGTTTGAGGGCCATCCATTCCGGAAGGACTTCCCACTCTCTGGTTATGTGGAGGTAGGAGACACAGTCATGTCTTAAGTCACCAAGCCTCTCCAATGCTTTTTTCTGACTTCCAGTACAAAGATGCGACTGCTTTACAAACACTTGTCTGTATTCCAGTGGAGTTCTATAAATCTGCATGGAAAATTGAATTATCACACAAAATATCATCCATAATAAGGCAGCCTAAGGCTGGAGAAATTGAGCAAATGTTATGTGCTGTATACCAAAGATACTTGTCAGGCAGAGAAGGTGCTTCTGCTTTCGGCACATTTTCTGGAAGATTAAAGTTTCCAGTGCAAAACTGAGATGTCTAGAAGGATAAAGGACTGAACCGTTCTTGATTCAGTTGGAACTTCACTTTGTTGAGTGTTTCTAGGCCCAGATTATAAAACTCTGGTTAAACTGACTCTTGCTGTTTATCGTTTACCTCTGTATGCCAACCACAGGTGAAATGAGAGTGTTTGGTATCTGTGTAGTTTCAAATGACTGCCCTGCAGCAGCAGGTGTATTTGGTGCAGTGTTAAGACTGAGTTGAGTTTCAGGAGGAAACAGTGAAGGTCTGCAAAAAACATGCTGTTTTAAGAAATGTAGAAATAGCAAAATCCTGCCAGCAAGGATAAGGCATTATCTCCTGAGCTGGGTTTCGGAGATCTGGGCTGGCATAGTGAGGATGAAGCAAGCCAGTCAGAAATGTCTGGTACTCCCCTGCATTTCATCCTGGTTGTTTTCTTTTTCTCCTCTTGTTCTCCTCTTGTTATACTAAAAATTAGAACAACTAAAACCAAACAAATGCCATATTATAAAGTGTCATGAGTGTAGTCCTCAGCCATACAGGCCCAGGATGGGCCACCTTATTTCAGTGACTCAAGAGAAATTCCTTTGTCAAATCACAACTTAAATGTGTTATTCCATGTGAACTTCATGTGGACTGTTAGGCTGGGCACTCCTAATTCTGGGTGCTTAGTCATGACATCTGAGGGGCATGGTAGCAAAGAGGAGGGTTTTCTTGGGCAGTCCAGAGATCTCAGTAGCATCTGGAGAGCTCTTGTTTAGTAATGAGGAGAACTGAAGCTGTGGCAGAGGCCTGCGAGCCTGTGGTTTTTCCGTGGGTACGGAGTAGAGCTGTCTGCACGGAGGGTGGTCTGGGTCATTACTGGGTCACCGTGCACGGCAGAGGTGCTGCAGGAGCAGGGGGAAGGTGACTGGCCTGTGTCCTTTGCGCTGTTCCAGGTGCGGTATGACGATGAAGTCAAACGGGTGGTGGCAGAGCCTGTGGAGCTAGCTCAGGAATTCCGCAAGTTCGATCTGAACAGCCCGTGGGAGGCATTTCCTGCCTATCGTCCAGCTCCAGAACCGCTGAAAATAGAAGCAGGAGCCAAGAAAGAAGATGCCAAATAGCAGCAGAACAAAGCAGATATGCGGCACCATCCTTTCTGTTCTAATATAGTATTTATAATAATAAAAATTGATATGAGATACTTGCCTGTTGTGATCTTGTGAATAACGTTTTCAAACTGGATGAAAAGCACAAAGCCAGGGCATGCTAATTTACAATCCTTATGATCCAGCTGGTAGATGTTTATCTGGTGCTTTGGGTTGTAAAATGGGGGATTTGTCTTTTTGTTTTGCAAATTGAACAGGATGCAGGCATTGCCTGTGGCTAAGTGTTTTATGAACACTACTACTGCCAGCAATCCCTGCAGGTAAAAATCAGAACCTGAGCACTCCCTAGGAGACTGCACTGATGCAGCTGTGGACCTTGAGCAATGGGACAGCAGTTTCTTAGCTCCAGGATGGGTGTTGGGAAGATGGTAATAATATGGCAAAAAGGCAGAGCCTGGGTAAATGGTTCTAGTACAGTTCCTATCAGGACAACACAAATGTACCTGGGTCCAGACCAAAACAATTATGGAAGTCTCAGTATTGTTTCCATGGGAATTAGGTCAGTGCCTTTTCTCCCGACAGAAGGAGTTGCAGGTACCTTCTCATGTGACACTCCTTCATTCTGGCTTTTTCTTCACAATCAAGCAGCCTTTATTTTCTCCAGCATCTTCAGAGTGTGCTTTTTTTTCCCTGCAGCCAAAAGTATACCCCTCCCTTGATTCATAGACAAGAGTCTGTGCCTTTTTGTCAGCATTTCAATTATTTTGAGCTCTATGATACAATAGCATTACCACTTTCTTTGCTCTTGTGGAAAATCTCATTTTTTTCCAAAAAAGCTGTAAGAGTGCTATAGTTCCAGTCCACTCACCACCTGTTTGAATGGGATTACATTACAGCAGTCATCAATTAATAATGTCCCTTGTCTTTGGGCCAGAAAATGCATAATGCTGTTCTGCGTCAGAAAGCTGGCTGATTTTATTAAGATCCAAAAACCATTGTATAAGAGATTTCATAAAATAATTCACAAGCTGTTTGTAGAGATTCCCTGAATTGATACTTAAGCTTTTAAATTGTAAAAGTGCTAATTAAAATAGGAGTTTGGGGGAGGTTAGGGTGTGGGATGGACGAAGGGATGCGACAACAGTAAGTTCAATTAAGGAAAGGAAAGAACTACTTGCTGTGACTAGAATGTGATCTCTTTTCAAGAATAAAGATCTGAACTGTATTCTAAGAATCGGCTTTTGTATTTGTTTACACCCCAGCCTTGTAAGCATGGGTTGCTTTTTTTTTAATTTTTTTTTTTATTTTGTTTCAGGCTGCTGTGGCCAGCAGTGTTTGGGATGTGACTCAACAGTGTTCTCTGGTTAAAATTAATAGTGCTTACCACTCACCTTAAAAGTCACAGCTCTACATGGGAAGGAGAAGTGAACACAGATCAGCAAATGTTTGGAGTTTTATAAAATTCTTACCTCCATTTTGGATTTGTCTTCAACTGAGCAGATTAAATAGGAAATGAACTTTTAGTTCTTTCTACAAGATGTTTCACAGCTGGTTTCATTTTCTTTGCAGTGGCTCTCATAGCATGCTGATGTCTATTGCACAAGACAGAAAAGCTCCTGGTGCCACTTCTATCACCATGAAAATTCTTTATAAATCACATTTCCTCTTCACTTTCCCCTTCCTCTCCAGTTGCTTGAGACACCACACTAAGACTTATGGTCTGTATATTATAAAAAACATGTATTTCCCAGTACGTTAAGTCAGAAAACTGATGGTAGCAAGAACACCAGAAATTTGCCTTTTAAAGTTAATGTTTGTGCAGAGGGAGAATTTGATCAACATCAAGAAATGTCAGATGTGATGCCTGTCAAGTTAGACAACATGCAAGGCTTGCTCAAGAATGTGTGTACTGGAAAAGTAGCCAGCCCTGTGGGAACAGGTACTGGCTCCAGCAGGTCTTAAATATGTGGAATAGTTGCAAGTGGGCCTGAATCTCTTCTCATTAGTGAAGCCTGGGAGATCATGAAGGCTGCAGTTTAGTTACCTAGGCTCACTATCCCAGGGCACAAGAGGTTGCACAGCCTCACAGAATACTGCCAGTACTGGCACTCTGCCTCCTCCGCTGCTCCCGAGCTCCAGGGGCCATTTTACTCGTGGAGCCCGCTCACTCTGCGTTCCTTCTGGCTGGTGGACACTTGCTTTGTGCTGGACAAGGCTGTGGGCAGCTTGGCCAAGCACAGAGCGGTCTTCCAAATCCTCTGTCCCTGCCTGTTGTGTACTGCCAGCTTCCATGAGGCTGGTTTGCCTGGGTTGGATTCCCCAGCTGCAGGAGGATGTGGGACGAGATGTAAGTCAGATGTAGCTGTCTTTCAAGACACACTATACAGAAGAGAGATTTTCTGGTACGGAAGGGACAAATAGACTTCAGGCGATGATTCACAGCCACCATGTTGAGCTTCTCCAGCTGAGTAGGTTTTGCAGGTGTTTTCCAGAATGCTGGCATTCCTCCCTACAGCCAGGCAAGCAGACCGTCCTCCCTGAGGATGTGGCTATTGACAGTGTCAGGGTGCCCACCCACCTCATGGCCACACAGTCGAAATATGCCCATATAACTGATCTCCAGTCAAAATCCAGATGGGGATTTCAGCTGAGCCTAGCACTCCTGCAGGACAGAGCTCATGGCACTGCTGAGGGACAGGCTGGGTGACAGTGCGTCACGTATCACCCATCTCACCTCATCCCATGATATTTTCTCCAAGTTGTGCAAGGCCTGAGGGTGTCTGTTTGTGCAGCAGGTGCAGCGGGATGGGGCCCTCCCTGTCGCTTTTACACAGCCCATTACTCCTTCAAGCAGCGGATGCTGCTCCCAAACCGAAACAAAAAGACAGGTAAGTAACTTTGTAAGGACTGGCAGCACCACACCTGGAGAACACCAGTATTACAGAGGTCCTGTCTGGTTACAGTCAGCGCTCCCCTTCTGCTTCCCTCAAGGTTTTCTTACTTCTTCCACTCCAGTGACTCAAACATCACCTTTTCTGGGAATCATATATGTCCTTCTTCCTTCCCCTCTTCCTTCAGTCTTGTTCCTTCCCTGAGCAACTGCCAGATGGCCCCAGGCTGGGGAGTAATCTCCCCAAGTTCTGGGCAAGATGATCGAAGAAAGTGATTTCTTCAATTCTATAAGCAGAATTTCCCTTTTGTGAATATGCTATTTCCCTGAAATTCCATTTCAAAGAAACTTCCCTCCAGAGGTTCTTCTGGTGCTGTATTAACCACACCTTGTGCCTCAATCAGCATCCAACCAGTCCCTGCAGTTTTTGATCCCTCTTACCTTGTTCTCTTTTCCCATGTTCCTGCTTCAGGAGGTCATGGTGAAAAAGAAGAAACCAGTCAAGGTGTCCCTGCATAAACCTGGCTTGTGACGTTTTGAAACTGCTCCAACAACAGACGGTGTGGCCAGGGGAGTGCAGAGCGGTAGGGCTGCGCTCAGCTGTGAATACCTGGCAAGGATAAAATCCCTCAGGAGGAGCAGGTGCACTGCCTAACATTGCAGTCATATGTGCAGGGACTTCGTGCAGCTGTCAGAAACTCAGCCTTGTTTCTGTGAAAGTATTGCTGCTGTACAGACAGGTAAGGAATATATTTACCGCTCTGAAATTGCCTTTCTGTGTGGGATAGTGAGGTGGAATTCTACAAAATTCCCCTAACTCAAGGCAGCATTCACACTGATGCTTGTCCCTCACCTGCCACTGTGTCAGTCACCTGAGCACAGCCCCCCAGCCTCCTCTCTTCTCCCTCCCACCAACGTGGCTATCCTCCTCTAGGCGCTTCAGCTGCAAGCTTTCCTAGGAAAAGATCCTGTTGACAAAACCATGTACGGCTCTCACAGATGTTGGCCAAAATCCTGTTGGGCATTCCTCCTCATGTCATGTGCTGCAAGCTAAAGGGAGGCTGTTTCATGGCCCACGAGACACAGGGGTTTTTCTGTAGTGGCTTCTACACAAAGTCATGCGTACTCTGTGGACTAAAAGGGACTCTGGCACAAAGCAGAAGGCACATCAATCTCACTGCACAGATGGGCCATAAGTGTCTGCCTCTTGAGTAGCTTGTGATTCACAGTTTAATAAAAGAAGAAAGGGATGCAACCGAAGAGTAAGCAGCAGAAAATAATGAAAAATAAAAGCAGCACAGCGTGACTTGAAGATACCTAAGGCTATGGCAGAAATACAAGTCTTGCTTTGAATCCGAACTGAGGGGAAGAGTGGCTCTGGCTGTTGTAGGTCCCTCTGTGACTCTTCCATTATGTGCTGCTTCTCTTGACTGGTGTGAGTCCAGGTATCGCAAGGTACAGCTACAGATCCTGAAAGTTTCAGAAGATTTGGTCCTTTGCACACAGACAACTTACCAACCAGGACATCATCCCTTAGTAAACCATCTGGTGACAGCGTGTCCTGCCTGATGTCCTGTAACTTGCGGAGCAAGGGATGCATATCAGCTTTGCCTTCTCTCTTTTCTAGGGAGACTTCTTTCTCCTTTTAACCTGAGGGAGATGGTATTAGTCCTTATTTATACATATTATTGCGTGTTTGTATAACCCTGGCATCTCATACTGTGCCATACAGAGTAGAAATACAGAACAGTTTCAGTGGGGATTTGGCACTAATAAATGTGTAAAGATGTGTAGGGAACATATACCTGCTGCAAAGGGAATCAGATGAAGTTTTGTCTGTGTAATTTAGAACATCTAAGGCAGACTATGCTCACTGTAACCCAGAAGTCCAGTCATAGGAGAGGATGATGAGGTGCTAAAGCCTGAGCAACTTTGATATTTGGTGTTTGTTAGGTCACTGTACTGAGTTCTCCCTCCAGGGGGTTTGATGTAGAACTGAACCAGCAACATTTCTTCTGCCTGCTTGTATGTTTTGGCTGCTACTGCCCTTCCATGAATCTGCAGTCTGCTAGCCTTATCTGTTTGTGACATTCCAGGATTGTTTTCATATTTTCAAACCCAGGAAAAAGGAAAACTGGAAGCGAAGCCAAGGATGTGAGCAGAAGTGTCGCAGTATGTGACAGAGGCACTGTGCAGAGATGGAAGGGACTAGGGGGTCCTCCCCTCTTCAGAGGCAATCATATGTAGTGGAATTCCTTGCAACTAACAGCTTCCTAGAATCATTGCAGTGGAAAGTCAGTCTTTGAAAAGGAAGCTTAAACAATTCTGCCAAAAACATCACAACAAAGTTTTCCAAGTTTCCAAAAGATGATGGAAAATAGCCTTCGGGGTCAGCAAGCTGAACAGCAAGCCCTTCCCAGGGCTATGACCAGAAACAGAAAGGTGGATCCATTCCAAGAGAGGCTGCTGGGACCCGGAGCAGCAAGGGAAGACGCCCCAGCGAAGTGCTGTGGCTCCGGGCGCGGCACCGTCGCGGGGCGGGTGGCAGCTGCTCCGGCAGCGCTGCCATGGCCCAGGCACAGCTCAGCTCCTGGCTGCTCCTGTGTGTGTTTGCTGCATCCCAGAGGCTGACAGGTAGGGAGCGCATCTGTTAGCGACGCGGCTCCTTGGCTTGGCAAACCTTTCCGCAATGCCATTTGTGCGATGCTTTGCCGCTTCTGCTGCGCTGGCCCGGGAGGGAGCTGGGGTCCGGCTGCGGGGGTTTGCTGGTGCGGGCACTGGTACCTACTTGCAGGTTGAGCACCTGCTGCTGTGTTTGGTGGCAAGAGAAGGATTTTCTTGGGTCTCCACTGAAAAAAAAATCTCCTGCAATACTGTTTGTGGATTTTCTGCTTGCTTTTTGGGGAAAAAACCCCACCCAACCCTGTGGAGTGATCAAATAAGTAGGGAAGGATTTTCCCTTCCTCAGAGGATATTTCTGTTATTATTTCAATACACTATTTGTTATGCTTTGTTAAATTTTTCTCTACTCAAAAACCTACCACTGTGTATATTAATGAGGCAGCTACTAATGAAAGCCTATTCATTAGTACCTATTCAACAAATGCACTGACTTTGCAGCCAGTCAGAACTGTCTCAGGAGAGGGATCTGTGAACCTGGAGGATCAGTTAGTAGAGACAAGACCAGCAAAGGTATTTTCAGATGATATAATGCTTTCACCTGGGTTAAAAGCCTTGCTGGTACATCTACGGAGGAGTAGGAAAGAGAAGCTACATCCCTGCTCACATTCCAAAGCCACAGCTGGCTTGGATCACAGAGCCTGCAGCTGTGCAGAGAAATAAAACTCTGTAGCCTGCAGGCTCGCAGTGCACTTCTCCAAGCAGCTCGTACATGTCCCTCAAAAGGTCTAACCAAAATGGAAATTTGGAAGTGGCTTTTGGTAGCAGTCATCACACATGTGTAATACTAAATAATTTTTCTACTTTTTATATGCACCTGCTGTCTTGAACTCTGGAGTATTCAATGTAAATCCTCACTCTTTTTTTTTTTAATATAAAAAAGCCTTCATCCATTTAAAAATTAAAAAAGCCCTATAAATGTATCAGAGATCTTACTATATTATATGAGCTTTTTCCATTTCATGTTTCTTAACCTGAGGGATGAGTCTGTAAGAATTAGAACAGGGTCTTGGCTACCTCATGACAGTGATATCACAGAGGAGGGAGGGGATGCAGCCTCTTTCTCACAGTCCTGGACCAAGACTGCTTGTGTCTCCTTTTTCACACACACACAAAAAGAAATAAAATAAATGCAGACAGTTAAAGCACTGTAAGTATTAGGAAATGAAAATTGAACAATTCTTAGGATTAATGTGACTTTCGTATTCAAAAACTGCCATTCCTCTGGCCTTGTATCTATTTTTCCCAGATTGCATCATGTCATGTGTCCCAACAAGCAATTAGCTGGACATCAAATGAGCCGTAATGGCTGACAAGGTTTCTTTCACCCTCACACTCTTCCAGCAGCAGAAGGTTAGGGGACAAGTATAAAACCAGGATAAACATCAGTTTATGTTTGTACCAGCAGCTGGAGGAGCCTGCCAGCACCCTCCTTCCACTGGGCAGCATTACCTTCTCCAGCAAAAAGTGCCAAACCCCATCAGTTCAAAGCCCACCCATTCTCAGTGTGAGAGGCTCCCTTGCTGCCCCTCAGAGCAGCGCCTTTGCTGCTGTACGCTTTAGCTCTGTTGGCAGGACTAAGAGCTGTGATATCCAAAACCTCGCCTCAACCACTGCTGCTTCTCTTAAAAAGCTTGTTTTGCTTATCGAGATCCCGTGGTCAGCATCTGTCATATTTGGCAAGCTGAGTGGTAGCTCAGGAATGTCGAAGACGTTATTGACAATCAAATGGCAAAAACAGTAAACAGGAAGGTCTTGTGCTACCAAGCTCTGTCTGATGTCTTCCAGATGAACATCCCCAGAGCGGCACCAACACTCCCCGTCGTGGCCCAGAGGACGCTGGCATCATGTTAGAGGTCTCCTGAGCACTGGGGGCCCTGGGCCGAGGCGCTGTTAGTGCCCATGCTCCCACCTGCCTGCACGTAAAAACTCACCTGTTCTGTTTGTTCCCATCCCGGGCGGATTTCGGGAGCCCCTGGAGAGCGCCTGTTCTAACGGCATCCGTGCTCCCTCCCACTGCGGGCTGCGGCCCGAGGGGGCTCTGCCCCACTCCGTGGCACCTCCCGGGGTGTCCGCGGCGGGACAAGGGACCGTCCCCGCTGGGTTCGGTGACTCCCCCGCGAGCGGCCAAGCCCCCGCCCGAGGCGGCCGCCCCGCGGAGCTGCTGCAGGCGGGGCGGGACAGGAGGGCGGGGGGCAGGAGCTGCACAGGTCCCGCGGGGAATTGAGGTGCGGGGCCGGTCAGAAACGGGGTGCGGGGCTGGCGAAGAAGGACACGGAGTGGGACTCGGCGGGCCGTGAGGGAGCGGCCGCCTCTCGGGCCGCCCGGGGTTTGGCAGCACTGCAGATGGCTTTGCTTCGCAGCGCGCTTGTGACTGATGGAGCTGTGCTGGGCTTTCCGTGACAAGGCTGCTCCTCTCTTCCAGATGCTCTGGGGAAGGCTGGATATTCGGGCCAACGGGACAATCCGGCTGCGGGATGAAGAGCTGGCCTCCCTACGCCCGGCACGGCGGTTCCTGCAGATTTTGGAGGAGGAAGTTCCCAAAACACCGGCAGAGATCGAGCAGCATCTGAGATATTATTCACTGACTGACACCCCCTTGCCTCCGACAGAGTTTGACCGTCTCCTTTTCACCAGCGTTTACTGTGCCTATCAGGTTCGCTCCGTGCAGGGTCCGGATAAAACCCCCTGGATTAGCTTTTTCTCTCAGCTGGTTGATGAAATCTTTCGTGACCTGTGCAAGGGGCTCTGCCCTGCAAATATCACTCTCCTCCAGGCTTCCTGGCCTTGGAAGGAGAAGCCTTCACATTTAGCGTCCCTGAAACCTTTCTATCGCTCTAACCTGGCCGGGACCGAGAGAGACACCTAATCAGGGAACCCACCATAGGAAAGGACACACCTGGCTTCAGCTGCAGCCTTGGTTATTTTCAATGCTTTCTACAGTGTGCAGGACTTTGTATAAATATGCCACACCTTTTGGTCCTGCTTTCTGCATACACAAGCTCTGATTTTTAAATGAAAAAAGGACAAAACTGTAAAGTGCATTTCTCCCTTTCCTGATTTTTTGCTAAGTGGGCTCTGCTGAAGGGGGCAGTGTTATTTAGATGTCTTATCTATCTTGATCCAATAACTGATGTTACTGGGGAGATGGCTTGGAAGTATTTTTTCAGGATATTATGCTGGTGTCATAGCTGACTTCATTTCAGATAATTTAGTTCACTCTCCTTATATTCTCCCTGTGGTTTCAGACAAACACAAGATCTTTTCTCCTCTCCAGTAGCAGCTAAGCAGGTTTTGTTGTATTTCATGATATAGGTCACATATTTAATTTCATTTTTCTCCTTGTGTGGCATCATATTTTATATGTCAATAGCAATTTCCCATCTCATGTATCCATTTTTCTTTAAAAAGCAACCTGAAAATGTATGTATTCCATAAAGCTTTCTAGTATTTGCATATCATATTTACACATATAAACAGCTTTGTTTCAGTTATCATTTTGAAATATACTTCGTGAAATCTCATTTAAATTCAGAAGGATCCTGACCTAGTTATTTCTTCAGCAGATTTTGCCTCTCTTCTATAAAGTCTTTTTTTTGTACAGCCGTGACACTTTACAAGCCAAACATAATAAATACATAGTCTCTATCCTCAAAATCAGAAATAGAATTATTTTATAGAAAGACATCATTAACATTTCTCTGTCTTAAACATTGCAATGTGGAATTAAAAATATGTAATTATCTCCTCAGGAGGGTTTTGATTTTAGTTCTTGTTGTTTCTAACAGATTTCCTGCTGCCTCTATTGGTACATTAATTTTGAACATTCATTGCATGTGCTCAGACGATGGGATCCATAATTGCCTTTCTATCAATATAATTTTTCCATGCTCAACGAAAGAGGCATGCGTGACCTTCAAAGTGGGATCTGCTAGCTTCTGACCTAGTTAATCTCCTTCCAAGCCATTGTAGCCCAACAGATGGAGAGGAGAAACGGTAAGGCAGGAACAAGAAGCCTGGAAGCAAGATGCCAAAGACAATGGTTTTAGAGGTCAGCTTAGGGTTATGACAGAAGGAGACAGATTTAAAGCAGGTTCTTTGTTGCTGGATTTTTGTTTTGTGTGTCTATTTGTTTCATTTTGGTTTGTGCTTTGGGGTTCTTTTTGTTTGTTTCTTTGTTTTTCACCCAAAAGGACATAGGAATTAAAATTACAATTTTATTTGAAGTAAAACTTCTTGTCTCACCTAATGTTCTATTATTCTTATGCTGTTTTTTTACATACCTGAAATTTCCACCCTTCATCCTTTTGCCAAATATGCCCCCAGTCTTTAATGTCTAGGACATGTATGGAGCAACAGAGGCAGTGAGTGGCTGCATACAAATACAGTTTGAGCAGAGACTATCATCAAAAAGCTGAGCTGAGATGGCACTAATGCATGAAAATACTGTATTGCTGGAGAATGTACAGCCTGAGCCATATGACTATATGGATAAAAGATGAGTGGGTTGGCTTGTGACTCAGATGCCAACACACTGCTTTGAACTCAGGACTTTGTTAGGAGCAGTTTTAGAGCACTGCTCCTCGTTGAACGGATTATAAACTAAACTCAAGCGATGTCATGAAGCTTTGCACATGCTTAAGATGATGCACTTTTGCAGTTTATATATTTTTGGGATACAAACCAGGGTTTTGCTCAACTGAAACAGCACCAGTGGTGCTGCGATGAAGCCTCCTGTGCTCCCACTACCTCCTCAGCAAATTCCGGTGGGTGCCCATCCATCTGTCTGTTGGACTGTAGGAACACAGCAGGGTCCTCTACAGCCACAGCAGCCTCTCCACAGGAGAAACTCTTGATGGAACTCGGCACACACGAAACCATTGGAACATGGATGCTGAAAGCATCACCTCGTGGTTCCTCTGACCTGCCTGCAGGAGGCTGTCGGTGCAGCACATGGCGGGTTAGCAGCACCCCGGTGTTCAAAGGGCTCATTTCTGGGGAAGGCAATGCCCCTGCACTCAGCAGTGCCATTGCACGGCGTGGTGTTACTCACACGAGCCTGCTCCTGATCCAAATCTTTAGAGATTTAAAAATGCATTTCTTATTCTTCTTACTTACCTTGCTTCTGAGCTTTCAGAGCATGGTCCATTCATGGATTGGAGCCCTTATCTTTCACTACAAGAGCTAGAAGCCTGCTCTTTCATTTGTTCCTAAATGTATTCTTTCCATTAAAAGAAGCTGAGATTCTCAACCACAGGTTCTTGACTTCATCAACATTAGATGAAGAAAAGCACAAACTATTGTGAAACCTGCACTAAAATCCTAAGAGGTACCAACTCTCCCCACACACAAATGATAAAAAAGTGTACACAGACAGACTGGCTCAGTAATTCATACTGCAGCTCACACGATTACCATGCTTCTCTCTCACTTGAGCTGGTACCCCAGCCAGTGACAAGCACACAAGCTTCAAAAATTCCAAACTGGGAACATTCACATCTTTTGTATTTTTATTACATTCATTTTCATTACATTTATTCCCTCCCCGGATATACAAGGAAAGTCACCATACCCTTTGCCCTCTGGATGCTGGAGATCTGCAGTAACGTGACTGCAGTAGTTCTCTGACCCTCAGCATCTCACTACACTGCCCCACCCCTGCCCCAAAACTACCTCATGCTTTATGTTATATCAAACACCAACACGGGACACACAGACACAACCTGAAAGGCCTCTCTATGGATGAACGGCACACACAGCAGTGGCCCTGCAGACAGGGCACAAGCGTGCAGCGTAAGGAAAGCACTGGACACATGACAGCATGCTCAAAGTAGGGGATGATATTCAGAGAAGCTATACCCAAGTTCATGGCACCTTGGCTCTTCTTATGCTCCTTTCATATCTGCATTTAATTATTTGACCCTTGAGGTGAGCTGGCACCTGGAAGCCACTTTGGCTGAGCCTCTGAATAGATGAGGAAGCCTGTGAAGGTGATGTACTTGCCGTGGTTGCTGTAGGCACCATAGCCATCGTGCTGATGGCTGTAGAGCCAAACGGTGTCCCCGTACTGCAGAGGCAGCATGATGCTCTGGCTCTGCATCTCCCGCCTCTTGGAGTGGTTGTCATCATAGATCATGGCCTGCACCTCATTGTGGTTCTTCATCAGTTTCACTGACATAGTCTTAAAGGGCATTTTGCCAATGGTGAAGGAGAAATAGTATGCACCAGGTATACGGCACGTGAAGATGCCAGTGGAGGAATTAAAATCTTTTCCAATATTCACGAACTCTGTATCAAATGTGATTGGCTCGTGCTGGGTTTGCTTCTCATCTGTCCCCAGGAGACTTTCTGAGCGAGCAACAGAAAACGCAGAGCGAGGGTCTTGTACTCTGTTTGGTTGATCAGACAACACATGTCGCTGTGAAGCTTCATTCTGCTCTCTGGGAAGTTGCTGAATTGTGTGAGGGTGTGGCGCGAGCTCCTGGGAGCTAAGAGCATTCTGGAAGAAGGCAG
This sequence comes from Melanocharis versteri, assembly GCA_013397845.1. Classification (NCBI taxonomy): domain Eukaryota; kingdom Metazoa; phylum Chordata; class Aves; order Passeriformes; family Melanocharitidae; genus Melanocharis; species Melanocharis versteri. The sequence goes on from VZTG01004599.1 coordinate 339,095, forward strand.
AAGTGTCTGGATAGATCAGGTAGCCATTGAAAGTTGTATAGGGGCCCACGTTGCTGTAAAGAGCGTACTTGGGGTCTCCATGTAAGCGCAGCCAGACTGTGTCCCCGTAGTCAAGCTGCAGCATGGCACTCTGGCTGGCCACCTTCCGTTCCTTGCGGTGATGTTCATCGTACACAATTACCTGCACCTCATTCTTGTTTCTCATCAGCATGACAGACAAGTTTTTCTTTGGGTATTTCCCAACGGTGAAGGAAAAGTAGTAGGCTCCTGGGATCCGGCAGCGGAACAATCCCGTCTTGGGGTCAAAATCATTGCCAATATTCACATACACTTTGTCAAAGGTAATAACCATCTCGGAGCTCCCTTCCATGCTGCTGGTTCTGGCCACGGAGAAAGCAGAGCGAAATTCAGCACTGGTGTCTGCTGGGAAGCCATCTGTAGGAAGAAAAATCATGCAGCAAAGGAGGCCAAAGATGATCGGAACATTCAGTGTCATCATTGTGTCTGAAAGAAAAAAGAAGCATATTTTAGCAGGAATAGCATTAATTCACAGCTCACACACCAGTTGAAATCCAGACCTGAATATTGCTAAATAAACATGAAGATCTATGTCCAAATATTGAGAAATTTCCAGTGTGTTCTCTGAGCAGTGTATGGGACCACGCCTTAGTTCAGATCCCAGCACCACTTTTATATTTTCCTAGTGAGAGCTGGACATTTTTTAACCTGTACTCATGGAAAGAAAAAGAATCTTCTCCTTTGAAAGGCTGACTATCCTACAGCTTGTCTGCAAAACCCCGTGTTGCTCACACTGCAGCGGGATCTCAGAGCTTGCTGGGGCTTTGCCAGAGCTCCCTTTTGTTGTGCCTTTTTTTATTTGTAAGACCAAGGATGAAACAAAGCCCTACACAAACCCTGTATTATACAACTGAGACACAGCTGAAGGGCAGGCAGAAGAGGACATATGCTCTAGAGATTCCCATGCAGATGCCATTGCCTTGCAGTGCAGTAGCTGTTTCACAGGATGTGGAAGCTGGAAGCCAAGTAAGTTGTTAGATCCCATTATTCCAACATGAATCTGTGAAAAGTATAAAGAAATATGAAGAAGAAGGAATGTTTAAGGAAGGAACACAATGGAGAAAATTACTGAAATAATTTAAAAAAAGAAGGAAAACAAAATGGTAAGTAAAAGGAAAGTCTCCTAAAGTGTACAATTCCTGAGAGACAACTGAAATACCAGAAATGGAGAAACAACTCCCTAAATGGATAATAGACCAGACATAAAAACTTCTTTGACCCCTGAAAAAGAGGGATAAGTTAGGAGCTAATAGGATTTTCTGCTTCTATTTTCTGTGAATTTTTTTTTTGTTTTTTGGACTGAGGCCAAAAATTATCTATTAGTGCTTTCAGGCTGGAAACAAAACTGCCAGTCATTCCAGTGAGAAGCTTCTCTTTCTGTCACCTCTCTGTGCTTATTAAAATATCATTCAGCCTAGGAGGCAACTGCCTGGTTTGCAGTCTGCTCCATCTGTCACCCCAAAACTGGTGCCTTGCCAGCCTACAAACAATGAATTCACAGACCAGCAGAACAGAAGCAAAACATGCAACTCATGGTGGGGGGGGGGGGGGGTTGAAGAAAAATCCTGCATTAAAGAGGATAAAGGGCTAAATATTTGAGTCATCTGAGATGGCCTAATAATAGAAGTAAAGCAGAAGAATCCACATAGACCGAGAGTGGCAATGAGATCCTGCTTTGGCAAGATGTGATACCTAGAATCACTCACCAGCAGGAATTCAGCTTGACCCCAGTCCCTGCTCTTTCACACTTGAGAATAAAACTGAAATCTGAGGGGCAGCTTTAATACATAAGAACCCAAGAATGAATTAGATTCTCACTTAATTACATGAAAATGGCACACCAGCAAAGACTAGGAGAAATATCCATCCACGTCCCAATTTTACCTAAGATCACTTCTCTCACAGACATCTGTAGCAGGGCTCTCAGCCTAAGCAGGCTTATAAGTTTGTAAGTGAAGGGCTGAGCAAGGAGAGTTTGCTGTTCAGTGGAGCAGGGACGGGCTGCTGATCAGTGATAACACTGAGCAAGGCTAACTGAGTGATGACACTGAGCAAGGATAACACTGCTCTTAGTGTTGAAGAATGCTGAGACCAGCTTGACCAAACTATCACCCCCACCACAAGGACATGCAAGACTGAGGCTCCCTGACTGAGGTGGGGAGCAGCAAGGATGTGCAGGTCCTGATATGGAAGTGAGAATCAGAAGGGTTGAAGAGAAGAAACCAAAAACATGCCAACACATTTTTCAGCACAAAGCATATTTTGCTGAGTAAGCCTGAGAACACATCATCTAAAAAATGTGTATTTTGAATGCATATTAAAGTCAATCACTTTATACTATAAAAGGCCAGTGCCACTTTCGCACCGCAAAGATTTCTAGCATATGTCCCTAAAGCGTGTGAAGACCCTTCACTCCTGAAGGTTATTCCTTGAGGCTGAATGAAAGAGATTTTCCCAGTTGTTGGTGTGGGTAAGTAACACCGATCTCTGCCTAACAATTATTCTGCTACCTTGAATATAATTGCTTTAATACAATTACTTCAAAAACAGTGCACTAAATAATAGTAATAGCTATCCATACTGTGTAGTAAATAATTCTGATTAAGCTTTTCCCGCAATCATTATTGCAATAAATTTAAATAAATAATTAATTTTATTTATAGAAATATATCTGGTTTGCCATCCTTAATNGAGAACACATCATCTAAAAAATGTGTATTTTGAATGCATATTAAAGTCAATCACTTTATACTATAAAAGGCCAGTGCCACTTTTGCACAGCAAAGATTTCTAGCATACCTGCCTAAAGTGTGTGAAGACCCTTCCCTTCAGTGGGGACACTCCTCAAGGTTATTCCTCGAGGCTGAATGAAAGAGATTTTCCCAGTTGTTGGTGTGGGTAAGTAACACCGATCTCTGCCTAACAATTATTCTGCTACCTTGAATATAATTGCTTTAATACAATTACTTCAAAAACAGTGCACTAAATAATAGTAATAGCTATCCATACTGTGTAGTAAATAATTCTGATTAAGCTTTTCCCGCAATCATTATTGCAATAAATTTAAATAAATAATTAATTTTATTTATAGAAATATATCTGGTTTGCCATCCTTAATTCTGCAGGACAAAGTTGTATAAAAGCTCTATTACATCTGTGTAATTCTTTAGATATAAACTATTAACTAAGACTGGGGCTAAGACTGTATCCAGCTGCACCTCGGCTCCTCTCTCAGAAAGAACTCAGAAAGTAAGGGAGTCCTTTCTGTACCTTGTGGTTTCTGTTTGTGAAGGGAGGGCTCCTCTAANCCAGTTGTTGGTGTGGGTAAGTAACACCGATCTCTGCCTAACAATTATTCTGCTACCTTGAATATAATTGCTTTAATACAATTACTTCAAAAACAGTGCACTAAATAATAGTAATAGCTATCCATACTGTGTAGTAAATAATTCTGATTAAGCTTTTCCCTCCCAATCATTATTGCAAAAAATTTAAATAAATAATTAATTTTATTTATAGAAATATATCTGGTTTGCCATCCTTAATTCTGCAGGACAAAGTTGTATAAAAGCTCTATTACATCTGTGTAATTCTTTAGATATAAACTATTAACTAAGACTGGGGCTAAGACTGTATCCAGCTGCACCTCGGCTCCTCTCTCAGAAAGAACTCAGAAAGTAAGGGAGTCCTTTCTGTACCTTGTGGTTTCTGTTTGTGAAGGGAGGGCTCCTCTAACAAACTTTGTTCGAAGCTCCCATTCTGCCTGTGACATCTCAGTATTTTCCTCCATGCCCCTGAATTCAGAATGTTTTTCCTGACCTAGCCTGCTCCTCCAGCACCCCATGGGCTGTGCTAAAGGTTGCTGAGAGAGCTGACTGATGTCATTTTGAGGCCACTCTCTACCATCTTTGAAAGGTGATGGATATCAAAGGAGGTCCCTGGTGACTAGAGGAAGGCAAATGTGGCATCCATCTTCAGAAACGACAAGTGACATTACTTGTGAAACTACAGCGTGGTTGACCAGTTAGCCCCTCACTCTGGTCCTTGGGAAAATCATGGAATGTTCTTCTTAGAACATATTTCTAGTCAAAGGACATGTTATTTAACACATCAATTAATTGAGCATAGATTGTGTCCAGTCAAACTGATCGCCTTCTTGTGGGAAGAGATCAGTGGAGGTCGCCTGCATTTTAGCAAGGCTTTTGTTACAGTCTCCCAGAGCATTCCTCTATCCAAATTGTGATGTTAGATAACTGGGCCACTAGAAAAGTGAAAAACTGACTGGATTATCAGACTTGAGAATGAGTGTTTAATTTCAGATGTCCTCTTCAATATTATCAATGTCCTGAAAAGGGGACAGAATGCCCACTGATCAAGACTGCAGATGACACTAAAACAAATGTTTGACCAACATACTGAGAGGCACAGCTACCATTCAGAGGGACCTAGACAGGCTGGTGGAATGGACTGGAAAGAAATTCAGTGAGGATAAATGCAAACTCCTGTACCTGGATGGACTAACCCGTGTGTTGGTACAGACTGGTGACTGACTGGCTGGGGAGTGAAAAGGCTGCTACTGAAAAGGATCTAGGGGTCCAGGAGAGCAGTAATTTGTACCTGAGACAGCGCTGTGCCCTGCAGGTACTGAAGGCTTCCAGCACTCTGGGATGCCTCAACAGAACACAGCCAGGAACCACAGGCTGTGATTATTCCTCCTTAGTTGGCACTTGAGTGACTGGAAGGGGGCAGCCGAGATGGCTGAGGTCTGGAGCACCTACCCTATGAGGAGAGGCTGATTGAACTGGGCTTCTTTAGCGTGGAAAAAAGAAAACTTTGGGGGGATCTAGTAGCAGCCTTCCAGTGCCTTTAGTGGCTCCTGAGATGACAGTGCGAGGTATTGCACTGATGAGCATGGTGGAAGAATTAGAGACAATGGTCATAAAATCCAAAGGGGAAGACTCAGACCAGATATAAACAAAATAATTCCATGATGAGGCAACTAAGAATGTAACAGTTTGCCCAAAGAGATTGCAAGATCTCCATCCTGGGAAGTTTACAAACAAGACTGGATTAAGGTGTGAGCAACCTGGTCCACACTCAGTGTTGGCCCTGTTTTCAGCAGGAACTTGGACTAGAGACTTTGTAAGTCATGATTCCTGATTCTGTAACTGAATCCCATGGCTACTGCCTTCTCACAATTAAAATTCACTCCCTACTAATCCTAGCCATGGCACTCACGTGGAATTAACCAGCTAATGGCGGGTCTAACAGACAGATTATTTTCCATCCAGCAAACTGAAGCATTTTCAATGAAACTATTAATCCATAGCTAAGTGTCACACATCTGCTTCCATGCTATCTTTATTTTTCCTTACTTTGTAGTTTACATTCCTCAGGGCAATGACCCTCTCTCTTTCCATGCCTGTACAGCAATACTAATAGACTGTAATATCCCACCAAGAACTAAATCCCAAACTGTCACACCCGTGGGATCAGCTTCTGGTTCAGCAGTATTATTTTTGCAGAGTGCTACATCTAGCATGGCAGGCTCATCCCAGCTTCCAGCTTAGAAAACCAAGCCCTTAAAGGCAAACTTATAAGGGCTATTAGATGTTCATGATGAATACTCATTCATTGTTATTCCAGTGATCACCGTGGTGTGGCTGCATGGAGAACCAGGATGACTGTGACATGGCTGCATGCTCTTGAGACAGCAAATGACAGGAAAGGATTTGGCATTTGCATTTTTAGCAACAAGCCTGCTTCTCTGAAATGCTGCCTGTGCTCCAGACCTTGCTCAGCGTATCCAGGAGTCAGTGGGGAAACTGCAAGCACATCACTGCTGGCCAAAAAGCACAGAAAGACGAAACAGCTTAATAAATTGCATAGCGAATCTGACCTTATGATCCTTCAAATGACCACTATCCTTGTTTCTGTTTAAAAGCTAATTTCTCTGTAATAAGGTCACTTATTAAACATTGGATCACTCAGTACATTTGCAAAGACCCTCTGCTGCTGCTGTCCCTTATTTATCAGCTCTTTCCAAAAGCAAGTCATTTAAATAAGGCAGTTAATTATGCTGCACTTCCATTAGCAAGTTGTTTCCTTGACAGCTCCCACTCACCACTTTCAGCACTATTTAGGTTATTTTAAAAATACGTTAGAAAGTATCTAATAACTGCCTCTCACACTAAACCAGTCTAAGAATAATTTGCCAATCATTAGGAAGACTCATCCAGCTACAGGGGTGCCATAAAGAGAGGCAACTCGTGACAACTTTTGGACTTGAGTATTGTCATAGTAATTCTAAAGATAAAGCTGCCGAAATACCTTGTTGCTCCCCCAAAAATTGTTTCTGGCACCCAAGTCTCTTTTTCTGGTATAGTTTTCTTCGGGCAGGGAAGAGACAGCACCAAGGATGTGAAGCTGGCCATGGACACTGTGGCATCAACCTTGAGTTCATGCTATGACCGAAGTTTTAAAACTGAAGAGTGAGGTGAAAGACCCAGGCTAGAGATGTAAAGTGGGTCGTCAGCATGTGGCAGCCCTGTTATTCTCATTACATTTACATACAAATCAGGGCCCTTTGTCCCCTACCCTTCCATTCCTTATTGTCCCAACACCACAGAAGCATGGAATGAAGCTAAGCAGACATAAGGGATAAACTAGGTATGCTACTGCCTTTACTCTAGGCAGTACCAGCAGGGACAGCAGCCCACAGAGAAGAAGTCAAGAAACTAATTTTGGAATAGGAGGCACAAAACACATGATGCAGCTAAATAATTCTCAAAGACACTGGCATTAAATTAGTGACCTGAAAAGAAGGGGCTAAAGTGGTACTGACTCACATAGTAGAAAAAGAGCTGCAAAACTTTCTTGAAAAGAAAGTCAGAATTCACCATTTGCATGACCCAGGAAATTTTAATAGCTTTGAGTTTGCTGGAGGTGATTTTTCTGTTCTGGAACAGAATCAATCCACCAGTGAAAAGACAATTAGTTTTACTCTTCTATTGAGACACATGGATTTACAAAAGGACATTCAACAATAGAAAGGTCACCCCATTTCTACACTTGCAGGACAGACCTACTTGTGAAAACCACAAGGGTTTTCTTTTTATTCCAAAGTATTAATTATCCAGATTCCCTAGTCCTACCTTATGCAAGAGTCCTTTAATTTCAGTGGGAGTTTTGCCAGGAATATCACTGAAGAATGAGATATGAAACAAAATTGAAGCAGTACGGCTGGATCAGCTGTTACTAAAAGGTTTTTAAAATCCTGTAAGCTGCAAGAGCAAAGCCCTGCTCTTCCTAGCTCTCACCCTAATATTTAAGGACAGCTGCAAATGTTTCAATTATTTGAATCAGTGAAAGCCTGTGTAATGAACATCCTTCTTGTACTATAGTTAGCAAGATTTCTTTTCCCAAGACACCACATACTGTCTGTTCCACTCATCCAATACAGATTAAGAGCACCAGATAATGATGCAAATGCATTAGTTCTTCCAACATCAAAGAGAAATTAATTGTAGCACATTCTCAAAAGCAAAATCTGTATAAGAGTACATGAGTAACAAAATCAGTGATTCACTTATGGCTCTGGCCTTTCTCTGCTTTTGGTGAATGTGTTTTTTTTTTAACTCTGGCACAATCCTGGGAGGTAAAACATTGTGTGAAGCATTCAGGATGCCTTTTGGAAACTGTAAGTCATGCTTTGAATGACAGACATGTACGGCATTAATATAGAAAGTGCTTAATTTTGAATGTTTTCTTGAGTCAAGGGAGAGTCCTTTAACATAATAAACCAGCTTCTATGTACTCAAAGATCTGTGGAGAGGCAAAAATTATTTTCAAATGCCTCAACTTCAGCCATACTCAGGAAAAGGAAATGGAGACACTTATTTGGCAGAAGCCACTACTGTTAGCCTGCATTTCTGAATATGATTATACCGGCTATTTCAACCGAAGCCCTAACAACTCTGTTTAAGCTAAAATGATGTTACATAAAATGATGTAAATTCACTGACCAAAATGAAAACACGATAGTTCTGACATTAAGATTCTTCTTCTTTAGCATAATTTAAAAAAATTTGTCATACACATTTGAAGTGCCAGGGTGACACACTGAATCTGCCATTTTGGCTACCATGTATATTTTAAAATATATTAATTTAGACAAAATGGTGTTTTAGTAGAGAAGATGGCTGAATAAATCTATGGAGGGAGCAAGGACTTATTCCAGCAAACTAATGCTTTAAGATGCAATAATTTTTTTACATCCTTTTCTAAATGAACACAGTACACAAAACCAACTCTCCACCACGTGGAGAAAACAGAAGAAAACAGAAACTAAAACTTCAAAGCAAAGAAACATACTCTAGCACTGGTCAGAAGTGGAAGAACAGAAAACATTTCTAGAACATTTGAGTTTAAACTGTAGTTCATAAAATGTGTTGAATACTATAGAGTTGTTTTGCAGATGCAGTTTAACCAACAGTTGATAAGCAATCACTGAAATTACACCAGCAACAGTGAAAAAACTAGCCATTGATGGGAAGGAGTTCAGTGACAAACAGCTTCTGTGAAAGCAGAGGCCAGAGGAGACTGGAAACCACATCTTGAGAAAACCTCTCTGTTTACTGTGCAGTGTTTATTTAACACAACTACCTTTAGATATAAAACACTGAGACCATTTCCACAGTTGGAATTTTCACATGGATCCCATTACGGTTACAGTAATGCCAAAATTAAACCATCTCTTTTCTCGCCCCCAAACATAATTTCCTTTTTTAACCTGGTTTATGTGTACATTTCTTTCTCCTGGTGTGCACGAGAGATGCTGAGACTGTGGAGTAAGACTTTATTGGAGCATCCCATCTCTCAAAGCAGGAATCATACTGCTGCACCAGAGGGCAGATCACACTGGCATAAAGGATTAACAAAGAGTCTGGCCTAGACTACCAGGAGGTATTTTGATAGGTAAAAGAAAGTATCTGACACTTTGGCAGAGAATACCATAAAGATCTCAGTTAAGACAGTGAGAGAGGAAGGCCCCAAAGGCAGACTGTACACCGTGGGAAGTTCTAGAGAGAGAGCACTCAGAGAACTCAGAGGATGGAGTAGAGGGCAATTTCCTCACTCCCAGGTGGCTGGGCTAGAAGCCATGTGGCAGGAGGACTTTCCCACAAAAGTTCTGGGCTTTTTTGCCTGTGGAGGTAGAACCATATGAAGCATAAGGACACTGCCAGAAAGACTGTACCAGCCACAGACCTACTGGGGTGACAGACATTTTATGAGAAAGAATGCTGAGTACAAGCAGTGCAACTCAGGCTATTCCGAATGTGAAATTATTCTTTAAAAATGAACAAGGCTTATTTACAGGGTTTTTATTTTAAACTTCTCACCCGCGTTAAGATACTCTTAAGACTCTTAAGACACTCCTGGATGTGGGTATTAAAGATGTTTGAGTGAGTCCAGAGGAGGCCCACAAGGATAATCAGAGGGCTGGAGCACCTTTTCTATGACGATTAGCTGAGAGAGTTGGATTTGTTCAGCTTAGGGAAGAGAAGGCCTCAGGGTGACCTTACTGCAGCCTTCCAGTACCTAAAGGGCTACGAGAAAGCAGGGCTTGTCACAAGCGCATGTAGTGATAGGACAAGGGGGGAAGTTTTCAAACTGAAAGAGGGTAGGTTTAGATTAGATATTTAGAAAAATATCTTTATTGTGAGGGTGGCGAAGCACTGGAACAGGCTGCCCAGAGAGTTGTGGATGCCTCACCCGTGGAAGTGCTCAAGGCCAGGTTGGATAGGGCTCGGAGCAAGGTGAAAGGTGTCCCTGCTCATGGCAGGAGGGGCTGGAACTAAATGATCTCTTAAGTCCCTTCCAACCTAACCCAACCCATTACATTATTCTATGACTCTATGAAATAAAATAGTTTTATTTCATCATCTGACAAAACTGGAATGAACAAGCAAGACCCAGTTAGTACCACAGCAGTGCTAAAGGAGAAGGTGAAGAGGAAGGCAATGACTATACAAATGAGAGACTCTTAAGAGGCAACGAGGAAGAAAATTTAGAAGTGTTTACAAAAGACTCTTCTGGGTTGGAAACGAAAACTGGGAACCTAAGGAAAATGCAGATGGGTTCAGCAGCACAGACTACTGTTGTAATTTTTCTCTTGTAGTAAGAGTTTGTACAGGAAAAAGATGGATGTTTTTTTCCCAATAACTTATGAAGCATGGGGACTTTAAAGGGTTCATACAGAAAGAAAAACTGTTCAGACAGCCCCACTGATCACAAGCTTATTAAGGCTTTCCTGGCATGGCAGGATAGTTCAAATCCTTAGGGACATTTAAAAAAAAAAATCTCTGCTTTAAACTCAAGTGTGTAAACTGAGCTGTGAGTGACAAAGTGGAAACACTGGGTAAGCAGAATGACACTGGACCTAACACTCTGGAATCAACTCAAATTCTAACCTATTTATTCTTTCTGTTTTATTGTTACACATCATGGCTTTTCCTAGTAGTTTTTCTACACTACTTCCTTCCAGTAAAGTAGTTTAGCTTTAAAGTAAAGTTCAGCTCTCAGGAAAATCTCCACTCCCTCTGCTAACAAATGAACGTCCAGCAACAGTTCAGAGACCATCAGTAGGTTCACTATAGGTAAATATACCAATGATATAGGTAGATATTTGACTTTTTTGAACCACACTTTCTTCTATGCACCTAAGCAACAGTTTGCTTCAGTGCAGCTGAATGAATATTTTCAACCTCCAATCACGCTCACCAGAAGAGGAGGTTGCTGGGCTATTCTCAGAGTTGATGCTGTATTTGTTAATTTTCTTTAAATCCTTAGTTGTAACAGATACTTGGAGACATTAAAGTAAAGGTCATCAAGATGAGAGTAAATATTCCAGTTAAACACAGTCTGTACAGGCTTTCCTTCCTGTTCCATGTTGCCTTCCACTTTTATTCACATTTCCAGTCATTCAGCAGCACGCTATGGCACCATCAGCTGGGCAAAATCTTGCAGTGATTCTTTCATGTTCTTCTCTCATTTCCTCACTAAGAATGAAAACAACTGTTAATAGTAGGTTTATTTGTCCAGGAACTAATAGGAACCTGTGGAACCTGAGCCCCACAAAGATGTACCAAATAGGAAGGCAATTCTGACTGCCTATACATAACAGGAATTGCAACTTTTGTGTTACACCTTCCTGTGGAAGACTGTTGTACTTGAAATTGTGATGATATTACAAGAGATATTGGAACCTGTGGTGTGCTCTCAAGGTTTGTTCATTGTCCTCTCTGTAATGGTTTTATGTCCTCAATTTTCTTTCTGTGAGTTTGTGCTCCTGCACTTTGTATAAGCCAATATATGATTTTAATTTAACTGCAATGTTAGGCCCTAATCAAACAAAGAACAAGTTTTAGATTTTTCTTTTCTGTTTTCTTTTATAGCTGCATAGCCACACCTTCCCTCTCTTTCTCACTTCAGTGGGCAAATAATCATCATTTTTTCCTGGAACTTTGCACCTGCAAAAGTTGTTTTCAAACCCTTCCCCCACCCACTGGAATGCTGCCCTCCAGTCATTTCTCTAAGACCTGACACATCATCCACCTGAGTAAAAGCTAGAGGGAATATACTGGTTCCTGCTGGTTGATCATCAAATCTCAAGTTAGGATGAACCTACGGGAACTAATGGATAGCTGAGTCCCAGCTGGGATTACATGCCGTGACAACAAAACCCATTTTTGTTTCATAGTTATGTCTGAACTCACTGTCTGCTATGAGCTGATTTAGCAATCCAAAAATTTTCACAAGTTGGGTAAATCTGGTCGCCATCCTGATTACCTGCAGTTAACAGAAAACTTTCAAAAAGGATGGGATTAGTTTTACTTTGCTTGATAAATCAACTTCTAACACTACGTTTTATCAATGGAAACATTGCTTTGGTCATTTTATCCATCAAAGGCTACACTACAACATACTTTGAAAAAATGTCACGTGCTATCGAGTAGTGTTTTCTGACAGCAGGCTTTGCAAATCCATCTGAAAAACTTTACATGTACTGGGGCATTTTCCTACAGGAATGCTGCTTTCCTTGCGAGTTTTTTAGCGTGTCTTGACAGGTAAGTCAGGAAAACATGCTGTCTTTTAACATCCGCCATCACACTCAGCCAAAGACCCATATTCATTTCTTTTCAAGCCCTGCTGTTTCATTACTGTAAAGAAACTCAGAGAACACTGAATTGCACTGCATTGCTGCTCTTCACTGTCAACACGCTGCAACATCTCAATTTGGAAATTCACTGAGCTCTAGTTTAGAGAAGAAGGTGATAAAAGGCATTAAGATCCATCTTTCATCTCTGCTCTGGCATTTTCATTTCTGCCCCTCCTCCTGCTGGGTCAGGACACAGACCTGGAGCCAGAGAACAAGCATTGTGCACTCAGCAGAGGCCAGTATTATTCCAGGACGAAAACTCTGCGTGGGGAAAAAGGGGTGTCAGTCAAAGTCCACATAGGCTAACGAGTCTTTTTTCTGGTCCCATTCTCCAACTGTCCAACTGGATCATAGAATGATTTGGGTTGGAAGAGACCTTAAAGATCAGCTAGTTCCAACCTCTGCCATGGGCAGGGACACCTTCCACTAGACCAGGTTATTCAGAGTCTCATCCAACTTGGCCTTGAGCACTTCCAAGGATGGACATCAACAACCTCTCTGGGCAACCTGTTCCAGTGCTTCATCACTCTCACAGGAAAGAATTTCTTCCTATTATCCATGATAATCCTGTTGCTTTTGTGAAGCCAGTGAATTGGTAGACAGATCAAGAAACAATTGTGGAAAGAATAATCACTGCCTGTGACTACCCTCACTTTTGTCACCAGACAGTCTTGAGATATCTTGAAATAGAGACATCCCCTGTCTTGATGAACAATGAAATTCTTCAATACATATAGTGATCTTCAATATCAACTGCTTTTAATGAATCAGATTTATACAATACTTGGCCCACCAGCACTCTTTCTTTTATATCTACAGATACACAATTAAAAGCAGCAAAGTAAATCAGCAAGGTTAGTAATTGTCATGCTTATTAATACTGACACTTCACAACCTGCAATGTGTAGTTCCCCATTTTCAGTGGTCTTAGATGCCAAATCCCTTGTGACCAGACCTCCCTGAGGAAGATCTACAGACAGCTGGAACCTGAGCTCTTTCAATTTTTTAGCCATTTTACTAGCAATTATTTCTCATCTAGGCTATAGCTGTTGCAAATGAGACAACCCAAGGCTGCGAACTGATATTTGATATCTTCAGGAAAACCACAGTTTTTGCTTCCACTTTTAAAACACCAAGTATATTTTGGTCCATTGATTTAATCAGCTTGTCATCTTTTTCAACAGGGAACTGTGAAGTTCCTCCCCAACACCCTGCATAAGTCAAACTTTCACTTCACAAGTTTTTGAACCTGGATTTTTCTGTGACAATCTGACACAGAGGTGCTGCCGCCTACGAGGCAGAATCTACGGCCTCGGATGGAGGGACAGAGAGAAGCATTCCTGAACAGTGCCCTCAATACACACACACCTCTACAAGGTTTTTCCAATATCTGCTTTCTAGCTTTATATTGCTTCCAGTATTTAAAAAACGCCAGTCTTCTCATAATAGCAGTAGAAATGCTTGTGTGACTATTTCTGTAAAACTCCATCTGCACTGGGGAGCTGCTGGTAAAAGGCTTTGGCATTGCCAGCCAAAAGCGCTGCTGGACACTGCTGTTCACTCATCAGCCCCTCATTCACGGTGAGGAAGTGCTCAGTGCCTGTCAAGTGCTCACAGATTCCCGGCTCATCTGCGTGACCAGCCAGTTTCCTCCCAGGCAAAATTGCCTTTGACAGCTTGAAGCTGATGCCTCTGATTTTGCTTATAGGAAAAGAATTTCGCTAAAATACTGAAATAACAACTGCAGCAATGCATTGGCAGGTTTTACCTGACTTTTAGACTCTAGCTGGACATAATATAAAGAACATGAAGGATATGGCTGCTCTGAACCTTGCTATGCAGATGCTTCATTTAAAGCAGGCTTGGATATCATTACTTTGCATTAAATACGCAGCTCATACTGAAAGAAGGGCCATTTGCAACAGCCTACACAATCTCCTCACAACCACACCGAGAAATTCCAGTCATGCACCCTAAACCCAAACATTCATATTCAGTTCATATTTCAAGACAGTGCTTCCTCTATTCAAATTCTTTCAGTCCCCTGCCTTCCTTGTAGCTACTTCTGTCTAACACCTCTCCTTTTCAAGATAATTATCAAGATTTTCCACCAGGAGAAACATTTACCATCTGCAGAACCCCCTCTAGCATATTCAATTTTTTTCTGCACAGCCTGTCTCAGATTTCCTCACAAGTTTCCTAGAGAATAACCCCCTCACCTTGTTGTCTCCTCCTAATATGAAAAATAGGATTTTTTTACATTAGCTATATTTGCTTTATCTCCTTCCAGAACCCCCTTGTTCCAAAGCTAAACTTCCTTTAGCATTGGATCACAGTAAGCCTTCTGTTGGATACCCTCTGTGTCTCTCAAATAAAGACTGCTTCATACACTCATCTGAGAAGTAAAGACAGTGAAAGCAAGGATGGGAAGAGGAATGATGAAATAAACTCAGGCAAAGTGGTACAAGCTGATGTCAAGCACTGCTCAGTCCTTGGGTGGAAGGGATGTGAATTCACTTTGAAATATCTGGGGCATCAAGTGACTGGCTTTCTAAGCATATAATTATTTTTCCCAAGGTGTTCCAGCAGTAATGGAAGATGGGGGGAGGGGGAAAATCCATCACAGCTCATACGGTGTCACAGTTTGTGCTCATGTGTCCCAGAGTAAATAAAAAATGAGGATTTCCATCAATTTATGGATAATTCCAGTGTAAGAGTGTTTAAATTACTAGAGATTATTATGCTAATATGTTCACTGAGCAACAGCTCCATGAAAACAGGCTACTAAAAAGTGCAGCCTGACTCTTCATTTTCTCCTTGTCTTGTTCATTCAACACAGATTCTTTCCAGCAGTTGCTTTGCAGCTTTTCAGTCCTAGGGAGTACCTGTTTTCATACAAAAAAAAAAAATCCCTATTGCCTGCTTGGTATAAAAACACTTCCACTCCTTCCAGTACGTCTTTAACTTCTCTAAGAGATTTTCTTTTTGTCTGAGTGAAAAGGTCTAAAGCCTGAGGAGAGAGAAAAATCCCTCTCCCTTTAGAGGATTAAAAAATTATTTGGTTGGACTCAGAATGTGTTCTATTCAGGATCTTACGTGCAGCCCACCACTGCAGCATCTGAAAGAGTTGATCATTGCTCTCTTTTTTCTTTCCACCTGTCTCCTCACAGAGATCCAGGATTTTTCACCATGCACAGGGGACTGTCTGTTCCATTTATATTAAACAATATATGTTCAACGATGAATACTACAGGACCCAGCTTTTCTCTCCCTAGATAAATGCCTAAAAATATAAATCATAGGACTATGTTTTATCTTATTCCTATTCTGAATTCCATTATTTTATTTCATTTTACCTCTAAATGCCATTTTTGGACTACTGCCTTTCATTCAAGGAATAAAATACTAGAAGAGTTTGTATTTTCAGTTCAGATAATTTTACTAACTGCTAATCTTCATTCATTTTTCTTCTTCCATTGTTTTCAGCATTCATAGACTCAGTCAAGCATCTGCTCCAGGGAAACCAGAATGTCCCATTCCTTCCCTCTTCTTCCAAAAAGAGAGACCTCTTCTGTCTTCTATTAAGCTCTTACTCTTCTTTCAGGCTCTTTTCAGAAAGAGCTGTCTGTGGGGCTGTGCTACCCCTGGATATCAGACAAACATCAGAACAGGGCCAGCAGACCTCTTTTATTTAATTTACAAAAAATTATCACGTTGCCTTCATAAAATGATAGAAGAATGGTCTAGAGAAGAACTTAAAACAATAAACAGTCCAAGATGCTTTCCCATGATACGATCACTAGCCTTATTTGATTCTTCACAGATGATTGTCTAACCTGTTCTTAAAATGTCTTCAGAACCTCCCTAGATCAATTATTCAACAGATTTTGTTATCCTACGTCTTAGAAAATTATTCTTGTGGTTTAAAATGATCATCCTTTCTTGCTTCTTGCTTTCTGCTCCATCCACCACGAGCCCCAAGGAAAGATCATTCCCTCCTCTATTTTTTATCTGAAGACCCCTTATATTCCCCTGTCAAATTTCTGGTCTAAAAATTACAGTTATTTCAAATAATCTTGCAGGTGGCATTTTTCTGACCTTTGATGAGTCCTGCTGCCCTCCTCTGGACTCCCTCTGCTTGAATTGCACCTGTCTCAAAGTGCAATAGCCAAAACTTTGCCCGGCCTCCAAGCTGAGGCTTTAGCCTCAGAGCAAAAGGACATGTTTCAAGTCTTCCAGGCTTCCATGTCTTTTACACATTTTAGCAAGATGTTTACCTTCATTGACAACAGCATGACATTGACTCATGTTCAGCTTGTGATCCATCATAACAGATTCTTTCCTGCAGAGTTGCAACCTAGTCATTTACTTCTGTCTCGTGCTTATCTGGTTGGTAATTTCTGCCTTATTGTAGTACTTTGTATCTATCCCTACTGAATTTCATTCACCTCTATTCCTAGAAGTTCTTCCAATTTGTTGGAAAAAATTTGAATTCTAATATTTTCCTCCAGAATATTTCAAGTGTCACAGTTTTATGCCCCTGGAAAATGTGATATACCCCCTCCTTATATTACCATCCAGGTCCTCAAAGAAAACACTGAACAAAAGCAGATCCAGGACACCCCAACGCAGCCACCGTGTCAGTGTTAAGCAGCTTGTGGCCTCTCTAAAGGATGGGAACATACTAAAAGCATACATATTATGAGCTCTGAATCTTCTGATATTATTTAAAGAAGATCTGCCTGTTCAGATAATCATGTTTATCCGGTTTATAGCCTCCTTCACCTGCTGTGCCCCATGCCTCACCTAAACAAATATTTGCATTAATGTGCAACCATAGTCCAGAGCCTCACCTTTTACATTAAAAAAACCCCCAAACCCAAATGAAATCTCTCGCTCTTTTTCTATAAATTGCCTTTAATACGTAAACTGAACAAAAGCCAATTCTGTTAGAACCTGCTGGAATACTGACAAAATAAATGGGAAAGATGTGACCATTTCTCTTCATAGATTTACGGATCTATAAGAAATGTCCTAATTTATTACATTCACTGTAGTTACAACAGCAGCATACGCTTCAAGGGCAGCACCAAGGCAGCTGATTGATTTCAATGGACTAAACATTTCCTTTGAATCTGCTCTTGACCTACGACTGCAGGATCTTTTCCTCGGAGCCTAAACGCCAGCCATGGCGGTCACAAGCAGGCGCATCGCAGACAGTAAGCCTTTGTGTACACGGAATAAAGATGATCTGGTATTCCTCCTGACAACACAGGCTTAACTCTCTCGTCTAGCCCTGACTCTTATCCCTGTAGTCATTACAACAGTGACCCCAGATTCCTTAACCCAATATGGACAGTTTTCCTGGCACTGTGGCTGAGGCCCTGGCACAGCAGAAAAAGTGCATGGTGTGAATTAACCAGCTGGAGGGTAAAGAGGGAGAAATAAGGCTTTCTGAATTTTCCCTGTTTCCCAATGGGGCTCTAGTAATCAATTATTAGCCCCTGGGGTAATCACTTACTGTTTGCTCTGTGATCATCTGATTCTGGCAGTGTTACCTCTGCTGGAAACCTCAGACCTTTGATTAGACACAGCAGGAATTCCTCCTTTGTTCTCTAACCTGACTGGAGGAAGCATGCAACTATAGAGAAGCTTTACAGGGACAAGAAAGAACTCAGAGGTAGACTTGGTATTGACAGAGCACCAGCAGCACAGCAGTTGTGTAGTACTGGCTTATCTCATTCGAACATCACACAAACTTCCTTATCTAGGAGAGGGTCAAAGCAAAAGGTACAGGAAAGCTGAAAGGAAAAACAAAGTCCTGACTTTACTTCCACTTGGATTAGTTGGTCAATGGGATCTATACTAAATTACTGAGTGCCAAACAAGAAGTAACAGGCTTTTAATTTCTACTGGGTGAAAATCAGAGCCAGTATTTCAAATATTGTAAGATGAACTATTAAATTGCCAAGCCTTAATGTGTCTTCCAAGACAGTACAAAGAACCTCACCCCTACAGATTAGTCAGTAAATTGTAATTCAGCAAAACATCATTTTCCTTAACTGTGCACCTTAGAGAAGAATGCATACTTCATACTTTGGTGATTTAAAAAGGCGGCTGAATGGAAGAGTTCAGGAGTAAAACCCACCAAATCCTAACATCTGACCTCAGATGCTGATAACAAAGCCCTAGACTTCAGCATCTGTAAGATTCTAGCAATTTTAAACCCTATTTTTCTCTTTATTCTTTTGCCTAAGAGTCAATGCAGAGATGAGTACCTCTTGGAGGAAGACATGTCTCAGCTGAAAATATTATCATCTCAGAGGTATTCACCTCCTTGGAAATATACTGTCACTATTGTATCAGCTCATTTCAATGCTTTCTGCCTACAACTAAACATAAAAATGGGTGAAATTCTGGCACAATGACAGTGATCACTCAGAGGCTCACTGCACATCCACCTTCTGCAAGCATTGGCCTCTTTTTCTTTTGGTCTTTGTATTACAGGGTGCCCTGAACAGAAGGCTCAAACTATCTTGTCTCTTTACACCTTTGACATATCATTTTTCTCTAAGTGCCTGTGTTCATCTAGGTTACTATTTTATACAGGAGCAAGTGTTCCAAGAGATGATGATGAACAGGCAGCCTTGCTGCTCTTCTGAAATACATCTTTTATTAAAATGGAGACTATAGAAGCTATCACACGCTGCATGACCACAGGTCACAGGATAGTTACCCTGTTTCTTCACAAGTAGAGCTGATGCCATTGTGGGCCCACCCAGCCTTCTGTATTTGGAAAATGTGAATGGTTCACAGTTTATGAATGGAGAGCACAGTACAAAATGATTACACGAGTAAAATATAAACAACAACAACACAACTAAAACATAAATAACAACAAACAGGGTTCTGAGTTTTGGTGCCAAATCTCTGGTTCCAATGAATTTTATTTCTGCATCTGTTTCTTCACCTACAAAAGAGCAAATGTCTATAAGACCAACAAATTACCAGATTTAAACCAATTCTGTGTCAAAGCTATTAGTTCTCCATTATGGTAACCAAATGCCCTCTGAAGGCATTGCTTCTTTCAGATGGAAAAGACAAAACTCATCTGTAGAGCCTAGTCCACAAACCATTCAGCACTTTGAATTATAGCTTTCTAGAGGGAAACAGAAGGAATGCACAGGGTAATGGTGCTCTATTGGGAATCCTCATTCTTCCTTGACAGACCTCCTAGTGCTACAAATTAACCCTTAAAAGCGGCTAGACAAGCAAACAGCTGCCATATGCCTAGACAGGATTGCAGCCTCACTGGCGAAGTGTTTCAAACTCCTGTTACACATCATGTCCCTGGAGAAGAGAAACTGCAGAAGGTTGCAATAGCATCAGAATGAATAATTGAAGCTCGGCTCATTCAGTATGTGCATAAACGGAAGGGTCACAATGCTGTGCCTTCTAGTCAGCCGGCAGTGCAGAAACTCACCAGTGTCTAATAGAAACATCATCTGGAGATACTGACCTACTTCTCTGGGAGCTTTTAGGGAGGGAGTTGAGATGACAGCGAGATGGCCAAGTACACAGAGGATTAAATCATATTATCTAACAGAAAATCGTACATTACAGAATCAGCTGCATATGCTACTCTTGGGAAAACCCTCAGGACTTAGTTCCACCGAGAAACTAGAAATCCATGCAAGAAAAATGCTATTTCCCACCTGAGAAACTGCCCCTGTGGGAATTTGCCAGGATGCTCTTCCCCATGGCGAGTCCCTGGGAGGTCTTCCTACCTCGTCTCCATGACAAGTGGGGCCAAAATTTTATACCCTTTCCCACATAAACTCTACAACCATTTAACACTGGAAATGAAAGGTGTGAGGGAGGGTAACTCGGGCATCTCCCGCTATTGTCCAGCCGCTCGGTGGGAACGGAGGGAGCGCAGCCCGCCCGGGCGGCCGCCCGCGCCCTGCCCGCCGCCCTGAGCGCCAGGGGCTGGGACACCGCGGGGCGCCCCGAGCGCAGCCCCCCTGCTCCAGGACCGCGGCGGCCGCCG
>VZTG01004599.1:359706-439815 GCA_013397845.1 Melanocharis versteri
GCTCCCCGCCCGGGGCACAGGGCAGCGGCGCGGGAGCGCCCGGACCGCCGTGGGGCGGCAGCGCTGCGCCCTCCGGCCCCGCGCTGAGCGACCCGGGACAGGGCTCCCACCCCCGCCGTCCTCGGTCAGGCCGGTGAGGCAGAGGAAACAGCCTTAGCTAGACCAAAGGACGTGACTGGGGGAAGCGACAGGCTTTTGGCTACCCAGGATCATGTTCATGTCTGACCTTCTGCTCTGGAGATTTGTGAGTCCCAAAGCATGTCTATAGACTAACTGTGTTATTTGGTTTATCAAAAGCTTGTATCTCTCTCTAGGAAGCTTGGCTTGCCTTAGATCATCACCTAACAACAACAAGGCTACTACTTGTTCCTTTGAAGGCTGGTATTGATTTTTGCTGACAGCAAAACAGTAGGCTTTTCACATTCCTGATCTGAGTTGAAGAGCAAATTTGAGGTTTTGTAAAGCATATTTATGGTTAACCCGGTAAAATCTAATGTTGACTTCCTAAAAGAAGATATAAAGACCTGAATGTTTAAAAAATGTTCTGGCCCTCCAACACTAAAGGTCTTTCACCCTTCTACACCCACCTGCTATGGGAGGAACTTAAATGCCAGTGTACTCACTCAGAGTACAGATGAGGCACCTAGTAATGTTTCCCCTAGTGGATTGTATGGCCTTTGTTGCCCTGTGTTGGCATGCTCTGCTATCCAATCTCCATCTCCCCTTACCCTCTTGTGGCAGACACCAGGACTTTCTCCTGTTGCAGCAACAGACACATTTGAATCAGTTTTCACACAGGACATGTACCAGTCGCGAGGCTGATTCCCACAATAGAAAGAGAATGGGGGAAAAAACAAAAAAAGGCAAAAAACTTTCTTCTGACAGGAAGAGGACTGACAGATGGAATGACCAGAAAATAATTTACTTTTTGGTGCGAGGATGCAATCTATGGCATAACAAGAACTTCCTACTGCTCAATAGCTTGTCTCACATGTGTGCACACCATATTAAATACTTGCCACCCTGCAAATCCTCCCCAGCTCTGTACCCACCAGATGCTGCATTGCCCCTATGTTATATCTTTTTCCTTCCCTCCTACAGAGCAAAACAAAGGCGTCGATGACAGGCAGAATGAGACATGAGAGAGTTAGAGACTAACCCTCATGTGGGTCTGGTAACAGCTGTCAGCTGAGCAGAGTATATCCTGGATGGGCTCACATCCAGCTGGTACTGCTGGCTAAACATATTTTGTGCTCTCTTAACAGCTTCTTTACACATTTCAAAGGACAGATTACTCAACACTCAATTTACTGCTTCTGGAGGAATGAATGGACCACTGACTCCCAGGAAATGAGAATGCTCATCTTGGACATAAACTAGACAAATGTATTCCTTTTGATCATCTAGCAATGATAGCAGTGATAAGTAATTATCAACAGTATGATAAACTGTCCTTCTAAATATCTATGTTGCCACTGGGGTCAAGGTGATTGAGTACTAAGATACTACAGTATTATAAAATAGATGTATATTTTGCATTGTCCTGTGTAGTCCAGATGAGCCTTGCTCTGTTCTGCCTCTGCCAGACAGTTTTTCTTTCTCCCTGGGGCAATGCTAGTACATCCCTCCTTTGCCTTCCCAGAGGAAAGGCAGAGGGCTGAGAAGAGAACTGTACTTCCACCCAGTAGCTGCCATTGGATTTACTACATCTCCTTGGAAAAGTGCTGACAGAGCAGAGCTGCCTTATCTGTGCGCTCCTAGGAAGGAAGCAGGAGAAGGTAGAGGTTTTGTAGGGGGAAAGGAAGACACTTCTCAAAAATGGAGAATGGATAAAGACCTTCTAGTCCCATCTCATACTGTTGCCTTCACTGCAGGTGAAATTCTTCCCCACAAGGACATGTCCCTTGAAGCCCCATGGGTGCGCTGGAATGCTTTTTTGGTGCTAGTATTCTGAAAATTCTCATGGCATAGCTCATTAATAAATGGCAGCCTTGGAAGTGTAAGAATCAGTGTTAAAAAGTTCAAGACTCTGTGAAAGAGGATGCTTATATTTATTTCAAATGAAACTGATTTCAGTCACTTGCACTCATTCACTCCTATTTCACATATTCACTCATAGTCACAAGCACCAAGATATGTGTGTGTGGTCTGCTCAGGACTCTGTGTGTGTGTGTGTGTGTGACACAGGGGACAGTAGCTCCTGAGTCCTTGGGATGCCTCTTAAGTTTGTCTGGATTAGGCACAACAAACCACAATTTTGACAAGCTGTTTTATGACCCCTGGGAGTCAAGCTGTCATGGCATGACTGTGACCTCAGTTTTGCATTCTTCATCCTCCTACTTCTTAGGCAAGACTGCTGCCCATTATCTTTGTTTTCTCACTGTGGGTATCTTTATTGTTGCCTTCCTGTTGAGAGAAAAAGGATGGGCCATGTTTGATGTGACTGTATTGGAGCACAGACCTTCTGGTCTTGGTGTATGCATATTCCTTATTACCTGCTTTATTGCTGTTGCTTGTACCCTTGTTAAAAAATATGTGCCATATTTTTAAGCCTTGATCTTTATCGTATCACTATAAAGATAAAAAATGTCAGAGTAAGTAGTGTTTCAAACAAGCCTAAGGATTAAAAAGAAAACCTCAAGAATACATAAGGACTCACTAATAGGTAAACCAACTTATAGTGGGACAGCATAGGGCTAAAAGAAATAAACCTCTGTGGTGCATGTGTCAAAAATCCTGCATTAGGCTGCTGCTCTTTACTTATTTATTACTAACCTGGAACTGGAATGATCAGGTCTTAGCAGATGGTATCACTTGACTTACAGTGAAGTCTCTCAACAGCAAAGGACATCATCAGTGACTCTCATGGGTGAATAACTAAAATGATTTTTTGAGACCCCACCTGCAAATACTGTTCCTGGAAATGAAGGGATTTGGTGAGCTTTGTTTTGGTTTTTTCTTTCCATGGTCTGGGTTTCTATTATTCTGAACAGCCTGCTTAAGAGAGATATGTATACCATTTCTGTTAGAAGCATTTAAAGCTTGAGCCTCGAGGGTCATTGATCATATCAGGTGTCTGGAGTGTGTTGTAATGGCAGAAAACCAAGTGTTGAGAAATTCTGTGTTGAAATTTGGAGTAGCTCCATCTAGAAAGGTAGATCAGAGGGGAACTACGATCACGTCTCTAGAGGAGTAGCTCTGTGCCACGTGCGTGAATGAGGAGGGAACAACAGCTGTGATCAGTGCTGGATGTGCTGTGTTTTCCTTTTTTTGCCAGTGTGGCAGGACGTCTACCGCCCCACTTCTCTCTACCACAAGGTAGCTGGTGCATAAAGAGACAACCCAGGGGCTGAAAGGCCCAGCAGGGGTCATCTCTGTCGCGACAAACGCTCGACATCAGCCAAGAATCCACACCTTAGTCTGGAGAGCCGATGTGGGGAAGAGATAAAGGAAATGTTTCTGACTGAGAAACACTGTTTTACAAACTATAAAAGACACACAAGTTATCACAGAGGCAGAAGTCTCTTACACGTAGAAGTCTCTTACACATAGAAGCCTCTAGATGCACACCCTGAAAGTGTTGGAGGCCCCAGAATCTGGACACAGGTTCTATGGTTACTTCTCTGAGGATTGAGTGAAAGGAGGAGGTGTGCCTTATCAACAATTGGATGGTAAGATAAATTGATTCCTAGTTATATAATTTCTTCGCTAGCTGTAATTGAAATGGTACCTTGTCGTGCACTATGTTAACCTACTAGTAGTTCTTTTTCAATTTTGTCGTTATTCCTGTGTAGTATATAGTCTGTGCTAAGTCTTGTGTCTGTTAGTTTTCTGTCTATTACATAAATACTTCATTCTATAATAGAATCAGCCATTATTAAAGAACTTGCGAACGAAGTTTTCTGTCTATTACATAAATACTTCATTCTATAATAGAATCAGCCATTATTAAAGAACTTGGGTTTTGGGGTGCTGGCTGCCTCAAAGTTACTGCCTGCTGCCAGAGGCCTGGGCAAAAGGCAAGGACTTATCTAAACTCTCACATCCATTCATAACAGCCAGTTGAAATAGATTCTGGGTGCATGTGGTGCATGCCAGCAGAAATGCAGCGTAAGTTATGTTCATGTGAATGAAATGTAACTCTGCAGACAGTGAGAGCAGATTAATGTTTCTTGAAAGACTACATTGGGAATCACTGGCAGGGGTCACAGAGAAAATAGCATTAGAAAATGGAGAAAAGTTGAAACCTTTGTGACTGACTGGCAAAAGAAATCTGGTAAGCACTCAACTTATTGAATAGATGTTAGACTCCCAGCAAGACACCTACTGAAGAACTTGTCTGGCAAAATGTAACAGAAAATTTCAGGAGATATCTGACAGAAGTTCTTGCAAGAAGCTGAGCACTGCTCACCTTGCTGCTGGTGACTCCATGAAAAAAAGGACAGATGAAGCCAACAGCACAGTGATAACAGGGAAGAGTGCTGCAATTTTGATGCACTTGACAGACACGAATGCTGATCTTTTCCACCAGAGGAGGAGCCAGGAACACAAAAAATTGACAACAGAAGAATGTAGAAAAAAAATTTTTTGAACCCAGTGTATGGAACATATGAGGTGTCAAAGAATTTAGAGAAATATTCCACTTGTTTGTCTCTTAAAGCTAGAGGCTGAGAAAAAAAAACAAACCAAAGCAATTCTTGATGACAAAGAGAATTTTGATATAACTGACAATACAGCAATGTCAGAATGATTTTCTGACTAGAGCGTTGAGGGTTTGCATAACCTGTGTGGGAAGGAAGGTGTGGTATAATTCCATGAAACTTAAGGTTCTGACAAGCATTTCACAATGACCAAACATGAAAAGAATGTCAAAATTCTCCCGGAAGAAACGAAGTATTTTCCCTTATATTTGAAGAAGCTGACATATGTCAGAGAGGTGTACAACTCTGGATTCCACTGAGACACCTGCAGACACATGTACAGGTCTTGTATAAACTCGACAGGAGATCAACTGACACCACCATCAAATCTATCTCACCCAGTCAGGAGAAACAAGCAAGCAAGCAAGCAAGCAAACAGACAAAAAGAAACCCAAACAACAATCACTTTAAAACAGTTTGCCAACAACTAGTTAGTTCCTATCCAACTACCGAAGAAGAAAACCATCTTTACAGGTATAGGGTTTCCCCTTTCTCTTGCAGTCTTTGTCCTTTTTTCTTACAAATGTTCTGGAAAATGTATTCCTTTCACATATCAATAGGATAGAAGTTGAATATCATAACAAAGACTTTAATGTCTATATTCAATAATACTGTCCCAGTATCAGCTTCTAAATATGAAGACCAGTTAACATATGCAAGCAGGAAACCTTAACAAACCATTGTAATTGGATCCATTCAGAATCCCAAATAAAACCCTTGAATTTGTAGATGGTAACTACATAAACAGAGGCAGTGGGTTTTCCTTAATGCATAAATATTTTAACTAAAATGGTATCCACTGACAGCTAAGTTCAAAGTTTTTTTAGTGATAATAAAATTTGCTTATTAAAACTCGCCAATTCTTTTTAACAAAACTATCTTTCATATCCAAATGAAGACAGTATAATTTTCTATTTTAGTCTCATAATTAAACCATTTTAAAATCTTCCTTTCCACAGTGTGTACCTATATCTATGTATCTCTGGTTTTCCTGCATGTCCCTTGAATTAAATTCTGAATTATGTGGCCATTTACCCACAACAGCTAAAATTACTTTTCATCTCTGAGCTGTTTTCCTAAAAATCTGGATATTAAACCCTCATCCTCACTCCAAGAGACTAATCAGAACGTGTGTCAAAGAAGCCAAGAAAAATGTTTACGGGTTTGATCAATCTTTTCCATAACTAAGTTCTTCAATGTTTCAATTTGAAAATGTGCATATTCTCAGAATTCCAACATATTCCTCATTTCTATGTGCGTTTAAGATTTGAGTTTTCACATTTTAAAAATTCTGTAAATTGACACATTTTTATTACTATCAGCTGTCCTTTAGGCATCCTTGAGATTGAAGAGCTCTCCTTATTAGTTGAAATTATAGAACAAACATGTTGCCAAGCTATTTTTTAGCAATAACAACACGCTTGGAAATTCTGAACCTCTGTGAATATAACTGAACAAATGTAAACAGCACTGGTCTGAGCAGTAACCTCTAACCTTCTGCATTTTTTCCTTGCCCCTCAATTGTGTTCTTAAATGTTTCTGAATGGGTACATAGACTGCCATGTGGTAATCCACATTACAAAATGGATATGTCCGAAAAATAGTTGAAGAATAAAAGAAAATGCAATTCATCACCTGGAGGAGGTTCCTGGTCCTGTTCATTGCGGATTTCCACAAACTACTGTCCTGGCATCTGTCAAAAATTGTACATGGGCAAGGACAGCCTAAGGCAGCACTGCCAGTAGAAGAAATGTTTGTCACCCAGCATCCTGACGCACATACACAGCCTGCTGCAAACACTGTGTTAAGTCTCTTCACAGGGCTTATATAAATCTGGCTGTGCTTAGGTAGTTCCTTCAACTGTCTTGCATGTCTGTAAAATCCCCCTTTCTCTAAATCTGAGCACAGGCCAATAATCATATATAAACAACTCAGCTCTTACAAGATAGCCTTTTTCACTTCCATGGTTCTCAATCTAGCACTTAACTGTGTCTGTTGAAGTAAGCTACCAGTCTGCATGTGTGATAAGTCACATTATTTTGAGTGAATTATGACACAACAGAAGTGTCTGCAATAAATCACCCTTCTACACTACCCTGCCCACTCAACAGAACACAGCCATAAAGTCTCATTTCTTCAGTGATGATTTATTCACTGTTTTTTATTTCAAACAGTGCTGGAAAATAGCAGACTCCTTTTTTCATTCCCCATTAAATCTCACTTTGATTGAAGCCCAGATCTTCATAACAAAGTCCAAGGCATTCACTACATGTATGTTTCTGAAAAGAATCAGTGATCAGAGAGCAGCAGTGTCCTCAACTCATTAAAAAAAGAAAGAAATGAACAGCATATTTTTTGAAGACATCTTCTACATTTGGAAACCACCTTCTCTGTCACTCTTGAGACTTAGGTGCTATGGAAGATGGCTCCAAGTTGGTTTTATCACTCAAGAAGTATTTTTCCTTCAAAAAATTTCCTACCCAGCTGCCATCTGTGCTAACTCAACAGACAGAAGAAGGTACTTTTGTCTTTCCATCTGTGCCAGGTTCTTTGTCTGCAAACAACGAGCTTTGCTGTTTGAATAAAAATATTTTCCTGATATTCACGTCTCTAATTGAAATTATAGTTTGAACCTAATGCACATTCAATTCATTATAATATATGAGTAATTTTCTTTTCTTGTTACTCCATGAAGCAGAAATATTGAAGTACAAACTGTATTCCATTTTCTTCTAAATACCATGCATAACTGGACAAAGAGTCTCATCATGCCCTACTTTCCTTGCAACTTTGCCCCCACTCCCTGCTTCTCTATAGGAAAAGTAAATTTGATCAGATTTCTACTATTTGGTAGTTTCTAACTCTGTAAATACTCTTTCCTTGCATTAAGCTGTTTAGAAAATTTACGGTTCTTCTTGAGATCCCAAACCTTCACATTCTAATGTGTAACTTCTTACCCAGTATGCTCCAATCCCCCTGAAATCTCACAAGTGAATCATGCAGTCTTGGATTACTAGATGTACAATTTGCTAAGTAATTTAGGCATGCAGAGATTGCATACAGAAGTAAGTGATAGAAATTAAAGTTTTTGTACTTTTATTGTGCACTGTTCAAAGTGACAAGGAACCTGGTATTCCTTCAGAATGCTAAGTACTTAATATTGAATGTAAGCCTTGTAAACCTTTTCCTCAGTAAAAATTCAGTTTCTCCCAAAGAAATAACTTATACCTTGAAAGAAAATCCTTCCACATTATGGCTATTCTAGATAACATCTCTTGGACATCTGCACTCCTGCTAATTGTTTGGAAATTAATTTCATTTCCCACTATCTACCTTTTTTGGATGCATCTTTATTATACCTAAAAGTTTCTCCAGACCCAGGCATTCAGTCCAAAAATTCATGTTTATATACCCTAAAGCTAAATTATTTTAAGGAAAAATTGTTCTACTAAACTAAAAGATACCCAGCTTAATGCATATAGTGCAGTGCACATGCAAAGCTATGCATACTACTCCAACCACAACTTTGTAGAGGCTGACTACAACGTTTCTTCCTGATTATCAGCACACTCTGAACCTAGCTTCCCCTGTAATACTTCAAATTATTGTTCCAAATTACTTTAATATGATGGCCCATAAAGCTCATCCTCTTAACCCAAATGTATCCAGTGAATTAAAAACTGTCCCCACAGTAGCAATCAAATGTCTCCTGTGCCTACTCATCACAGGAAGCAAAGTCATCCTTGATGAATTCTATCAAGCTAAGCTACAGCAACCAGCAGCTTCTTGCTCATCATCCAGCTGTACTTCTATGTTAAAGTCCCTGTCAGTTATATAAAAGAGTCTGCCCCTCTCCAGGGTGTAGGTGTATCAAAATTCAAATTAAAAGAAAACACATCCAGTTCTTTGTCTCCTCGGTTCCAAGGCTGAAGGCAACCTCCCCCTGTGTTTTCTCATTCCCCTTTCTTTCAGATTTCAGTAAAATGTTTTTTATGTCTCTTGCTTCACAAAGGCAATCACTGAACAGCAGAAGCCAAATACTTCTATTAAGCCCTCCAGGTCTCTACCTAACAGGACGTTGTGGTAGGACCTTACTTGGATTGTTAGAGATAAGTGTTCAACACTTATCAATACGAACTAGTATGTACTTCAGTGATTTACCTCTAGCATTAATATAGTATCTTTGCTGCACTTGCATGAAGTTCAGGACTCATACATCACAAAAACAGATTTCAGGCAGGTTTCTGGCCAAGCAAGTGGTTCTTCTTCAAGGGAAAGGAAGTGTTATTGGCTGAAGCGTTGTTCTTTCTCTTTCCCTCTCTCCCTTCCTCCTCCTCTCCTTGCACGTGGTGGTGAAAGTGTGTTTGTTGGTGACTGATGCCAGGGAAACAGAAAAAGCTCGTGTGACTCCTGTGTGGTCTTTGTTCTATTTGTCTGCCCACTGATTTAATGTTTTCCTTTGCTTTAATGATCACACAACAACCAACCACACAATTATGCCCCTATGATTTACAGGACTAAATAGGCTTCTGATGAAGGGTTTTGTGCTGATTTACTTGTAACAGCTTTTCCCCCAGTTGTTAGCCTAAGACACACAAGCCCTAAGGCCTACACCTTGAATCCTGCATGTCCTCTCTACTTCATGCCCCAGATGATGGTTGGGCAGCCTATTCTTAGATCTCCTCTATGCTGCCAAATGCTTGCAATACAATTATCAGTAATGGGTTTTGTGTGTCCTTGAGCCTGCTGCAGCGTGACACGAGAAGCTTCAACTTTCTCATATAACTCAGCCCTCCTGGGGGGAAAAATGTATAAGAAAAGCCAAATGGTCTAATTAGTCTCAGACTCACAGTCTGGAAAGGACAGACATCAGCCCTCTGCACTGCAGGAAGCAAGATGGTTCTTTTCCCTTCTCCTCAGGGGCCCATACTTTTCCCAAAGGAGCAGAGTTAAAAAAAAAAAAAAAAAGAGACGGAGAAAGAAATAAAGGCCAAAAGAAGGCAGCTCAATTTCCTCTTTTCCAGTTTTCATTTTCTCCTCAGAAGTTGAGATGTGGTCCTCTTGGCCCATCTCCTAGTAGTGCAGCAATTCAGCAGGCAGGTAACAGGATCCAATGGCTGGAAGGACCACAAGTGCAGGTCTGCTAGTCAATAGAGCCCAGCTTCTGGAGAGGGCTGGCTGTGATCCCACCACTTCAGACAATGAGGTCAAGACTGAAGCAAGCAGAGAAAATTCAATATTTTCCCCCTGCAACCATCTCGGAAAACCTGTTCTTTATACCTTATGTTCCTTTTAGCAGCAAAATGTAAACAATATCTATAAATGCTATACAGGCACTGTCACTCCGAAAAATCTTGGACTCTGATATATATGATTAGTAGCATTTTCATTCTGCAAGTAATTCCAAATGCCTCTGTGGAGGCTTCTTGTGACATTAGGAGCAAGAAAATCAGAATACGTCACAAAGTAGAACTGATTATAAAGCTTCCTTTCATAGTCAATAATTAAAATATGGTTTTAGATTAGAAAGCTGAGGATCCTGGAAGATTCACAGAAACTCAGTTCTGCCTTTCTCATTCATATACATGAATGGTGTATTTCCCCTTCTAGTTTTTGTCTCTTTAGTGCAAGGATTTGACTTTGCTTACTTACTGCAGTCTGAAACCAGGAATAAATGTTCGACACAGCAGAAAACCTAATGCTGTATGTCACAAAAAATGAGTAAAGAGATGGTTAATATAGCCAAGGGACTTCTGAAAATGGTCAGACATATATCAAACACACTGGAATGTCAGAGGGTTATAAAGGATTGGTAGGTTTCTACTTGAAAAGGTCAACCTTCAGTAACAAAAATTTTTCAAAAACCCAACTCATTCTGACACACAGAATCACACATTTTAGGAAATAGGAGAATTAAAGAGGGCAACTGAAAATTTTTTAAAATGCCTGGCATGTGACAGGACTACACCTTGTAGCTGGACATCTTTCCTCTGACTAAAATTGAGCAGAGAACAATTTGTAATACATTGGCATCATCTGCTGGATAGTGCAGGGAATACAGTTTGGAAACTGCAGTACTAAGTATGATACATACCATTATTGTATTTGGCAAGCCATGCAGAATAGGCAGAACAGTTTAGACTCCTTCTTTTTTAGAACATTTCACATTTTCTTTTATTTCTGAAACGTTTTCCTCTGGTAAAACCTGGGAATTTCTGCCTAAAAAGTCCTAGCTTCATGTAACAGAAAGTGTTGAGTGATAACTGTAGGAACAGGAGATATTCGGAAACTACAATACTGGCATTTAATTACAAATTAATATTTACTAAAAAGGGCTTAATTATTTTAGCTGTAGAATAATTTGAACATCTTTACAATGAAACCCAAAAAAGAATTTACAGTCCACAGGCAGCAGTCCAAGCCACCTTAAAGAGGAAATAGGAATTAGGGTTGTGCCAGCAAACATAAAGCACAGTGGGAAATGGAAGTCTTGAATATCTTGGCTGTAAGGGATGCCAGACATTAATTTGGCAGAATGGGATGCACCT
The DNA here is from genome assembly GCA_013397845.1 of Melanocharis versteri. Lineage (NCBI taxonomy): Eukaryota > Metazoa > Chordata > Aves > Passeriformes > Melanocharitidae > Melanocharis > Melanocharis versteri. The sequence goes on from VZTG01004599.1 coordinate 370,955, forward strand.
CATATGCATGGAAAAGGCTGTTCAAAAATTACATCAGCAGTACTCTACAGTGATTGTTCTAAACCTCTCCAAAACTGAACAAATGTTGAGAATCATGAACAGCTATAATGACACAGATGAGTTACTGTTTAATTTACTCCTGGCTCCACTTTTTCTGCAAGGGCGGTGCTGTGCTCTCAGCAGAAGGCCCTGTGCCTGCAGCAGGGCAGCCGTGCTGGGGGCTGGACAAGAGCTCCCACCCTGGGTGCCCACTGGAGCACAGCAGACACCGCACGAGCTGGGCCCCACCAAGAGGGGCTTCTGATGCTACAGAGGAGCCCCAGGACTGCTGACTCTTTGAGCTTTGCATTAACCACCTGTCTAAAATCAGGGAATTCTGAGGGTGCAGCATCTCCAGAAAGCTGCTCAGAACTGAGAAACTTTTCCTTTGACTTCTCCTCATGCCCATATTGTGAGGGCTCATGGATGTTCAGAGAAAGAAATATATCATTTCAGGAACACAGGGTTGTTGCCACGGAACAGATGAGGATATTTTTAGTCTACTATCCTCTGTGACAGAAGACAATCAGCATTGCTATATTTTATACTGGCATTGCATCTAGTTATGTCCTACGTGGTGTAAAAAACCCCTACAAAGTAAGTATTTCTTTGAAATACTCTGCTTTCTAAACAGAGAAAAAAAGGAAACCCATAAATACTGGAAAGGAAAATGACGTCTTACAAAGTCATAAAGTTACATTATATAACACTGCACCACAGCCCCAGCTACTGATCAGCTGTGTCTTGAGATGAAGCACCGTGGTCCTTTTAAATGCTCATGAATATACATAAACAAACACACTGCCTTTTTCTGCATCTTGCAGCAGAAAGTTTGAATATACAAATATATTGTGCTGTAATAAATGATTTTTGGTATAGTTTTAACTTTTATTTCCAGTAATGTTTTGTTATCTTTGATGTGTTTATTTGTATTTGTGTATGCTGTTATTAGCAGCTAAGACTGTAATATGTAGGAGCTGAGAATGGTGGGTATCCAGGTTCTGGGCCTTTATTTAAGTCCAACACAGATCCTTGTAAGCCTCCCCAGTCTTGACTGGCCTAAAGAATCACTCTTTTTCAGCATTTTTGCTGTTCCTTCTATTTATGCCTTCCTTGCAAAATTCGTAGAAGCTTTACAGAGCTGTTTATGTACAGCAGTATAGCAGACACACAGTCCCAGCCTTGAAACACTTAGAGGCTGTGATGTTCCACCTTGAAGGAGAAGGGAACCCTCAAGGTTTGTAGGTGCTTGCGGTCAAAAGGAACAACAAAAATTAAAGGGTCTAACCTAACCCCAACGCTAACTCTAACCATGATGTTAGTCTCTGACCTACTACATAAGCACATGGCAGTGGGTTTTGGGTAAAGGGGTAAAAAGGTAAGATGAAAGGGAAGACAGAAGGAAAGAAGGAAAGAAAGAAAGAAACATCACCAGTCTTGGTACCAGTATCAGTCCAGCTGATGGGATGTCCAGCATTCTGGGATGTGCACCCAGGCTCGGTGAGGTTACCATTTTATAGACAGGTTTTTCACAGCATGTTATTACCAACAATCTCTGGTTATTACCAACAATCTCTGGTTATTGCCAACAAGCCTTGTCTGTTATTGCCAGTGATCCTTGGTTGGCTCCACAGTCATCCAGCTGTTGGTGTTTGAGACATACATATTGTCTTCTGGGATTCTACAGAGCCCTTTTGACAATGCAGACTGACAATCCAAAAGTGGATTCAACTAACAATTGGCCAGAGGTGAAGAGTAAGGAAGGTGAAGTGATAATAGGATGAGCACATTCTGGTGATTGCTTGGGATTCTGTGTAGTTTTCTATTTGCCTAGATGTACTTGGATGCTGACATGTAAAGTGTGTCCTGTTTTCAGCTGGGGTAGAGATAACTTTTTTCCTGGTAGCTGGTGCAGTGCTGTGTTTTGGATTTCATATGAGAACAATGTTGATAACACAGTGATGTTTTAGTTGTTGTTGAGTAGTGCTTACCCTAAGGCAAGGACTTTTCAGTTTCCCAGACTCTGTCGGTAAGGAGCTGCACGAGAAGCTGGGAAAGAGCAGCTGACCTGCATTAAGGAAGATTTCACAACATGGAACATCATACTCAGTATATAAACTGAGGGGAGTTGTCTGAGGTCCTGCAGATTGATACTCAGGGATGGGCTGGGCATCAGTCAGCAGGTGATGTGCAATTGTATTGTGAGGATATGGAAGATTTTTGAGACCCTGAGATGAAAACATGAGACAAAGAAAAGAAGTGGTATTCTAGAAAATAATAGTTTTGGATAATAGCTGAAAAAGAAGGCAAGGAGAAAAATTATTCATGTGATTCAGACTATGAACTAGCAGGAGGAATCATTAGAGAAGTAAATTAAGGTGAGCAAGGGATGGCAGGATTTCAAGAAGCAGGTAACAGAAGTCTTAAAGGTTTAAGATAAGATGAATGGGGTAGGAGTTGAGACCCCAAGATTTCCTTAGGACAGTTGATCATTTGAGGCTAGAACATAAGAGCTTCACTTAAGCATCAACTGACACCTTTCTATCTTTTCTGAGGGCATGACCTAACCATTCAGTCCTTCCTTTTCTTTGGAAAGGAAATTAGCCTGAGAGAACAAAAAGAAAAATAGCTAAAAATATACAGTGAATCATGGAAAATTATATCTACTAAATTTCACAGTGTACTGCTATTGCCATAGTAACCCTGGTTGGTAGATTACTGCAAGCTGTTTCTTTGCTAAATTTTCCTGGAAGCTTTGCCAATTCTCAGTTTGGTTTCAACATGAAGTTTAATAAAGAGTAACTCTGAGACCTCACATTTTCTCCTTCAATTTCTCTTTTGCCATCTTCACCTTTTATTCCTCTTTGTAAGAGACAAGTCCTTTAGGGAAGAGTTTTCAAAGGCATCTTTTACCAAAGTTGTAAATGGACTTACAGTAGGATTTGTGTAGTATGTTATGTTTCTGATTCTTGATTTCCAATACAGTGAAATGTAATTCTTTGTTGGAAAACGAAGTATTACTTATTGCTGCTTTCTTTGGTTGTTCTTCTCATTCCATCTAAGAGAAAAGTCCAGCTGATCAGTGATACAGCACCACATATCACAAAGCAAGAAAGTGAAAAACAGCATGAGAGGGAAAACATGAAAAGGGACTTTACTTCTTTGTCCTACTTTCTGAAACTAACAGCTTCCAACTGTGATAACAATTCCCAACCTGAGAGAAGGGTAGGAACTGCAAAGAAAGAAGGCAACTCAACCAATGGATTTATTTGGTGAGAGTTTCTTTCTTAGATACTGCAGAGCTGCATTTCATGTGTGCTTTGAGAAACAGAGCTTTGTATCCTGTGTCCAAGTATGTATAGCTAGTCCCCTTTTTCTCTCTTGTCTAGATTTTAGAAAACTAGGATAGGTAATGTACAATGCCACAATAGAAGATGAGCTGACTAAAATTGTTGGGAAAACACTGTGGGTTAAGTTCATCATTGCTTTTGATGACTGCTTGGTAATGCACAATGAAACACACACAGTGTCATTCTTGCAGAGCAATGCTGTTGGCCTTTTCCATCCAGAAGTGGAAACGTCCAAAAGAATGGTATCCTTCTGGCAGATGTAAAGGATCATGAGCATGTGGTGTCCTATAATTGCCATTGTTTGGCCAATGAGTCATGAAACCATGATGGGCAGAACAGATCACATTTTTGATTTTGGAAGCAGACAGATGATCGCCTTCTCCATCTGATACAGCGCATCAGAATGTAAAAACTTCCTTCTTTCAAGAGGAAAAAATAGTATGATTGTGGACATCTAGAAGGACAAATTTTGTACTCCTGGAAGAATAAAACCAGTTAGGAGAAAAGTCTTGTGACAATTGAAATACCAACTTGTTAGAAACAAGGGGAAAAAACCTTTGGTGTGTAAACAGGAAGTTCCTGTTTGGCTTGATTCTTGAGCATTTCAAGCCAAAGGCTGAGTAGTCAAAGAAACAACTTTATGAGTCATCAGATGCAGAAAGAAACTTTCATGTTTGCCATCAGCAAACACAGAAATGTAAGAAAGATGCACAAGGGATATGCAACCTCTTTTGCTTTGAGAGAAATCGAATCTATTTCTAAGTTAGAAATAAAGCTTAAGGCAATACTTCTGGTACAAAAAGCTTTTAGAGTCAAAGCCCTTAACCTCTTAAAATGTGATTCAGTCATCTACATAAACTTATCTTGGGCAATACAAATTTAATTCTTGCCGTTACATCATATCTTAGAAGACCCTGTGGTTAAATCATAAACTACTCTGTTTCATCTACAAAACAGGTCAGTAATTTCCTTTTGTTGCTGCTCCCTCCTTCTGGATGGTAAAGAGGAACTCAGTAAGTTCTCTGAAAATGGAGATGTATTTTCTTTTTAGTAAAACACACAGACATGTACCAGAAATGAGTATAAGGGAAGACCTGGCAGAATCAAAGAGTGTAAAATAAAACAGGAAGGGAGAGCAGCTGTACAAAATAAATGTGTAGCGTCCCTTGAAATATTCTCTATACAGTGCTTCTTTTGGTGAGAGAATTGTTATCACCATGCAGATGTACATTTGTAGACTGAGAGAAACAGTAGAGAGGAGGAGTGTGATTGGAGACTGACAGAGCTCTGGGACAGGTTACATTAACAAAATACTGAAAAGATTTTAAAAAAGAAAGAAGTCAAAAGTTGTAAGCAAAAAGCATATTCAAGTGAGCTCTTTTGAAGGGAAAGCATGGTACACAGAAACAAGTAGGTCAGCTCTGAATCACTAAATTAATAGTTAATATTGGGTAAGGAAAAAATATTTCACGTATTTTATTTTTACAGATCTCTGCCTAAACCTACACAAGTCGGTTTGGGATGAGCTATCTCAAATTTCTCAAAGAAAGTTCAATTACCCTTGAGCAGTTGATATACGATGATTTACTGTTCCAGTGCCTACACACTGGTTCTCTCCTAGGAATAAAGCCTAAGAAACATCTTAACATAAAAATCTGAAATAAGCCATCTTTACTTCATATAGGGAAATTGGAGAAACATGTCAGATGCTAATATTTCAAATCTTATTAGAAGTGAAAGACCAAGATTCTCACACACTTTGATAGTCTGTGCCTACCCTGTGCAGATATGTAAAATTGTTGCAATCTCTTACAAATATTAATAAATATTTCTCATCAAATGATGTGGCCAGATGACACACAGTGCGCTGTAAAAGAAAAGGAAGGTTTTCAAGAGAATTATCAGGCTGATAGATGGACACTCCTCCTTTGTCTTTTAGAATTGTGGTGACTTTAAGGGGGAGATCCTATTTATGCAAATGATAGCATAATAACATTTCTCCAATCACACATTGTGAGTGTTATGAAGGACAGAAATGAAGGCTTATCTTCTTGGCATTATCTCCAACATAGCCCAAATCTAAAACAGTGTGGTGACTTTCCTTACAAGTTACTGGAAAGGGACAAAAACCAGTGATGTTTCTCCATTTGGCACAACAGGGCCAAATTCCAAAGTGGAGAATTTCAAATAGAAGCCTCCAACTTAGTGACTGCTTTGGGTTTTTTAATCTGTTTTTCTTATGCAACAAAGATCATGTGGTCATGAGGAGAGACACTTTTAAGAGGTGTTAGCTGGCCAGGGAGAGAGCCTGGAGGTCCCGAGCAGAGAGTCAGCACAAATGTAATTGCAAACTAGTAACCCAGCAAACCATGCTGCCCTCTGTTCAGCCAAGCAAGTAGAAACTGGGGGAGCAACCATCTGGAGCTACTGACACAGTGAAAGAAAGGAGGAAAATCTAGGGACACAGTTCTGCAGGTCACTAGGGCCCACTATTTCTGCTACTGATTAAACAACCAATTTGCTGAAAAGACAGCAAGCAAAGGGATTTTCTTGGTGCCTCTCTCACATTTTTGAGTTCTTTGTTGCAGAGGAGAGAGTAGAATTGCAAAGCATGTTCTGTGCTTAATTGATGGCCCTTACTGACATCCAAAACTATGTAGAAATCCCAAAGCAACCAGACTACCTCTTGAACTGCAGGACAATTACCATGAACTACCTCTGACTTGCAACTTGTGTTTTTTTTCTTTTCAGTCCTCCAGCTCCTTGGGTTGCAAATATATGAGACTTGACCTGTTTCAAAATGCTTCCATCATTACAGGACAGTACTACTTTCATGCAGACAGATCTGCACAGACATACACTATTGCAGCATTAACAAATATTTACTGTTTTGATAGTCATTAACAAACATTGTTCATGTTTGAATTTCATCCACCAAAACAAAGCAGCAGCTGACTTCTAAGTTAAATTACAATTTTTATCATGCTGGTGAATTTTAAATTGATTTTCCTAGTAATGGCCACTTCCCAATTAAACAAAGTTAGTCAATAAGGCTTAAGACAAGTTTCAACAATGCTTCTTGAATTGCTTTTAATTTTAAGCAGTTACAGAATTTACAGGGTTTATAGTCTGATTAAATGCTTGAAATGCTGACATTTTAAGAACAGTATGAAAAGGGAGCCTATAATTACTAAAATTTCATCTAAGAAACTTTAACCTGGAGAGGGTCTTGCAAGTTTGGATGTTAGAAATTATTCAGAATTTAATTTCTCACTTAGAAACATAATTTAATTAGCAAAAGCCTGTTGTTAACCTACTATCTAAAATTTATTCTGAAATGCCATTCCATGGCAAAGAGAATTCAAAATATAGAGGAAACTGGGACATAAGAAATTCTAATATTTTCCTCTTTCTTACTCTTGAGAGAACTGTAGTTTATTCTTAGGATTTCCTGACAAGGTCATGGAGCAATAGCAAAGACTTGATGAACTTTAAGTCTTTTTGTGTCCTATGCACATAGGAATCTCATTTTGCCAAAGCCAGGGCAAAAAATGGAGCCTTCAACAGAGCCTAATCTCGACCCAGGGAGAATCATATCTGTAGCTGTAGCCACTTTTTCACTGTATTGGTCCTTTAGGGGATGTAGTCAGTCAAAATATATTAAAATTTCACCCACAGACTTGGAGCAAGTTTTTAGAGGAGGCACTTGCAGCAGAACAACTGATGCCAATAGGCATTACTGAATATTTCCATCAAATTTAGTGTAATGTAATTTAACAAAAGGCTAGGGGAGAATTTTCTGATCTCTGAGTTGAAGAAATCAAGCTGTAAGTTGAAGGAAGAATCACAGAATGCTCTGGATTGGAAGGCACCTCAAGCTTTATTTCTTTCTTTGAACTTTGAAAGGGAGATGCTGATTTCCCTCATTCCCTGTCTGGAAGGGGCAGCAGGGATTTGGCACAGGCGTTTCAGAGGACTCGTGCACCTTGTGCATGACCGAGAGGGCGGCTGGAGCTTCTCAGTCCCCAAGGGACAGGGGACAAGGCTCTGAGGCACAGGTGGCCAAGCCTCTGAGGCACAGGCGGCCAAGGCTCTGAGGCATAGGTGGGACAAGGCCACCAGGGCCAAGCCAGCCGCGCAGAGCCAGGCAGAACAGCCAGGGCCAGGGGCAGGCCCGGCTGCGAGCCCGGGGCACCGGCAGAGCTCTCGGTGACAAGACGGGCCCAAAGCTGAGCAGGAAACCCGCCCAAGCTGGGCCTGGAACCGGTGCCCACAGGCACGGCTGTGGCCGAACCGGGACCAGACAGAGCCACGCCACAGCCCGGGCCAGGGCGGAGTTAGCGCAGAGCCCGGGCCCGGGCAGGGCTGCAGGCCCCAGGCGCAGCCTGAGGTCACAGCCGTGAGCGCTGTTGTGCGCTACCCCCAGCAGTGCTCCGCCCTGACAGACAGAGCCTGCTCAGCACAGCAGACACCTGCATCACGAGTGTCCTGTCATCTGCACCTCGCATACCAGCAAGAGAGATTCCAGTGTCTTTCTGCCTGTTTGGGTGGTTGCCACCCTAGCAGCTTTGGAAACCATCCTTTGACTTCCACAATGACCATCAATTAGAGCTGGTTGAAGATGGGCAGGGGTCATGTAAGGACAGTTATAGAAAGGCTGCCCACAAGGATATGAAAATCTCCTGAGGGGTAGCATATTTAGGCTGGATCCCCATTAACTGGGTTACAAAAAGTTGTTAAAATGGATCCTGGTTGCCTGGAGCAAACACCCTTTTTTTTGATAGTATGAGTCTAAATAGTACACAGATGTTGCCTTCTTTACTAAAAATAAAATTCATCGGGACAATGGTTTCTGAACTAAACGGTGCTAACTGATCTTACAGGTGCTTCCCTTAGTAGCTGACGCATTTCTAAGACTGATAGCATGCAACGTGAAACTTGCTTAGAGCAATATTTCTGAAATTAAACTTCATCAGCTTGCTGAACCAAAGAAGCAGACTCCACCTGTGTGCTCTCTGCCTTCAGTGCCAAAAAGAAGAGACGTGGCTGTAAGCAGCCTCACTACACCAAAGGCTCTTTATGTTCTGCCTTCAGGACAGCTTTGTCCAGACTTCACCACTAATCACAGTGGGGTGCAGATCAGGTACAATCAGTCTGCAAAGCTTTGATCCATGAGCGTAATCCAAGGTGACTGCTGTTCTCCCCGGGACTTATGCAGCCTTACAGGCTGTGGGCAGTTTCTTACCCTTCGTCAGCCTTTACGTGGTTTCACTCAGCTGCACCTCGCATCGCAGTACCAGCATGACTCTGATGCACTGAATGAAGGATATACCGAGAAACGATTTTCTGAATACAAAGAGGTGAGGAAAAGATGTCATGCAGGATATTTAAGCTTTGAAAGTGTTAGAAATTTGGGACTATATCTGTTACATGGAACTGTCAGCAAATGCACTTTGCAAGGTTTTCACATTTCTATGCTGCATTCCCTACACCATGCGGTAGATGGCAGGAGCCAATAAAAAAATTTCAGTGCAATTTTTGTTGAAGTAACTAAGTTGATCAGACTTATCTTTTTTAGATTCTCATGTTTAATTTAAAAGAATTTTAGAGCAGCCTTTTTACATTTATGGACATTATTAATACACATAATATTTCTCCTGTTGTAAGGTTTATTTCTTTATAATGTAACTTGTATTATTAGAAGATTAGTCTTTCAAAATTGTGTTGATATTTCAGTTTTTTTGATGAGCTCTGAAATTAACTAGACAACTTCCATAAGTCTCTTAACTTAAATTACACTTTAGGTTCTGTTTCTATGACATGTGAAATATTTACTTCCATGTTATTTGCATTTGAATCCATCAGTCATACTATGAACAAGAAAAAAGAACATGCTTAAGGCATTAAAAAAATAAAGGAAATAAAACCCATATCAGAACAAATCAAAACAAGCATAAGTTCAAATACTCAGTTGCAAAGGATGACCCTTCCTCCCTAAATTACCCCTCCCAAGTTTAATAAAAAAGAAAATATTTTACTTTGACTATCAATCAAGATTCCTTATGAAATATTTAATAACTTTTTTTTAAAGTGATGAGCTAAATTGTAACTATGAGGAATATAAACTTCTATTGTCAGAATTAGTTGCTCACTACATCTTGCAATCCAAAGGGACCTAGCAGAGAAACATAAGCAAGCATTATGAGAATTTCTTCTTTGAATTCAGCATGGTCCAGATGGCAGTATGTGATACACCCAGCCCATCTCTGCTTCCTGAGAGAAGACAAGCAGTTTGATTGTGTGTGCTCTTTGTCCAACCAGCTGAACATCTCAACTTGTGCTTGCAGAAGTCGAGGACTTTAAGATTGAATTTCCATGGGAGAAGAAAGACAGGCTGCAGCCATGCCTCCTCTCATATAGGAGCGTGTCTCAGCACTTACAGCTCCTGTGTGGCCTGTGAAGCTGCTGCCTGTCCTGCGTTGCTGGAGGAATTGAAGCATATGGCTTTAACATATCAGAGAACAGACAGTTAATTGTGCAAATGTGGAACCAGGCAAGCATTGTTACTTTAACTGAATCTGGAAGTCCTGTAGCGCCGTTATTTCCAGCTATCACTGTCTGGATTATCAATTATCTCAGGTATGACTCATAAACAGCTGGCTAAAAGGAAGAGCTACCACCACAACTTTTTTTCTGTGATTAAAAAAATGTTCCCATCAAAGTGGATCACTTGGGGGTAGACTGTTACTGTAAATTTGTCAATGCAAGTTTAACTGATCAATGTGGTTTAATGTGAATGAGGGACTCAAAACAATTTATACCTCTATTAAATATACTTGCAACCCTTGTAGATAAGCAAACCCTCCCTATCAGCCCTCCTGGGCTTCAGTTGTCAGAGCCCTGGGCACAGTCTTTCCCCCCATGAGGACTTTGCCTGTGCCATGGTCAGCACTGATTCCTGCACCTGTAACCAGGAGTGAGGCTGCTGTGCAAGGAGCTCTGTGAGATCGGGCTGTGAGGAGCCTCCCTGGAGGCATCTTCTTAAGCTCAAGCCCTTCCCTAGTCCTTGCCTGAGCTATGTTGCTGCTTTGTAGTCTGGCCATGTTCCTTCCTGAGCCAGATCCTCTGATCTCAATCTCTGGGTTGCCTTTGATCTGTTACATCCCTGAAGACTTGTCTGGCAAGCACTGGATTGTCCTCTGACCCTGTGTAGTGTCACCAGACCTGCTCAGGTAGGGTGGGACTTCATCCTTGTTGGTGAGGGCATTGCCCTGCTGCCACCCTCGGCTCCCAGCTCACCTTGCCTTGCAGGGCAGCTCTCCTCTGCTCCCTCACACCAGGTCACTGGAGCCACTTCTTTAGTAAGGATCTTTCTAATGAGTCAGTGAAATGCAAATATGACCCCAGACCCTCACAGAAAGTGTAGTTAGCTATATCTAATAGCTGGCGTATTTTCAACAGCGCACCAGAGCAAACTGGTGTTAGAAAAACACTTGAGAAGCTGCTAACAGTGCTCATCTTAGGCTGAGTCTGCTGAATCCCGATGATAAACTGAAAAGCCCTGGACTGCATTGTTTTCCAACCAGAATCCCAGTACTGTTTTGGTTATTTTGTTTTTCAGCTGCTGAAGGCAGAAGTATAATTCATTAACACTCTCTCTGGCATACAAAGGTACCTGTTCTCATTCATATGCAATAAAGAAGTAATATATTTCATCAAGGGCAACAAAATATGAATATTTAAAGCCGTGATTATTCTTCTAACCTTATTGGGTGTGGAAAGAGGCACTTTATTCAAATCCCTTATGATAAATTTATTACATCCCCAATGTATTATTTGCAGAATTAGCTTTAGCAAGAGAATATAGGCAAATTTGGAAGAGGAGAGAATGATTTGAGGAAGAGTTGATAACAACATGATACAGTGGAGTAGAACTGAAGGCAGACCTCAAAAGGCTATGGTACATAGTGATGGTATTTCTTCTGAGACATGTAATCAGTGACAGTCATGTTTACTGTTCTATTAAACTTTGATTAATTTTTGAATGACTTGTCAGCTCAGGAAGCTACTGGCCACTGCCTGGTACACTGAATCGCACAGGCAGGCACTGGTTAGAAGTGACTTCTCTCAGCTCTTCAGCTCTTCTGTTCTAATGAAGCCGTACAGGTCTCTGGCTATAGTACTTTCAAACTCTAGAGCTTATTCCTCAACGTCAAGCAAATATATACATATTCCCTTGTGGTCTGTTCAAACACGGGATCCATCTCCACATAAACCTCACTATTTCTCACATTGGATCTCCTGCAACAGTAACCATGTAACTGAGGCCATAATGAGAGGAGCACCCACGGAACTGGGACACTATGAAGTCTCAGAACTCCAACTATGCTGTTCACCTGCAGACAACTAAAGTCCAGGCACATCTCAAACTTGTTAGATAAGTCTTCAGACTGTGAATCTGATACCATTTTGGCTTGGGGGCCACTGCCTTGGTTCTTATTTTTCAAGATTAAGATAGTCTAGATTGAGAGCTGTTTGATGTGTTCCCCAGGGGTTGGTATTGGGACAGGCCCTGTTGAACACCTTTGTCGGTGACATGGACAGTGGGACTGGGTGCACTCTCAGCAAGGCTGCTGACAACAGCAGGCTGTGTGGTGAGATTGACACTGTGGAGGGAAGGGATGGCATCCAGAGGGACCTTGGCAGGCTTGGGAGGTGGGTCTGTGTGAACCTCATGAAGTTCAACAGGCAAAGTGCAAGGTTCTGCACATGGGCTGCAGCAATCCCGATTACAAACACAGGTTTGTTCACAGGGAAAAGAATGGATTGAGAACAGTCCTGAGGAGAAGAACCTGGGTGGGTTGGTGGATGAGAAGCTCCACATGAGCCAGAAATGAGCACTTGCAGTCCAGAAAGCCAACCATGTCCTGGGCTGCACCAAAAGCAGCGTGGTCAGCAGGGTAAGGGAGGGAATTCTCTCCCTCTGCTCTCATGAGACCCCACCTGAGTACTGTGCCCAGCTCTGTGGTCCCAGCATAACAAGGATATGGACCTGTTGGAGTGGGTCCAAGGGAGGTCCCAAAGATGAATAGAGGGCTGAAGCATCTCTGCTATGAAGACCAGCTGAGAGAGTTGGGATTGTTCATCCTGGAGAAGAGAAGACTTCAGGAAAGCCATACAGAAGCCTTCCAGTACCTGAAGTTGGCCTGCAAGGATAGGGAGGGATTGCTTATCAGGGAGTCTAGAGATAGCACAAGAGATAATGGTATTGAACTGAAAGGGAGTAGGTTTAGATTAGATATTAGAAAGAAATTCTTTACTATGAGAGTGGTGAGACTGAAAAAGGTGGGAACTAAATGATCTTTAAGGTCCCTTCCAATCCAAACCATTCTATGATTCCATGAGGAAGGCTGGAAGTCAAGTGGACATCTCATCCTGACTGCTAGACCCTGGTGTATAACTGCTATTTGTACGCACTTCAGCATGGGCCACGATGACTGTGATCCAAAGGGTTATTTCCTCTCACAGGCAAAAGCCAGCCCACTTCGGCCTGACCAGATGCTATTTGCAGACTTGGTGCTGGTTGTCTGATGCCTTCTAATAATTAAAGACTGGGTAAGGTTATCTCAGTTTTACTATTTTATGCAACTATATCAAGCCAACAAATATTTCAAATTTGTTTCCTGAACTAAACCAAGAACTCTCGTGGTATGATTGGGTGTAAGGCAAATACAGTGTTCCACAAATAGGCCTTTCCATGCTACAGATCCTCCCCAAAACCCATACATACATATTTAATTTCCTTCCTTTGACACTCTGTGAAATACCCTCTATTCTACACTTTCTTCTCCCTCTGCTTTCTCACAACTGCATTTTGCCTGGATATAAGTTATATTTTTAAAAAGCTTTTCAAAGCTCTTAGCTTCCCAAAGCCCTAGTGGAAGTGATGGAAACTGTTTTTAATGAGTCCTGAAGGCAGCCTAGAGGCTGCACTGACTGAAATATCACATTTTTAACAGAACTTACTTCCTTAGTACAGCTGTGATCTCTCTCTCCATCCTAAACCTTCCTCACCTATACTCAGGCACTCTCTCTCTCTCTCCCCCCACCTTAATCTACCATCATTTTCAGTTGCAAAACGATAGTTACTAATTTAGCCTGATAGCTACAATTCTGTATTGAACAGCCTATTATAACAGTTTTATGTCAGACTGACAGCATTTCTAGCCTTACATCATGAGATCTACTGGAAAATCCTAAAAATTTAGGAAGATACTATTTTGGGGGGTTATGAGTCATTAAGTCTGGCTCAGGTCCTGTGAGCATTGGGGAAAAAAAAAAGAAGAAAGCAGGGCCATGTGCAATGTGTTGGTATCACTGATTATAGACAGAACTTTGTAGAAGCAAAACTAAAACACACTACATTATTTTCAGATAAAAGTACTTGGTTTAAAATAATTTCCTAAATCTCTTTCTACAAAACTGAAAGTCTAGAGGATAAAATTTACCTTATGCTTCCATCAGGTGACTGCTGTTCGCACAGAAAGAGAATGAATAGAAGACTGACTATCTCCACTTCAGACATTTTTGTATTTCTAAACTATCATTAAAATGTCGCAATCCCACTGCAGTCCTGTTCACTTCAGGATTTTCTCTCTTATCGCAGCAGTCAGTTGGTTTGGGCTCTTTGCTTTCTTGCCATTGTGCACAATTTAATACCACCATCAGAGGAGGATAATGATGGCACATCACAGAAAGTTTTTGTGTTTTCAGCTTCATATGCCAGGGTGTAACTGAACCTGTTGATGATTTAAATTGTTCCTGTAACTTTTTGAGGTTTCAAAATGCTGCCTGCTCTTCCTCCAATAATTACAGGCTGTGGCAAATCAGTTCACTTTCTCTGAGTGGGCCAGAAAAACCATACTGACAGACAAATGCAAGAGAGAAAGGACTGATAAATTTCTGTTAAACGTTCACACCTCAGTACTCAGACAAGTCACTGCCCAAATTCTAAATTGAAATTCATCATCAAAGTTGGTATTAATAAGTCATATATCAGTCCCTGACAGAGGCCAGAAGCTTAACAGATCTTGGAGAACAAGCTCCTTTCATGCTCCTACAGGTGGTCTCTCCAGATCAGTGCAAAAGCTGAGTAAGACTGATGTGGGGACTTGCAATCCCAAGGGCCAAACAGAATAACCTGGGGGAGAGCTGGGCCAGCATATTCAGTGAAACTACATGCACCAATCTGAGATTCAAGCAGGAGCAGCCAGAATAATTGTAGGGAACTGGGAGATATTTACTTAAATTTTTCTTATGCCATTATCTTGCCTTGGAACTCAGAAGACATTGGACACCTTCTCAACACCAGGGTGGCAGGGACCATTCAGAAGACTTCAGTACTTATTTCAAGATTTGTAGGTGCTGTTTTGACATGGTGAGACAGGAATCTGCTCTTTGGAGGAAATGGGAAGTCCATACTATATCATGCTATAGACCTGCTGTTTACGAACAGAGAAGGGCTGGTGGTAGATGTGGTGGTTGGAGGCCATCTGGGGTACAGTGACCATGAAATAACAGAGTTTTCAATATTTGGTGAGGGGCAAAGGAGGGGCATCAACAAAACTTCTACACTGGAGTTCCAGAGAACTCATCTCCAGTTCTGTTATGATAATAATGTGCAGGTTTACTTTAATTTAGGTTTTATTCCAAGCTCTAACTGATCTCTCACAAAGCCTTTAGATATGTAGTTAGATGCAAACCACCTCTGTTTGCTTTCTGATGCAAAGATCTGCATTGTCAATTGGATTATCCTTGGACTTCTGGCTAATGGAAGGAACCCTCTGTTTCTTTACAGCAGTGACTGTCCACAGCTGAGGCTGTGACTCCTCCACGATGAATGCCTGTCGTATGAAGGTGAAGTGACCTCTAGCAAGTTGACATTTGTTTCCTGTAAGCTGATTACTGAAACCCTGATTACTCAAAAAGCCCTTTTATTCTTTACACCCTCGTCAAACACTCCTCTCACATCAAATGAGTTTATTTACTTCCACCAAAGACTAAGGTCTCAGCTCTACAAGGATCTGGTTCCACAAACTCTTTTACAAGCATTATTTATCCAAGGGGTTTGATATAAATGCATGCACTGCAATGGGCGCCATCCCCTTTCCTTTTCCTCCCCCATGTAGCAACTTCACAAAATGCTACTGATCAACCTCTTCATGTATATTTTTTTCTTCTTACTTCCGGCTCACACAGAAATATGGGGCCATTTAATTTTTTATGCATGTATTTATGGACACATTTACTTCCTTAATTAAGATATTATTTTACTTTAAGAGGATGCCATCACTATAAAAGATCATAATAAAATGTTAAAGTTGCCATCTACTACTGAAAGAATGAAAATTATTTATTTCTCATCATTAGCAGTGTTTGGCTTATCAGTCATTTTGGGGCATGCATACTGAAAACAGACCAGTAAGTTTCACTTCTGCTTAAGACTTTTTTGCATTAGAACAAGACCACTTTGAATAGGCTGCAAACACAGCAGAAAATTATATTCACATTAGATTCTCCATGGAATTACAGAGTAAGAGTTAGTTCCCAAAGACCGTTCCGTATATTTTGGATTTTACGGAACCAAAGACTTGGCGTTCTACCAGAAAATTGAGGTTTAAATTATCATCCAAATAGTGCAGCCAGCTGCCTGTAGCTATTTTTTTATTGTACACAAGGAAAGAAAACAAAGGTAAAGTGAAAGATATTATAAAATTCTATTTTATTTCTTGTATGTGTCTGAGTCGTGAGATTGAGTGTCTACGTAAGAAGTTCCTCTTTCTTTAGATGCTACTGAGTACAAGCTTGTACCTCATTCAGAATAATCTCTGCCTTAATCAATTTTGGTATTAATTATACTTTTAATCTGGCTTGCAGATGTTAAACCTTGGGCAGCAACTTGTCTATATAGTAGGGGTTTACAAGTAAATCAAGTGGCAATAACACCTCTGTGTTTTGGGCCATTACAAATGGCTCATTAAATGTTGAAATAAATTTCTGATCTTAAGAAAAGGATGGGACAAAGACTGGTGTTGCAGATATAGATTTGATCTAGAGCTGACTGTATCAGGGGCTGCCTGGAGCAGCATCTCTTCTCTTAGGTCTGCCAGCCGATCTTTGCTTGCTGTGAAGGAAAAATAACAGAGCGCTGCAGATGAGAGAAATCTTTTCCTCTGATTTGTTAATTTTGTACAACTGCTCATTTTCTGCCCTGTCTGTCCTTCAGCTGGTCTTGACATCTTTGTTACTGAGTTGTTTCCCACAACAAGGAGAGCACCACAGAAACTGTTTTGAATCACCTCCATTCAAGGATAATCATTTGAGTGCCTGTGGAATCCAGGGAACCAAAGTAGCTTCAAAAACTTCTGTATAGTTGGTCAGCAGCTAAACCCCGTGGTGCTCAAAAACTTCTGCTTGTGAAAATAAAAATCCCCTCACAATAGAAATATTAAACCAGATTTGTCTGTGCAGGATTTTCTGGGATCTTAGCAAAAGTAAGAATCTCACGTGGCATTTAAACCGGTGATGGAAGTGCTGAACGACTCCTCTTTCCTCACATTTTTTTCACTCCTAAGAATATGTATTTGCCCTTCCATATAGGCTACTGGAAGGGTGAACTGACTTACCTGACCCATCTTATGAACTATATTTTCAAAAGCACATTTAATGAATTAATTCTTCACTCCACAGAATGAAGTCGTTGCATACTGTATTAGGAACTTTACTGATACTGAGAATCAGGTGTAAGATTTACTCAACACAAGCAAACAGTAAATGCAAAGGATCTGCCCTGACAGGTTAATTTTCAGCAAAGGCAGAAATACAGACCTGAGTGTCCTCAAAACCAGTCTGTTGTATATTCCCTGAGATCTCTTTTGCTGTGGCAGAAATGACTTAGAATTTAAAAATGAATTAGTTAGAACTGGTTCCAGTTAGGGTGTTTGAAGTGTACCTATCAAGTCTGCGAGAGTTCCAGATTTTCTCACATTGTAGAAACTTTTCTGTTTACTACCAGCTAAAGTTGTACATCTGATCCTGAAGCTACAGGGACAAGAATTTTCTGTAGAATATAAATAAGGGAGGAAATATGGATTTCTTGTGTGGGGTGATAAACAGATCAATAGTACATGAAAGAGATATTGATAGTATGAAACCTATGTAGTGAAGCATGCTCCTTTTATAATTTCAAAATTAACAGAATTTCACACTGGAACTTACATAGTGGTTTTTTTCGCATAAGCCAGAATTGTACAAGGATGGTTGGAAGAAAGAGATTTAGAGCACAATGTCAGCACTTTAGGAAAGAGTTCATTAAGATGGGCATTTTACTAATAGAAGAGTGAGTGATTATCCCAGTAGCACAGAGAAAAGAAGTATCTGCTTCCATATAAACTAGCCATCTAGGAAAAGAAAAATGTAACCAAATGAGAAGCAATATTTCGTTCCACTTGGAAGGAGCATTCAGATAAGAAACAGGGCAATTCAATATGATACACATAATTGCTTCTGAAGAGAATAAACAAAGAACTGATCTATAGTAATGAATACCTCTAAAAATCAAAGCAAAATTTGGGGNTTTATTTTGAGTATGACAAAGGAAAGTGTCTATGGTTCATCAAATTATATTCAAAAATCATGAAGCTGTCATGAAGCTATTGAATGCTGACTTCTGAGATAAAATCAAAATTTGCAATGCAGGAAAACTGGAAAGGTCTGAGGACTGACAGTGAGTACCAACTCTGAGGCAGAGTTCTAGACATGCAGTAAAATCTGCCAGTTCCAGCACAAGCTTTCCTTGTTGAGGTAACCTAAGAATAATGAGAAAGATGAGAGAAATGCCACCAAAAGAAAACTAGAAATGGCAATATAGAATTCAGATTTACTACTTTGTAGATCTGAAAGATGAAGGAAGATTTTACTTTGCAAGAGGCCTCCAAATACTAGATGTGGACATAAAAATGAAGAAGACACAAAAATCTTATCTGGCAGGTACACCAAACCTTTTAGTAAAACACAGAATTAGAATGAGTTTTTCCAAGAGATACAGAATAAGTAGGGTAAGTCAGATTTCTCATGGATCTATATGATTTGTACCCCTAAGTGCTATCTCTTCTCCCAGCAATAGGCCTAGATGTCCCTAAATTCTGTGTCTGTTCAGAGACTGGCTGACTTCGAGCCATTTGCTGACAAACAGAATGTACAACGGTTCAGTTCTCCTGCCTCTCCCTTGGGTTTCACCTGCCTAGCACAGAACACAGAGAAAGGTAATTATCCTTAACACCTCCACCATATTTTAAAAGTTAGATGATACCAAACCCGAGTCCCAACTTTTGTAATAATTGGTGGGAGATGGGTTAAAAGGCAAAGAAACAGCTTAGGGAAGGAGTTGAAAAAAATCTTGGATCATCATAAATATGGTAACGTCAGCTATTGTTCCTGTTGTTAATTGAGAATGTCAAGGATTATTAGGTACCCAGGGAATAAGAATTGATTCCTCAGATTCCTGACTGTAGGAAAAACCCAACAACCCACTTTGCAAATTCCTGAGATTCTTGGAACAGATTGTAGGAACGGCAGTGAAAATGCTTACTATATAACTGCGTAACAATATGAAAAGCTGTAAGTGCCAATGGCTTGTGTTTGTCTTTTTGCATGCTTGCCAAAGATCGTTTTTCACTCCAAGGACATTACTGAAAAATGTCGACTATGAATCTTAAGTCCCTACAGGTATTGCTTGGAGGAACAGGCAGAGTAGGAAAGAAGTAATTTCTGTAAGTAAGAAAGAAGTAATTTCTGTTACTCCTACAGAAATCCAAGGAATTTTGTAGTGGGATGCATGCATCATCTTATCACCCTTTCATAACATTGCTAGACTGACCAAGAACTTGTTCCAATAAATAGATTTTATGTTGTTTAACTCTCAGTTATATTGTGGGCTGTTTCAACTTAAATGAATTTTCAGGATGTCAAATATCGTGTTAATAAATTACACTTCTTCTGCCCACAGATCAGTACTTGTGAATCTTTTACAGCACTGATTCAGTTTCCTGTTTTATTTTACTGAAGAAGTCTTTTCTACTGCTCCAGAGTTCCCCCCTTAAAAAAAAAAAAAAAAAAAAAGGAAGTTCACAGCTGGTTAACATTGTACAATGGAGAGACGTCAGTATTAAAATCTTCAGCCGGTAGTAGCTTGCATTAATGAAGGACCCTGATACCTGAGCTGATAAAGGACTGGTCCCAGGCAGATTTTGTAGTGGTGATATATGTACTTTTGAATGTCTTGCTATATATCACAGAGCTAAGCTTTGTATTTCAGGAGCTGGATTTTGGCGTTGCAATTGCACAGGTGTTAGTAAATCATTGCCTGTCTTCTCCAGAGAGACGTACAGATGACAGGCACCATGGGATGAGGAAAAGCCTGCTCTGTGTTACATGTAGTGAATGCAAACTGCTTTGAAAACTGCTTGAGTGATGCAGGTGCTTTTCATTCCCATGTTTTACAAAGAATGGTAAATCTATAAATGAAATATCATGAGATGTTAAAATCTAGAATCATAGAGTTGTTAAGGTTGGAAAAGACCTCCAAGAACATCAAGTCCAATCTTTGAATGAACACCACCATGCCCACTAATCCATATCTCAAAGTGCCACATCCACTCATTTCTTGAACACTTCCAGGGATGGTGATTCCACTACTTCCCTGGGAGATCCTGTTCCAATGCTTAACCCCTCTTTCAGTGAAGAATCTTTTCCCTAATATCCAACCTGAACCTCCCTTGGCACAACTTGAGGCCATTTCCTCTTGTCCTATTGCTGGTTTCCTGAGAGAAGAGACCAATCCCAACCTGGCTAAAACCTCCTTTCTGGCAGTTGGAGAGGGCAGTGAGGTCCTTCCTGAGCCTCCTTTTCTCCAGATTAAAGAACCCGAACTCCCTCAGCCAGGGAGGCTTGTGTTCCAGACTCTTCATCAGCTCCAGCCCTTCTCTGGACACGCTTCAGCACCTCAATGTCTTTATTGTAGTGAGGGGCCCAAAACTGAACATAGGATTTGAGGTGTGGCCTCACCAGTGCCAAGTACAGGGGGACAATCACTGCCCTGGCCCTGCTGGCTGCTATCCCTCATAGAGGCCAGGATGCCATTGGCCTTTTTGGCTGCTTGTTCACTGCTGGATCCTGTCCAGCCGCTGTCGACCAGCATCGCCCAGGTCCTTTTCTATTGGGCAGCTTTCCAGCCAGTCTTCCTCCAGTCTGTAGCAGTGCACTGTGTGGTTGTGGCCCAAGGTTAGGACATTCACTTTGTTGAACCTCATGCAGCTGGCCTTGGCCCATGATCCAGCCTGTCCAGATCCCTCTGCAGAGCCCTCCTGCCCTCCAGCAGATCAACACTCCCAGCCAACTTGTAGTCTGCAAATGACAATAATATCAGCAATTAAAGCAGGTGCCTACGTACCCTATAGAACAAAGCTAAAAAGTAATTTGGAGCTTCCTGAGTCTGCAAAGGATACCCAGGTGACGTGACACAGCTAGGCTGGGCTGTGGGAGAGAATCCCCTTGCAAATGCAGGCCATTGTGTTGCTCAGAGCCTGAAAATGGGATTCCCCAAGCATGGAAAGTACATAGTTAAAAAAACCTCTGACAAAAAATGTCAAATACTGACAAAGAGTTGCTATTGTGTATATTTTCACTGGAACAGTGCAATCCAGAGCAGAGGGGTGAGAGATGAGGGTGGCAGGGTGCTACTCTCAGATGAGCACTGCAGCTAACATAGTATAAGCCCTTGCCATGTATCCATATGAGACCAAGCCACGCCAATCTGTTTATGGCACTTCCTCATAGTGGACCTTTTATATTCCTCCCAGCTCTCCAAATTCATTGAGCTTATGTTGTGCTGATCCCATGTTCTCTTGTCTCACTTGGCACAGCCATTCACAATGTGCTGACAACTCAAACCATTTTTGCCTCTCCCTTCCCCATTGTCTGCTTAATGTCCATGGTGCACCCCGTGTGCCCTGTTCCACTTACTTGCCACCACTGTGGTGAAGCTTCACCCTTCTCAGGCTCATCTGTAGGGCTGGCTAGGGTGGGAGTGAGGGAGGGGAGTGTAGATGCTCCCTCTTGGTGGTGTGGCATTGTGAGGGAAGGAAGAGGCAAGGATGAAGAGGCAATGAGATGGAGAGAAGAGCCAACCCCTTTTTACCAGAGGAGAGAGAGGGAAGCACTGCCCCAAGCAACAGGGCAATTTCTGTTCCCCTTCTCTCACCACTTAGTCAGGAAATACTCCTCTGCCATGTGGGGAGCAGGGAGGCTGGGCAGGGCTGGAGCAAGGCAAGATCCCTGCAGAAAGGATAAAAGCTATGTCTTGCTCATGGAGACATTTGGCGAAGTTGCTGTGTGCACACTGTGCCCTTCTCTCAGGAGGCTGGGGTGGCAGGAGGGGAGAAGTCACCTCCTGGACCCTCCGTCCAGCCCCCTGCCTCATTTAGCCTCCTGACCCCCTCCCTTCCTGGCAGATCTGAAACCCTTTTTTCTCCACAATGATCACAGAGAAAGAGAGGGATGGACGCAATTAAAGCAGACAAAATTCCATTGCTGTTTCTCCTCTCTCTGCAATGTTCCTGGAGCAGCTGTCTCTGAGGAAAGCCTGAAACCAGGCATGCCTGGCCACACTCCTGCCTTTGATGAGTGGCTTGCAGGTTACTTCTGGGAACCAGGATTTTCACTTCAAAAATTCTGAGGGCATTACTTTTCATTGCTAGCCCTGAGACAATGTGACCAAAATAGTGTCCTTGCTCCTGCAGCTCTTGTAGCAGGCGAGCTGTGTCTGGCTGAAACAGGTCCCCCTCTCCCGACTGCTGCTGAGCGCACTGGGTCAGCGTTAAATGAGCTCTGTTAATTCAGTGTGGCAGGCACCTCTCCCCAGCTATGAGGAAAATAGGAGTGTGCTATAATAAGTTGCGCTAGGAAAGAAGTGCTCTGAGTGGCCAAGAGTGGGTAGAGATTTTGGACTTGATTGGGTTATTGCAAATCTGTGAATAAAATGAGGCCCAGTGAGAGAGTAGCTCCAGATAATGTGAGTTTAGGAAAGGTAGTTGCTTCTTACTAAATGAGTTTCTGTGTAAAAAGAATTGTCTTCTGTTTTCTGCTGCTTTCCTACAGAGAAGGAAATGTGGCAGTGTTGTGCTACAAAGCAAAAAAATGTTTCCTGACCAAGTCGAAGGTTTGATTGCCAGCTTTGTGCAGCTGATTGGTGCAGACAAGCAAAAACATGCTTAGCACTGTGTTGGCAAAAACCAGGCAATTGATGATTTACAACCCAGATCCAGCCTGTCAGCACAATTTACTTTGCTTGCAACTTCATCCCTAATATTTCTTTCCTGAGGACTCCTTGTCCCACCTTATGGAGGTGTGCACCCACTTGGCACAAACACGTAAGGACATGGACGTGAGTGCTGGTCACGGGAACGGGTTATGTCTGGATTGTGTTCAGTGTGCTGTAGACATCCATGCTGTGGGAAGATTGTCTTTTAGCCAGAGATGGGAGAGCTTTATATTGATGCCCATTGGTAGAGGCTAGTAATTCCACTATCTGTTCCAGCAAAAAGACATGAAACAGTTAAGGCATCTTCTGTCTGGATGTGTAGTATAAGTCTACATTTGTCTTTGGGGTTCAGCTCTCCTTTCAGCCGAGCTGCAGGCACATATTTAGTTATTTGTGGGGGAGAAGGGGAAATCAAAGGTGACTGGACAAGCTGGTAGCTAAAACGGTCCCTTCTGTGCTATTAGCTGTAAAAACTAGTGTGTCTCCACTATTGCACTGCTTGGGCACAAAATGTACCTCCAAAGAAGACAAACAAGTTGATTATAACCTCATTTGAGCCTATGCTGATGAACATTCATGTCTTACACATATGACAATTTAGTCCAATTTTTAGAATTATCTCAAAAAATGCAAAGTCTTTGAGGCACTGTGGAGAGTGAATTGCTTTCTTGCCTCTGAAACTACTTATGTCAAATGACAGGTGAGGTTCTCTGAGGGGGGCAAATTTAGACTCCTGTAGTTCCTGCTGTGACTAGAAGCCTGCAATCTCAATTACTTTATTCCTGTATTGTTGATTGCAATGAGCTTGCTCTGTGTGGGCACAGGAAGACTTTACCTTCTGTGCTGGTTTAGGCTGAGATAGAGTTAATTTTCTTCCCGGTAGCTGGTATGGGGCTGTGTTTGGATTTGTGCTGCACACAGTGTTGATGACAGGGATGGCTTTGTTACTGCTGAGCAGTGCTCACACAGAGTTAAGGCCTTTCCTGCTCCTCACCCCGTCTCACCAGTGAGGAGGGCGGGGGTGCACAAGGTAGGTGGGAGGGGACACAGCCAGGACAGCTGAGCCCAACTGTCCAAAGGGATATCCCACACCACATGGCAACATGCTCAGCATATAAAAGTGGGAGAGCAAGAAAGACAGGGACGTTTGGACTCATGGCATTTTGTCCTCCAAAGTAACTGTGATGTGTGACGGAGCCCTGCTTTGCTGGAGATGGCTGAACACCTGACTGTGGATGGGAAGCAGTGAATTAGTTCCTTGTTTGGCTTTGTTTGTGTGCACGGCTCTTGCTTTACCTATTGAACTGTCTTTATCTCAACCCACCAGTTTTCTCACTTCTACTCTTCTGATTCTGTCCCCTATTCCACTGAGGTGGGTGTGTGTGAACAAGTGGCTGTGTGGGGAATGGTTCCTGGCTGGGGTTAAACCACAAACCTCCACAGATGTAAATAAGCTCTGTTTTGGGGCTGCTGTCCCCCACGATAAGCTTCCTGCAGGCCTGTAGGAACAGGGGATTACTGTAATACTATATTCTCTTGCCTTGGACACATTCTGCCTGCCAACCTAGGTCAGGGGTTTTGGAGAAGATTTATCAAGCCAGGCTTACGCTGATTGTGGAGACTTTTTACACAGAAAGCATTTTTGTGGTTTCCTTTTCTACCCATCATTGTGGTCCCACCCAAGATAAACTGCAGCTGTCAGCAGATCCCAAAGATGTAAGAGTAACACTTTCCATCCATTCCAAGTCTCAGGATAGAAAAGTTTAGAGAAGCATGATACTTACCATGATATCTGAGAGACATGGATTAATTTACTGGCATTGTTCTCAATTAGGACAAAAGTCTGTCTGTGAGATTTTGAACCTACTCAATGTCTCAAAGACTGCATGTCTCAATGGCAGCATGTACAGTGAAAAGATTGCCCATTGCACCCTTCTGATGCAGGGATTTAATGCACTGCGGATACACGGCGTAATTTTACAATATTTACTGTACTTTAGGTGAATAAGGCAAGAAGAGTATAATAATTTCTTTGCCTGACATTTTCTCATGTCCATGTGTCAGCAGCATGTCTTTTACCTATTTTGACAAAAATGGTATCATTATTTGTAGAACTTTATGAAATGTGTTTCTTAAGGGTGGATAACTTGCTGTCATACACACTTCAGACACCTGACTGTTGCATGACTAAAACCAAAAGTATCCAGGCATTTCTGCAAGAAAATAGCAATTTGAGCAAACCAGAGATCACCTGGACTGACACATATTCTTGGAAAATCTCTGCTGATGGAGTTTTCCACGTATTGGGCATTTAAGCTTCCCATCACAGCACTGAATCAGTCCCTTGTCCTGACTTTTACAAACTAAAGGACTTAGGAGCTTCTTAGAAGGAGCAGTCTGGATTAGAAGGTAGAGCAGTATAGAATTGCTAACCAAGTAATTGTAAAAAATCTCAATGTATTTTATAGAAAATCCACATTAAATTCATATTCCCTGTCCTTGCCTTTAAGGCTGTAAACAACTCTGCCCACACAATTTTCTGCCCACAAATTCACATGCTGTTTTTGCCAATATTGTCTCTCAACTGCTCCTTTTGTGTCTCTCCCACACAGGATTTTGTGCTGGGATTCCTCTCCACCTCCAGGCTTGCAACATCTGTGATAAATATCTATGTATATAGTACACATTATTGTATTTTATATATTTATGTATTATCATATGCATATATAAAATGTGCTCTCCCTTTCAATTGTTCCTTAAATTGACATCTTGCCGCAAAGGTGATTGCTCTGCTACTCCCTTCACTTCCTTTGTGATATATGAATTTATCCCTGAATGATAACTTCAAGTGTGTTTTGTAACTCTGGAGAAAGGATTGCATTAATTTTTTCTAAACTGTCATGTATGCTTAAAGTGACATGTATATGATAAGGCATAATAACAGATGCAAGTGGGTTGCCCGCAGTCCCTGAACTTGGAAGAAAAACTAGCAGTAGCCTAGAGCTGAAAACCAATCTGCTTAGGCTACCTGTCAGAGAAAGTCCTTAACAGATGTATGTATGTATGTAGCATTTTGGTCATAGAGAGGATATGATGGCAAATGCTCCAGGAAGGAATTTATAGAATAAGAAACTTGAGTGCAAGAATCTGCGGAGTGCTTTGCCAGTGACATGTTGGTGATGCCAGTCCTGATGGGACGTGCTGGCAGGGCGACTACCAAGGTGTTATCTGTATGATATTTCCCCACATACGCATCTTGTACGAAACTGAAAGAGCTGCTGCCTGCTCATTAGGAGGTTTTTTCCCCTATTGTATGGAAGCAAAGTGATCTGCAGTTTCCCACTGCAAGACCATTTGGTTGTACAACTCTACTTGAATGTGTTCACCTGATGCATAAAGTAATGCACCAACTGACTGAGAGATTGCTACTAAAAAGTAGCTCCTCTCACTAATCTTTTACTTTTCTAGTTTGGTAACACTTAAAGTATAATTATCCTTACTGTTTGACCTCTACAGTCATTTGTCTTTATGACTCAAAAAAGCCATTGCTTTTTAATCTGTGTGAGCCTCTTAAAGGTAGTAAAGAAATGACAGTAAAGTCAGAAGTTAGAGAAGGAGACTGAGAAACCAGTGAAATAGCTGAAATGTTCTGATCTTGCCACATGAAATTCACTGGAGGCTAGGATGACAGTTTTCCTTTAATGGCATTGAGAAATGCTAGAAACGCTTTGTGTTAGAGAGGGTATTGTGGGTTTGGCTTTTGCAGAACCATAATTGGTTTTACTTTTTTTTTGTGAAATGAAAACCATGTGAAAATTTGAAGCTGAGAACCTTTGCATCAGTGCCCTCAAAATTTTTTGTAGACTATTTTAAAATTACAGTTTGGTTTTGGTCCCTTTAATTTACATTTTTTTCCCCTGCCATCATGCTCTGCTATGGTTTCATGAGGAGATCTGTGCATACACAGTCATTGTTTTGATGTCAATTTTCAGTGAAAAATAATTTTAGAGTTGCAAAGCTAAGCAGAATTAAAAAGTATAAGATAAAATCAACAAATTATTTTTCCAGAATATTAGTCTCCTTGTGCTGTCCCTATTTACTCTTAAGATCTCATACTTTTAAATTATGTGTGAAGTATGCTTTGGCTCTGTGGGGAAAAATGTGTATCCCTGTAGAGCTGCAGTGAGTCACTGTCAAGAAAAATGCATAGGTCTCCTCAAAACATGACATCTATTTTTGTACAGGGTAGAGAAATCAGAAGGAACTGAGAATGTGGATGTGAGAAAGTCCGTCATGGAAGGTGTGTCCTTCCCTTTGGGAAATGAGAGGAGATTCTGGTAAAGGTGACATGAGCCTCTGCAGTGTTTGCAGGGGATGTTATGCAGCAGCGCATGCTGCGTTTCTGGCACAGGGCGGTTCCCGGAGCAATGCAGGGTGCTGCAGCCTGGCCCAGTCCACACAGAGGTGCACATTGCAGTGGCTCTGTTATGTCAAAGGCAAAGGCTTGGTTATGTATCTGCTCTGCCTCCTGCAATCGAGTGGGATGTTTCATGTTCCACTGTGGCTTAAGAAGAGTTTCACTTAAGAAGCTGTCACGCATACCGGAGGCAGTAAAAGAGGAAATGTAAAAGATAGGTGTCTAACAGCAGTCAAGCTGCTAAACTGGCATGTTGGGAAGGTTGGTTCCCTTACATGTGCCAGAAAGATTAATAGATAATCCTTCAAAGTACTAAACATTATTATTAAATTATCTGAAAGGGCTTACATTTCCTGCAGAGCCAGGCAAAAGAAAAAAGGAAACCCACAATCCACCTCATCAGAACCATCAGGGGTATCATTTTCTGCAAGGGTAGTCAGAAGAGATTGAAATTTGACTTCTTCCTGGAGGTTTCTGCTTTCTCTTATTGTATAAATCTATCACCAACTGGCAGGTGGATACAGTCTGGCAGAGCTGAGTTTCAGTTCTCTCACCAAGAGTTTGTAAAGCTGGTACTATAGGAGTACTAATGTACTTTTTTCACCGTGGTGCTAAGCAGAAAGCATTCTGCCAAAGGATGCATGGCTTGTCAAACTGCTCTGAAAGTAACAAAGGAAAAACATACAGGTTACCCTAAGAGCATTTCTTTTCTTTTTGTCTTGTTCCTTGAGCCAATCAGCAATTGCCTGGAAGGTTCCGAATTTCAGTGACATTTTTGTAGCTAACCAAATATCTCTTCAGGGCCTTTCCTTTGGGGAAAGCATAAACATTAGATCACAAAGTTACTTTCTATGCCTCACAAGATAATTATTTCTTAACAGCATTTGAAATGCTAGACTGAGAGGTGGCAGATGGAGTGGGCCATTTTGGTGTCATGAAGTCTGTCTGTCCAGAATCTGCAACAGCCAGTGGTGGCAACTTCCACTGTAAAACACCACTGCTGCTACTGAATCTGACCTTAAAGATTTTATGTTTCTATCTGGATGCATAGCCCTCATGCTGATACTACTTTACTATGTGGTTACAGTCACTGATGCCCTGTGCCTCTGTTTTCCAACAGTGCCATAGGGTTTTTTATATTTTATCAGCTTGCTGTGAAGTGAAATTCATTCTTTGTGTGAAGAATTTTGAGGGCCTCTTGGAACAACTGAAGAAATGGCAGGTGATAGAAATACTTGTATGAATTACTTTATCACACCAGTGCACTGCCAGTTTGGTTGCTGGCTGTGGTCTATACCTGAAAATTTTGCAAGGAAAATATAATAGGACGATAGAATGGTTTAGGTTGGAATATCCCTGTTAAATGTAAATGAAGAATGGTGTGAGATCTGCATGCTTCTCTTGCTCAAATATGTCTGGAAATTATTTCGTTAGTCAATGAATAGTACTTTTACCTTGCCTTGACGCTGAGATAACTCAAAGCATTCTTTTTTTTTTTTATTCCTTCCTTTCTTTTGTCAGGTTTTTCTATAAGCAACACTGTCTTAAATGTAATTCCTGCCCATTTGACCCTGAGGTAAAGGAAATTGTCACAGCTATGCAGTCAGGAGGCTTCTGTGTAGTGGGTTTTTTGACTTGGTCAGAAAGCCTGGACTTCTGTGACTGACAGGCTGTGGTTATGCAGCCAGCTCAAGTTAGTACAGGTCCATGCTTGACATGGAGAGTGGTAGCCTCCTTTTATTCCCTGTTTCTTGAAGATTTTCTCTGTCTGTTTCAGTAAGACATTAACATTTGTATGGCCACATAAACTAAATCAGGAAAGTCATCTAGATAAAAGCCTTCTTTGTCTCCATCCTGCCCTCTGCTTCCCTCTTCTTTGCTGTCTCTTTCCCCTCGTTTTGCCTGACATTGCCTTTCTTTGTCATCTTTTCTGCCAAACCAAGTACCTGATGTAGCTCACTGCGTACTTGTATGGGCTCTTAATCCAAGGCAAGGGGCACAGTGGGAGTGTTTAGTGTCATGGAGATAGGCAGGGCCATTCCATTAAGCATTGGCATGGATTTAGATCACATTAATGTCACTGTGTAGTCATAGACAGAATCATACAGAACTAATGCTTTTCCACTCCTGATCTCTATAGAACAAGCAGAAAGCTGTAGGAGATCGAGGAGTTTTCAGGATATGCCAATATAGGTATTGATTTAGCCCTGAGTTTTGTCAAACAGCAAAGGCAAGCCTAAAAGGAAGTTCTCTAGGCTCAGCTGGGCTGATTATGATGATGTGAGGGTGAGCAGCCATTTTAAAATGGGATAATTTGATGTGTCCAGTGTGCGTTGACTGGCTTCTTCAGATTTCCAGCTTGAAAGGCAAAGTTGCCTCTTCCCAGGACAAGACAATGTCAAAGGCACGTGTTGCACTGGAGAACATTAAATAACATCTGGAAGAGTGGGATGGAGCCTGGTCATATCCTTGAAGGATGATACTGAAGATCTTAACCTTCCCATTCCCCTTTATTGCTTCAGGATTATTTATTGAATTTTCAGTGTAGGTTGGTGTGCATATGTTGTCAAAGGAGTAATCAAGGACTGAAGAAAAAGGAGGGGACTACCACAACAGTCATTAAGGAAAACTGTGAATAATTAGAGATCTCTTGCCCATGAAATGCTGGAACATTTAATGCCTCTAAACTGGCAACCCCAGAGTTATAGCTAAACTGATGGAGTAATTAAGAGCATGTTGAGGGTGTTTACACGCCAGAGGGGTATGTATATACAGCTCAAAAGACTGGAACTATTTCCAAAGTGGGAGAGACATACAGGAGACTCAATTAAAAAGAGTAATACTTGGGCTGGCTGACTTTTTTGATGAGCTCTGCTGTGTTGGGAGGAGCCTTCGAAGGGAGGCATGGCTCCTTATATCTAGGACTTAAAAAGCTTTAGTGGCCTGGAGGGATCAATAGGAAATGTACAATAGAGAACAATCTCACTGTAGCAGGAGGATGGAATGCATCAGCTAATGACTGTTTTCTCACTTTCTGAAATTGCAAACTGCCCACAAATTTTGGATGGGATTGTTAAACGGTCCCTAATAGAGTGGTTTCTTCTGTAGCTACTCAGTTTGCTCACTTAATCATGATAAAGGCACACAAAAATTAAATTCTCCATTACATGTCTGATATTTCTCAGCTTGCACGAAGCAACATAGGTTTTTGCCTTGGAACTACCATTGCTACCAAGAACTGTGGTGACAGGGAGAGGTGTAACACTTGGGGTACTAATCCTCAAATATATAAGTGGATTTTTAAAAAAAGGAATATATCTAACCTACCTCATTTCTTCTTGTTTCCAAATCATAACATTTTTTCTGTAATTGGAAAGAAACACTTGAAATTCTACATAATGCTTAAACAACTAATTGACCTGACACTGTGGACTTCCCGTGTGCTTTGCCGAGCTATGCCTTTGAATAATTTACCAAAAGAATGGTAATAAACCATAAAATATTAAACAGGCTTTCTACAGAACATAAGTTGTAGGGTTTTATTTAAGTTGCGAGTCTGTTAATTTCTCAGACAATCAGTGTAACTCTGTCAACGAGGCCAAACATGGTTTGCGAGTCCACTGTCTTTCATCTCAAAGAGGCTTTTTGCTGATGTAGTACATTACAATATCTGAGCATTAATGTTACTCCTGCTCCACTGGGATAGAGCCTGCTGCTGAATATAAAGTGTTGAGACTAATAGTGTAAATATAATAATATAAACCCAGTCATACCTGATCAGACCAATAGACAATATAGATCAATATCCTCTCTTCAACAGTGGTCACAAATAAGTGTTTCTTAGGCCAAAACTCAAGGCCAATGAGCTTGGAGGCAGTAGGTGAATAAAATAAATGGCTCACAGTGATAAATTAAAAAAAAAAAGTCTTTAAATCTTTCCTCTATTTAGAGAACTATGTTTAGTACAATAGCTGAGCATCTTTTTGTGTTTTTCTATTAGGGAAAACACTGTTTTAATTGTGATCACAAATGAATGAATATTGAAAACCTGAACAAATGGGAGTTTATTGGAATGTTCCCCTTTAATTCTTGAATGCATGTAGATCTCCCCATTTTTAGTAATAGTAAATAGTAGCCACTTTCTGTGGTTTGAAATAGAGGCTGGATGCTAAGAGCATTTTTTGAGAGATCAGTGGATACTGACTGTTGAAAAAAGGTGTCTTGCAATCCCAGTCTCCAAAAGTAATAAAGACAATTCTTTATGAATTTACTTCTTGTGTGAATTCCCAAAAACAACTACTGAGAGAGGAATCATAGAATCATAGAATATCCTCAGCTGGAAGGGACCCCCAAGGATCATCAATTCTGACACCTGGCCCTGCACAGGGCAACACCAAGAAGCACACCATGTGCCTGAGAGTCATCCACCTCGCAGTAAAAAACTTCTTCCTGAGAAAAATATATGCAACCCAAACTTCCCCTGACTCAGCTTCATGCTTTTCCTCTAGTTTTGTCCCTGGTCATGAGATGAAGAGATTGGTGCTTGCCCCTTCTCTTCCCCTCACAGGGAAGTTGCAGACTGCAATGAGGTTTCCCCTCAGTCTCCTCTTCTCCTGGCTGAACAGACCAAGTGACCTCAGCAGCTCCTCATAAGGCTTCCCCTCCAGGCCCTTCACCATCCTCGTGGCACTTCTTTGGATGCTAATAGTTGTATGTGTTTAGTTAAAAGATAATGCTATCAAAAGAAGTCTGCCCCTTATCCCTTATCTTGGGAAATTTTGAGAAGGGCACCTGCTTCCTCAGCAAGATAACTGATCTTATGGATGAAAGGCATCATAACCTCAAAAATTACTATTCTGTTTAAGAGGCTGAATCAGCAAGCGCTAGTAGGCCTCTACAAAATGAGAGAAGGTTGGAGAATCTCCTACTGGAGAAGGTTGAAAGTAATACTGCTTTTATCTATTTGATTTATAATTCCTTTCCTTTATGTATATTCAAGTTCACATTTGATTTCTTGGATAGTCAGATACATTGCCTGTATTCTGTTCCTGCCCATTCTTTCTCAGACCCCACAGGAACAGAGCTGTGCTACTGACTGAACTTCTAACCAGTAAAAATTTTCTCTCTTTTCATACATGTAGCCTGAAAGCTCAGCTTCTCTACCAGAGTGTGCATGGGGACATCAGAAAGGGTGGTGAGAATCTGAAGCCCAGTATTCTGTGGATGCCCCCGCATTCTAGGCTGTCTAGTATTAACTGAAACCATCATGATCTCACAGCTTTCAGTTGCCCTGAAGAGATGGCTGGAAGTTAGATAGGACAGTAATGAAACTATGGAGAAAAAGTGGTCAGATGGAAATGCTCCTCCCCAACAGCTATCACTCCCATTGAATGCAAGCCTTAGGGTCCATTTCACCTGTACTGCACAATCAGCAGCTGTGGAGATGAAAAACGTTAATTATCATCTGTGGCTGGCAAGAAGATTGTGCTGGATCCTATTAATATTAAACCGGCCAGTGTGAGTGATGTAGGTCCAAGATACTGACTGGAATTATTGTAAATGTTAATATGTAGGAGTAATATGTCATGGAATGAAATGGAAAGCCTGAAAAGGGCACAAATTTTTGAATATGCAAAAATTTGCAAGATGAGGAGGCTGATTAACTGAACTGTATTTCCATTAAAATTGTGATAAAAAGTTATTGTGATGAAAGAACCAGCTTAGAGGGAAATTAATGATGGGGCTTCTGAAGTATCCTTTCTGAGACCAATCCAATTTATGGTTTTTCTTACAATATTGACACAAAACGAAAATTATGCTGATGAAATTATGTCTGGCCCAAAGTAGGGAGATACCATCAGATGGCTAATTGGGATGTGGTACAGAAAGAACCAAATAACCTTAAGAATTTGAGTCTGAGGAAGAGGTTGATTTTTAATATTTCAAATTATTAAGATCATATATAGAATTAATAACCAGAAATTTTGGGACATACTCAGAGTTCATGAGTTGAAAACTCTGAAGGGAGAGAAAGATGCAGGATATCTGTGAGCTGTGAGTGCAATACAATCATAAAAAAGTAAGTGTAATTTTAGAACTTTTCTCAAGCAAGTGAAAGAAGAAATAAAGTACTAACAGTAAGATACAAGGCATTGCTTGTAGACATCTGAGTAAGCATTTTCAGGAAAAGAGAACTAAAGCAGAGCAGATGGTGATGGAAATGGAGAGTTTTTAATACAAAGGGAATTAACTTATTTTGGCTGGTTTAGCCTTGGTAAACCAAGGGTAAGAGGGCAGAGGTTCTGGAAATTCACAGTGGAGTCTGGGGAAGGCCAGTGGGAGAGAAGAAGAGGTCTTCCAGCTGAAGGGCAATGTTGGCTTTAGAGTAGAGCCAATAAATATTGAACTTCCTTCTAATTTTCAGGCTTCTGACAGTCAGAGCAGTGACATTCTGGGACAGCCTTTTAAATAAAATTGTGGGAAAAGAAACACAAGTGGTTTTACAATGGACTGTGATCAGTTTAAAAGAAGGCTATATTATAGGTTTTTTGCAATAACAGGAATCATAAACAGCCTTTTTTCTTTCCCTCACTTGACATTAAAAGCTCAAATAAATGTTTCCAGCAGCAGCTGAACCAATAAAACCTGGTTTCCCAGAGGTTTTTGTCTTGGGGTAGGGCTCTCCTGTAGCTCCTCTGATGTTTGAAGAGAGGCTACTTGCTTCCCATACACCAGCAGAGGCATTCCTGCATTTTCCTACCTTTCTGCCTAGTTCCGCAACATTAGTGAGGAATCTACCCCCTCTGAAGAACTTGGTTCAAACTGGCTAACAGGTTTTTGGAAGAGATGTGTAACAGTATGAAGGTATTGACTCATTTCTTTCAAAAAACAGACCAAAACCTCAAAGCTGTTGAAGGAATATATTTCTTAGGTTAGAGGTGATTCAGCAAGAAGGCTTAAGCAACATCACACCCAGCTTGCTTTCCAGTAGGATAAACACCTCACTGCTCTGACAGACTCTCTGGTAATGGGAAATTGTGTAAGCAGCCTACTGCTTCCTGCTGAAGTCCTTGTTCTGTCAACCTAGTTGCTCTTCAGATACACAGGAAGAAGCAAACTATTCCATAACAAAGCGGAATAGATTACTTTCTTGACAGAGGAGGAGTGGTACTGTTTGTTCTCTGGCTCATATTTTATCTCCAGGCCTAAGAAAGACAAAATCTAGGAAATACAATGTAGAAGAAGAGGAAATGAATAAGTTTCTGTAATTGGCTCAATTTATTACTTACAAACAAAGGCTCCTGAATGAAGCTGCCCAAAATCTGGTTGTATTTTCAGTCTGAATGAAAAATAACTCCTTTTAAAAAAATGATTTTAGTATTTTTCTTCTCTTTGTCCCCTGTAATTTACAAAGGACTGGTTGCAATTTATGTTTACTCAGTCCTAGCCTAAACCCCAGGTTGTTGTTTTTTATGCTGTTAAATGAAGCCTCTGTTGTTTTTCAAATCTCCTGGACTATACACCGAGGGAAGCAGATGGATAAAACATTGATTCAAAAGTACTGACATCCAGCACAGATACTGAAATGTTGAATCCTGAAGACATTTACATTTGTGGTTTTTCAGTTTGCTGAACTCTTTTTTGCCCAACCTGTCTTCCTGCCTCGTTATTTATCTCCATGGTGAGCACTTTCAACCATAAACTCATAAATGTATACCTGTCATATGTGAGAGAGAGTATGGAAAGAAGGAGTGGTTAAAGGAAGTGTTTGAAGAGACCTAAATTTATTCTTTTGTTCGTGTAACTGTGGAATGTAGGAACTGTAGATGAATTTCAAATTATAACAGAAAGAATGTAGGTGGAAAACCAAACGGGTTTGGTAGGAATGGTTGTGAACACAGGTTGCATGTTCCTGGCTTGTGGATAACCAAGCATCCTGAAGTCTTGTTCAGTCAGGTGTTTATGATCTGGGAACGCTACCGATCTCCTGTGTCCTGTGTCCTGTGTCCTGAGCAGGTGATGACACCAGGCACACAGTGCACAGAAATGCTGTATGCATCATAGGCAGCGCAACTTTTGGTGCTGGTTGTGAGCAAAAGCCAAATAAACATTTTTCCTCACACAGCCAAGGTGCTATATGGATGGAGATGTTCTACCTGTTTTGGACTGCATTTTCTAAGCCTCTATCCATAAGACCTCTTCCTGTTCCCAGTATAATTGTGGTAAAAACTCCACTGAGTTCATTGCTGTAGGAGCAATGAATAATGCCTTCTGAAAAAAACAAGAATTATTAGTGAATTTGCACTCAAATCAGTACAAGCAGATATTATGTTTGATTCTGCATGTCCTGTTTACACAACAGTCTAAACAATTTTGAGGTGCTAAGCAGCAACAGCAAGCCTTGTAATTATTCTTTTCTGTCATTAATTTGGAGTCTTGTTGGAGCACAGCAATCTAGTTGTGGAAGACCTGGGAGATACTGAAAAATAATTTACAGGCACAATAGACTACACTGGTTCCAGTTGGTGCCAGTCTGATGTTGCCTGAATGCTCCTCACAAAGGCCTCCTGAAGCCTCTTAATTCTACTGCCTTTAGCAACAGCTCCAGATCTTGATTCAGCTTCGTATCCACATTCTGTCCTTGCATATCAGCTCCCCAAGAAATGTGTTTTAATCAAAGGCTCTTCTCAAAAAAATAAAAAAATTGGTCATTTTTCTTTCAAAGATAATTGCCTACATGTAGGCTGTGAAATGTCACATTACCATACAAAAACCCATTAAGAAAACACTGAGCCCTGTTGAAAGCACATTCTGTTAAGGAATTCAACTGTCTTCTGTGTTTAATAACATTTAAACCTACTTCCATTGCCCAACTTACAAACCTTGTCTTGAGATGGAAACAGAACACCCTTGGTCAAAGTGCTGTGACAGTACTGGGTAGACAGACTTGGGGTACTGCCTGGAAATTCTGTGGTTTTATTGGAAAGACATCCCTTCCTACTGATTTCTCAGCATTCCTCTGTCTTTCTCAAAGGACTCTTCATGGAAATAAGCTAATCTTTTCAAATTCATTCATTCCTGCCACTGGGTGCTACCCGCTGCCAGAACCTTCCTGGTCACATAATTATCCCTGCAACTGCCAGCAGTGTGCTGCAGAGGATTATGCAGCAGGAGCAGATGAACTGCTAAATAAATCCTGTTTTCTTATAGATAGTATCAGAAAGGAAGGACAAAGAGTAAAACAGGGGAATATCACAGAAAAAGACATAGCTGTTCTTATAGAGCTCAGATATCTTTTGCTGGCTTTGAGTTGATGGCTGCAATGCTGTATATGCAGCTCAGAATTGGAATTAACTTCCCCAGAGCTGTAAATGAACATTAATTAGAGCTCCTTTGCAATAAAATGGGATCTCCTCATCCATTTTAAAACTGGATGAGTCAAGGAAAATAATCCCTTCTTTGGCAGCCATATAGGCAGGATGTTAATTAATAGGGCTTGTAATTTTTATGATTCTTTGACATTGTCCTTCAAACCCCTGCAGGTTTAATGGGCCTGTAGTCTTATTGCTTGGGAGTCTTAGAGAACACTTTTACTGTGTATGCTGTAGCCAGGAGGGAATATCCAGATGTGAATGCTTCATCAGCAAATTGTGAATACTGCACTCTTGCTTTTGATTCTGCCTCTGAGTTTTCAATCTGAGGTCAATATTTTTCAGGCCAGAAACTAACGTTGAGCACCTTCCATTCAAATTCTGAGAATTCTGCTGCATGCAAATGTGGCTATTTTTATGTAGAAGCCTTTCGAATAGATTTAATGTCCGACACTAGGTACCTGGGTGCTGGCACAAGAAATTTTTTCCCCACAGTCCACTCAGATTAATGATGACAGTACTTGAATATTTGCCATTGTACATTTTTAGGGTTGGAGAAATAACCTGCTACCCTGGCTTGGAGAACTGAAGGGCATTAGGAGCTTCCAGGCATTAAGGGTTTCTCCTCTTGATGATGACTCTCCTTGAACAAATAAATTCTCCAAGAATAATAGTACCCCATGTGTTCTGTGAGATCCCTTTTAATAAGCTTGTAAGGGTATGTACATATCCCTCAACAGACTGTGATGCAGAGATCCCCAGCTGATAAGAATAAATGTACTAACCCTGCAACTGGAAGAGGTACAAGTTTGTTCTCCACCTAATAAAATGTGCTAAGGTAAAAAAAACCCACAACACACAAGGCTCCACAGTTCCAGAGAGACCCCTCTGGAAAGAAAAGAATTTTTTAGTCATACTTCTGCCAGAACTCTACCTTGTGGGACAAGTGGTGTGGGTTGCCCCAGGAGGAGCTGTGGCAGGAAGACGGAAATCTGTCAAATCACTCTCACCCTCTGAGTGTGAGAGGGGAAGGAGGTGAAGACTCTTTGTCCATTGGGTGTACCTCAGCCAGGATATGTCTACACTGCCCTCAAACTAGTGGCACGTTCAGAGACGCATCCTAGCTA
The DNA here is from genome assembly GCA_013397845.1 of Melanocharis versteri. NCBI lineage: Eukaryota > Metazoa > Chordata > Aves > Passeriformes > Melanocharitidae > Melanocharis > Melanocharis versteri. Next base: position 408,637 of record VZTG01004599.1, read on the forward strand.
GATTTGAACTGCCTCATTTTGCCATTGGTTCAGTGTAGCATGGAGCCCAGCATAAGCCCATTTTCTTCAGCTCCTTAGCTGGATTTTGCTCCCATTCCGACCTTCACTCTGAGATCAGTATTGCACACTGTACCCAGTGTAGCTAATTTTAAACATGGACATATCTCTGTGCTATACAATAGTCAGTGGGACGGCTGTATACTCAGCATGGCAAGAATACCTTCCCGTTGTCACTCGTCATGCTCAAATCTCTCCACAAGAACAGAATCTTCCACAAACAGGAGGCAACCAGAGCTCTGTTGTGGTTCATTAGGAACAACGAGCCCTGCTGTGCCTACATCCCATCTGATGTGTTGCTCTTGGACTCCTGTTGTTTCCTGTTTTATTTCCCCCCCCACTGCTTCCTGCCTCTTTGCTGTACCTGATGCGCTGTACAGCTGAAGCCTCTGGGGCACAGGGTCAGTGCTCTGAGGTGTCCAGCACAGTTTGGGGTATGATCAGATACTGTGCTTGAGCTAAGCCCTTCTTATGGTAAGAAGCTCTGCTGATCCCCGTTTGTTTGTTGCCAGGAGTGTGAAGGTTGTTCTAGGTAAGAAATCATTCCACCGGGAAATACTGTATTTCAAAATGAATTACACCTGAAAATGAAGGGCCAGAGTTTCAGTCCCCAACAAGATCCCTTTGAACAGGAGGAGTGACATGGATATATGCCCTCCACTCCAGCCTCACAACCAGTTCCTGTGCTGTCATTGCTTGAATGAACACAATGGACTTATTTTCTGATTGCTGCCTTTGGCTTGAGGGATATATTGAAGATAATAGCGGGGGGAGCTAGGACCCAATGCAATCCCTCAGTTCCAGGTTAGAACAATGGTTTGAAAAGAATCTGTGGACAGAATGCCCTGAAGCTTTTTGAACAGAAGCTGACCCCTGCTCAGTCCAGAGTTAAAAGCTGGAAAGGGCATTATCTACCTTTGATTCCCCTGCCAAAGTAAAAGCTCACACACCAGACAGAGTCTTTAATTTCAGAACCAGGTCCTATTTTGTGCAGAGCAGCACCTGCAGAGTCAATATTTTGACTAAAATGGCAAAGGCTCTCATTGCCTGTGCTTGGCTATAAATGTATCCTCAGCTAGAGCTTTGTTATTTCCTAAATTACATTTTCCTACTATTGGATATAAAGGAGCCAGTGGGTTGACGTAATTGTTTAAAAATTATTCTGATGGGGAATGGCTTGTTGTGTTATATGCTTTAAAACATCAGGTTGGATGAAAACTGGCATCTGCTACCAATGAAACAAACCCACAATCCTCTTTTCTCCCTAATAGAAGTCAGTGTATTCTTTGGTGTACAGCATTTCTACAGTAAGGTAGTTCCTAGTTGTTTTCCTTTCTTTGAATCTGGACTGCGAGCTGAGATAAAGCATCTGCCTAAGTTATACTGAAAGAGAAGGAAAATCCCTCAAAGTTGGTGGTAAAAGATGAAGGAGATCACCTAAGTCTTTTTCCATAAAGGACCAGATTTATTTCAAAATGTTGTGCTAGTGTCTCCTACAAACCAGATTCAGCAATGAATGGGAACATCATCCTGAAGATAACAGTTCTTTCAGAAACAGCGTATCTGTTACAGTGTTATCAGGAAGCTGCAAAAAGCTTGGATTCTTGTTACAGTAAATGCTGGAGTTGGTTTTGCCAACAGATTAAATAATGGAAATCTTTGTCTCACTTTATAGGTGAAGATCATTCAGATGTATCTGAAGATGGATTCAGATATCATCTCTCTTTGCATGATAGTACCAGCCATTTAAAGACTCAAAAAGATGATGGTGTGGGAAGCTCTTATCTAAGAACTTCCCTCCTTTCTACCTTTTCCCAGACTGGTAGACAGCAGGCGCACTAATACTTTACTTTGCAAGAATTAGCGTTTTTAAAAAGTAAAGCAGGTGGCAACATTGACTGTGTTTATGAAGAGCAGTTTGCAAAGACCACAGTTCCCAGTCTGTGATACCACATACATGTTCAAGGGGAGGATCTTTAGAGCATAGTGGAGGAGGAGCAGCCACATGCGCCAGGCGTTAAGCACAGAAGCATTTTTTGTGTAACCCCACTGGAAGCTTACGAGTTGGTTTCCAAACTAGGAAGTGAGATCTAAATATTCTGCATGAAAATAGCTTGATGCATTGGTAAAGCAGAATTCCCTTTCCCTCCTGTCCTATCCTGTCCTGTCCTGTCCTGTCCTGTCCTGTTCCCCAGCTGTTATGGTACCTTAGCAATAAAGGCCCATATCTAAATAGTGTAGAAATAATAATAATAAAAAATTATTAGAAATAAAAAAAAAAAATCTAGTACTCAAATAGAAAATCTAAAGGAAACACCTGATGGAGAAAGAGGTTTCAGCTGAACAGATCTGCTAAGAGTTTCTTTTTGTAGAGAGCTTTCATTGAGGGGGAAAAAAATCAAAGGGTTGAACATTTTTTCAAGCAATAAAATGGATTTAGAGAGCTATTTTCAGCACCTGGATTTGTCTGTCAAACTTGATGGTACCTGCACTACGGAAAAGAGCAAGAAGGGAGGTCACTGTGCCTCACAGAAGGTGTGAGCTGAAGGGGAGCTCATCCTCCAGGGAAGAGTGTGGGCATGAAGCATATGCCAGTCTAGGGAGCTGTGGTTTGCCATTGTGCTGAGACAGAGCAAAATACTCTGCTTCAGCTCCATGTATTGGAACCTAAGATTTCTCACTGGGAACACTGAAACGTTTAATATTTTCATCTTTAGGGAAAAAAAGCAGTAATATCATTAGTTTGACAATTCTGAAAGTCCCAGTTACCCAAGAAAAAACCCCAAACCCCAGTATGTTTGTAGAAAATGACCCAAAGAGAAAAGAATGCTTTGTCCAGCCTTTATTACAGTAGGAGACTGTTATGTTACCTTGTGGGTAAGAGATGAACTGAAGGTCTTTCAACTTCAGAAAGCGTATCTACAACTTGGACAAAAGCACCTTGGGAAAATATCTAGGACTAATAGGCAGATCTTAGAAAAAAATCTGGCAACTTTGCATGCCCTCTCCCACCCAAAAAAAGGAAAAAGGTAAAGAGGTACTAGGAAAAACAAGGCTTGTAATCAGGTTTTTTCTGCATGGGATGAAATCTTGTAGACACTGAGGGAGCACCAGCATAGTAACCAAAACCCAGTGGGGCTGTTTTTCTGAGAACAAAACTGCTTTCAGAGGGCTATTGTTTCCATTAGAGAATATTGTGTTCTGGCAATGAAATCTTCATGTGTTTTATGCATTCTGCTGTTTGTCAGTGAAAGTGCTTTGTCACATGTTTGTCACCCGGCAGGATTCAGGCCCAGATCTCTTCTAAGTGACTAATGCTATCACCTTTCAGCCTGCGACTGACAAACTCACAATCCCCTATTACTGTCAGCATTGTGGGCATGCTGAAGTATTAAAAGCTCTTTCTTGTTCCATCAAAGGAAGAATTAACCTTTTGATCTACTTTGCAGCATTCTGAACCCTGGGTTGTTTGTTTCATGTTAATGAAATTCAATCTTTGTGCAGCAGCAGAGGCTTCTTAAGTCTTACAATTCTTCCACAGAGGCTGGGAATGGAAACCTGATCTCACAAGTACGGTCTGAAGCCTTGCTGTCAAGGTCATTCAGCCTTTTCTGAACAGAAAGGAACCGCTGAAAAAAAAAGAATACAAACTGTTTTCTGCTTTATTTTTGACCATTTATTGGACAAAAGGTATTTTTCGCCTTCATCTTTAATATTAGGTCTGATAGGAGTCCTATAAACAGCCTCCTGTCAAACAATTGTCTCGAAGCAGTGCTGTGAAAATGTCTTCTATTCTTAACCCTGCATCGGAGGATAGCTGGGAGGTCTGTGCTGAATTAATTATATTAGAGATTATTCTAGATATTTCTAAGACTTTGGTTCATCTCTGTATATCAAGAACCTGCATAACAGCGTTACTGGTAGCTTTTTTGAAGGATACTGATGGATGGTCTTTAGTCCAAGAGGTGAGGATGACACAGCGGAAGAGTGATAATGACACTAGATTCTGTCACTGATCATTAAAATAGTAGAGCTGGGCAGGAAAGATGCTGGCAGGGCAGATTTGTTCTTCAAAGCATAGCAGTGTTATGCCACATAATACAACATATGAGGAAGAGAGGCTGGCTTGCTGTTTACAGCAATTTTCCACAGCCATTTTTCTTGTTTGGATCCCTTGCATGGAAGACATGCAATTTCCATGATTCTGGAGCGTGTTTTTCATTGCTTAAAGTAAATTAGTTCTATGCTCAGGTGGCCAATGTGCTACGACTGCAGAACATTGATGTCATAAACCTTTTTAATTCCTTCTTTTGTTTTTGAGAGGCTGTATGGTAGGCAACTTGCAGTTCATGCACTCGTAACTCCTTGTGCTTGTAATAAGATTATTGAAATGAACCTTTGACAAGATATGGTTCAGATAATACCACAAGAATTTCTCAGCAGCTTTTTCGAACTTCCTTTGGCTGCCATACCAGTGCAGACACGTGGCTTAGCGTGCATGTGTGTGAGAGGGGCAGAGTTTCTTCAGATGACTGTGGATATCACCCGTTTCTATACAGGCTGCGAGATCATCTTGCATCCCGATAAATCGGCACTTGCAGTGCAGGATCTAAGCACAAATACAGAGGCACAGCCAACAACAAAGCTCTTTGAATAGCTGCAAGACAAAGATAGGATTATTTTTGTGTCTACATGAACAAGCAGCAAGACTCACTGTCTGCCTTACAATTTAAAATGTAATAAATTGTACGAAGCTGAGTATGACTGCCATACTACCCCTTGTGTACCGACGGAAATTGAGGCCACACAGAGGGAAGAAGCCTGGCTTGAGATGATACAGCAGTTCTTCAGGAGAGGCTGGGAATGGAAACTTGATCTGGCAAATATAGTTTGGAGTCTTAATGTCAAGGTTATTTAGCCTTGTCTGTACAGAATGAAACTGCAAAAGAGAGAACATAAACTATTTCCCATTTAATTTTCAACTGCTTATTGGACAGAACTGTGTTTTTTTGTCTTACCATTAATACTGCTTCTTCATCCTTGCTTTGAAACAAAAAATACTTCAAGACATGGAAACTGTCTGAAATTGGTAAATGTTTTGTTATCTAGTCCCACACTGTATCACTATTCTTTTTTTCTTCTTGGTTTCTTTAGGTGTGAAAAGAGACATCTAAAAGCTGGCATCGATGCTTAGTTTGTAGACTGTAAAAACAGGAGATGTTTGGAAAGGTACATCAATATTGACTGGAATTGTGTCATTCCCAGTGCAGTTCATTCTTGTGTAGAAGACTAAACTCTGAATTCCCTGTTTCACTGATGACAAGATTTTGCAGTAATCCTAATAGCATGGTATTTAGCCTGCAAGAACCAGAGCTGCAGTGCAAGGGTGCCTCCCTTACCTGTTTTAATTCCTCTTCAAGCCTCTGCAAAGCAAATTTACAGGTAGAAAGTCTGGATGTGGTACAAACAGCTTCTGCTCCTGTCTGCTCTTATTCCTATGACAGAAACTGGAGTTCTCTTTTTCCTGACATGTGTCTAGCTTTCTGACCAGACTGTATTTGCTTCCTTATTTTAATCTATCACCTCAATTTCTTAAATAATTAAAGAGCTTTCACTGACTTGATCTGTACTTTAATGCTTTGAATGCGTTTATGCAGCTGCAATTTTCACCTTCAAGCATCAGGATAAATAAGGATGTTGTGCCTCTGAGCTGTTCCACCCATATGATAACAGTCCTAAAGTAATCTGAGTAGTCAAGGTGCTGAAGGAAAGAAATTGGTTTTGATCTGTCCCATTAAACTTATTTTCCTTTGCATCTCTTTGCAGATTAACTACTTGTCCTCTGTAAATTAAAGCACTTGAGTAGGAAAAAGAAACCGAGAAACCAAGAAGAGTGTTTTCATGAAAAAATTCAAAACAAGGTCTTCAAAATTAATTTTTATCCATTTGTAATAAAAACATTTCCATTGCAGTTACTGTGGTAGCCATTAAGACAGCTTTCTACATGACTGAGAATACATAACTGCATATTGAGTGTAGCTGTCCTCTGTTTTTAAATTTTATTAATAGTTAACCTTTTCCAGTAGCTTTTATTGTGGAGCTGAATATTTGCTAGTATGGAGGAGGTGAAAATGCTTTGGAAGGAAGGCAGTATAGGAGATTAGAGAAGGAGAACTACCCAATTCAATTATTTTTTCCTTGTGATGTTCTTTGCTTCTTTTCTTTTTACAAGATTGTACTATCTGTATCAAATCTTCTCCATAAGCTCAGTCCTTTTGCTGTGTCATCTTTTCTTTGCAAGGTACACCACCCCTTTTGTCCATTTTGGAGAATTTTCGTGGCACTACTGTCACAGAATATGTCAAGTCTTCCATTATTAGATACTGCACTAACCATCTTTTTCCCAGTGATATATAATGGGAGCTGTTCCTTGGGCCCACGGTTTTTAGATTGCTTTTTTTTTTTTCCCCTACAAAGAGCAGCAGCAAGAGTAGCTTCCTCATGCCCATCTTAAATCTTCTGAATGGACTGAATCCCAATACACATGTCTATAAGTCCTGTTCAAGTTCTGTCTCTAACAATTTTTTATTGCTTTCAAGATGGATTCTCAAAATATTTTTACCATCTAGTATTCCCATATTGTATGTATGAGGGAAAACCAGACTGTTTTGCATTTCATACAGACATCTGTGGCAATATTACGTATTTTGTGAGATAACAATAGGGAAATACACATTCTGTAAACTAGATTGCACTGAATCCTGCCTGACAGTTAGTTTTGGAGCAAGTATTTATCATGTGCATGATCTCATCTCGGTCTTCTGCCGTTATTTCATATTTACAGTCTAGACTAAATAACTTAATAGTTTTTATGCAGTTTGTCTTTTAAAACCAGCTATGAATCATATATTCTAGACATAATCTTGATCATGGAAACTTCAGCCTTTGCATTATACTTTCTAATGAAGCTAGCCTAGTTTGTCTCTTGTCTGGAAATATTATAAATAACATAAGCAAGCAGTATACATTTATACTGAATGGCCCCCTTTCTCCTTCCCTAGCTTTTCCCCTTCCTCCTGGTAAGAAATAATCTATTTGCTACAGTTTCTTTCAATGAAGATGTGAAAGAATTTTTATTTTCCTTCTGATTAATATAAATTTCTGAGTTCTGATTTTTTTTTTTTCTTACTCAGTAGCTTGTCTCTTTTGTCACCAATTAGTAAATATAGTTTTAATTACCAGGTGATATTTCATGGGTGCCAGAGTTTTGGGGGGAAAATCTTGTAATTGCTATAATGAGAATTAGTTTGCCATTTTATGATCGAGTCATAATTGCCTTCTAATGCCCCATCCTCCAAAGGTTCTTATATACATGGCCCTAACATGTTTGAAATATGCTGCCACAGGCTTTTCCATCCTATCCTCTCTCCTTTCACATGTTCTCAGTTACTGTGTTTTAATCTTGGGCATTGGAATCTCTTCTGAAATATTTCTTTGTGCTTTTGGCTTTGTTTGCTTGTTTTGGTGAGAGAGGAGCAAGAAGTTTCTGAATTTTACCAGATAATTTCACCTGCCTGAGCTATCACACAGGGCTCTAATTAATGTCTTAATTTATACACAATGATTTTTGTTTAGTTTTTCAATTTTTTCCCCTCCAGGATAAAGCAGATGATTTTTGTAGATAATTTTGATCCATTTGAAAATGAATCACAAAATATGACACACTTAGCATTGATAGCTAAAATGCTAACGTTTTCTTCTTCATATTCTGGGTGTGCTATTCCATATGGAGAAATCCTCTTTTCTATTATCACATTTATATATACCAAAGAGCTCCTTCTTTTATAAAACCTTTTGGGTGCTGCTTCACCCTTGTAAGTATTTCTGTGCACAATCCTCAATAGCAGCATTTTAAACTCTTTCGTTTGCATTCAAGAAGGAGGTCTGTAAGACTCTGGATTAGAAAAAAATCCATATTTGGTTTAAGTTTTAAAATTGCCTCTTTGTGACAAGTTGATGATCAGCAAGCCTTCTGTCACCGGAGTGAAGTGTTCTTATAATCAGGGAACTGACTGTATCTCAAACGTTATATAGCATTTACGAGCACATCTATTTGTTCAAGTCTCCTTAATTTTTAAGAATTTCATTGTCTTGCTGAGTTCACCAGGTTCTTTCATTATATTAGAATCAGACATTTTGAAATCTGTTTCATACTAGCTCTTGCAGCAAAACAAATTGTCTTGATTTGCTGGTTCACTAGAGCTTATTTTCTAAAATGCTCTGAAGTTGTAAACAGCCTAGCTTTTTAAATATAGCATTTTTGTCTTTAAAGGGTAGTGTGGCTGGCTGGACACATTCATTTGAAATCGCTCAAACTCCTAATCTCTGTGACTTCCCCACGTACAGAGCCTGTCTTTGCCGAATAGATGAGCTGTCTGGGATTTTCATGATATCAATGTTTTAGATGCTATTTGCATGTTTTGAATCTCTTGGAGAAAGTCTGCATCATTCTGTAGTCATCTTGCATTTTTAGGCAACTCATAGTGAGGTACTGGGAGGTCCTTAGACAGCACCTCACCCCCAACTAGAGAGAAAAAATGGAACAAGAGCAGCCAAAGCCATGAGAAATGCTAGTATATGTGAGGTTTAACTGAAGTCTACTGTTTATCTGAGAAATTATTGTGCTTTCTTGCATGCAGACAAATAATTTTGAGAATCTTTATGTATGGTGCAGTGGTGAAGCTTTATTTAAGTAGGATTTGTGAACACTGGCAGGGAAGAAAGTTATTTATGAACAGGAAGCACTTGCGTTCATTGGTATCTAGTATTTTGGAGCAAATATCTGATTAATCACAACTGACAAAGACGATCAAAGTCACCCAGAAGGCTGAAATTAAAATATTTAGCATTAACCAGTAATCACTGTAGTGATAATTAAGTGATTCTTTCTTCAAGTGACAGTTAAATGGACATGTGGCAAAAGCTGTCCATGATTTTCTTTGTATTATCTTCTCTATGCCTCTGTTGGATAGCTCATATGAATGAAGAATTTGCTTTTCCTAACTAAATATGATTTCAAATGAAAAGTGCAAGCTGCTTTGTTACGCAGCTGTGGGCTTGTCAGTCAGTTTCTGCCAGATTTCTTTGGGAAGTTCAAACATGAAGCACATTAAGCTTCGCGTACAGACCAAATTGGGGTAATCAGTTTGGGTAAATCAGAAGAGCTCATTTGACTTCAGCTAAAAATCTTGCTGTCTAGGTCTGATTCGCAGTGATACCCTTGTATTTACATATTTAAAAACTGGGAGTTGCAGAAACCTAACTTGTGATAGCAGCATTTTTTCCCTTGTTAAATGCAAAGCAGCAGAGAATTAGGTCCCAGCTTCCAGTCAAATTAGGAAAAAGAGAACAGCAGTGGGAGATAACTTTTAAATATATTACAAAGTAAAAAACCACTCTTATAATACACTCTTCATTTATTTTTCATCACCTTCCTTGTAAGTGTGAATAGTCACACTGAAGCACAACTATATTTGATGCTTGTTTCAGTCAGCTCCTGTCAACATAAGCTGTAGATGAAGGCCAAGTCAGTAAAACCTCACCCAGGAGCGGAAGCGATTGTCGCGTGAGTTGCATCAACTCCCTGCCTCTCAGGGCACAGAAACAACACCAGTGCTGCAGTGCCTGGGACCTGACCAGGGCCAGGGCTAGAGACACCAAGGAAGGCATTCTTCGGCAGGCTTCTGGTTCCTCAGCCAATGTTATCTCCCAGCAGGAAGTCAGGTAACAAAGCCAGCTCTCACTCTTGTGAGGGCAAATCCCTGTGGATGACCAATGCACTGCTGACAGCAGGAAGTATGACTCAGACTTTGGCTTTGGTAAACTGGAATACCAACAGGGTGGCTCCGAAGTTGTATTACTGTTGTTCCTACCACAGCAAAGACTCAAAGTGTCAGGAACTGTCTAGGTCTCTGTAATGTTTTAATCTTTTTACGCTGGTAAATGCAATAGAGATGTTATGAACTGAAGGTCAGTAATTCTTGACCCAAATAGGTAATGGTAAATTATGTAGGAACAGAAGCAGTGTAATAGATCCTCAATCCAATGTACAATTCTTATGAGAAATGTAAAGAATAATTGACTGTCTTAAATTTGTGCCTTTGTTTCTCATGTTCTCCTACACGAAATTGCATGAAAATACAATACCCACCATGAGCTGGTGAAAATGCTACTTAATGTATTAACATGGTCCCGAGAATACAGAGTGGTGAATGCTTTTGTGGTTATATTACTTTGCATCATCTTCCTCTTTTATCTTTCAGATTGGTGAGTTTGTCTCTTGCACTGTCCCAAAATGGGTCAGGGTCTGAGTGCCTCTGTGCCCTTGTGAGGTCCTGCCATTGTTTCTCTAAAGGTCATTACATTAAATAGAAGCTGCAGTGATCTTTATGAAGGCAAGAAAACCTGCCCAAAATGATAAAAGAGCAGCCACACACAAAGCCTTTGGTAACTCTGTTATTAAGTGAATGAGTTCCTTGACCTTGTGGGATTACTTCAGTGTATTTTTACCTTAGAGTGAGGTTTGGTTTAAACCATAAACTAGTTTTGTCAGCATAGTTACTCAAAATGTAGGACAAAAAATCAGAGACATAATCCAGTCAAAGAAACAGGGCTACTGAAAACCTTCAGAGAGATACACTTCTCTGTACAGGCAAAGGATGTCAGTTTTCTTCAGCTGCTCCTAAGGCTGGTGAGATTGCTTCAAACTAGGGGAAGAGGCAAATGCTACTCTTATTTTGATGAAGGAGAAAATCGTTCTTGAAGCATGAAATGCAAACTAAGACTCTTGTATGATTCTAGGAAAGGAAATAATATTGCTTGGAAGAAACTTAGCTTTAAAGAGGTTCATGATTTTTGACAATAATGGCTATCAGAGTGATTGCAGGATCTTATGTGGAGAGGACTATGAGACCCAACTAAGCAGAAGAATCACAGAAAGTGCTGATAGAAAAGATATGTGCAAGATTAAAAATAAACACTTATTTTTTTCTGGATGATTTTTGCCAACTGCTGGGAGTGGCTCTCTATCCCTGCTGGAAAATATCTCACTGTATTCTCAACTGCTTCATTTTATTCCAGCAGGTTCGATTACTTAAGGGCATACATTTGTCTTGGAATATGATTATGCAATGCATTTTCTAGTGGCTAGAAACTAGAAGTAGTATCAAGGTCATACTTGGTAACCAAGGAAATGAGATACCAAGGTTTATAGATATACCTTTCACCTGCAGAGTTATCTCATGCAGATCAACATAAAATAACAATAATGGCAAAGTCTGGAAGAAGTTTGTACCATTGCTGTCACAGGTCTGTGGCTGCATGGAAGATTTCAGCCTCAGCAAACCACTGTCACCAGCATCTTCTCCACCATTACACAACACATCTTTTCCTTTTGCTCAGACCAGCCTGAGCAAGGTGCTGTGTGAACAACTGTGCGTGCTATTTGTAGGTAAAGGACTTGCACAGTCTGATCTATTTATAGATAATACAGTTAATCTCGTCTTGAAAACAAGGAGAAAAGCGATATAGACAGTGGCAGCTGTGACACTAATATATTATATTTACCCATCGCATCCTCTTCTAACCTGCTGTTCATTGAATGTCACGACTGCACACAATTAGTCACTGTTTAGTGGTTGCTGGCTTGTGTGATCTCCTATTCTCCGTTCAGCTTTGCAGACTCGTTCATTAATAGTTAACTTGTGATTTTCTTCAGGGAGCTTAACCCAGTTTATTCAAATGTTCTAACCGTATTTAGCTGGGAGTTTTATATTGTTCCACCTTCATTTCCCGCACAGCTGTACGTGCTTCTTGCAGATAAAAGATCCATACAGTCCTATTTATTTATTGATTGCAAGATTCACACTGCTTGGGAACAGGAAGAAAACAGCAGTCAGTGACAGGTAGAACACTTTTTTCCAATTATAGTTGAGAAGTCTTTATCATTAGTCCAGTTATACCCATCAGACCTCTCTTAGAGCATTCTGGACTGACCTACCAGTATATCTTCCTTGGAAAGTTACCCCATCCAAGGCTGTGTACTGAACAAGATTTTCAAAACTGCATCCAGCATTGTGTGTTTCCCTGAGCTATCTAACCACTGGTTAATACTGATTTTTTTTGCTATGTTAAACACTTCTCTCCTATATATGAGAAATCCAGAGCTGCAGATTAGAATTGACCGTGAGACCCATGAGAGGAAACAAAAGTGGTTATTTCAGCGAATGATCTCAGCCAGATGGCCATGATTCTATAGTCCCTTGCTCAGAAAGGACTTGGTCATTATTTTTGTTTTGTCATACACCAGAAACTTGCTATAAAAACCTTGTCCCAAAGCTCATCTATGTATAACACGAAACACATAAATAATATAGGGAAAATGTTTATATCTAGAAGGATGTTTCTATTTTACAGATACCTGGAATGTGAGACAGTAATGGCACTAGTAAAGATAACCTTACTGTTACGTAGCATTCACAGTTAAGGGTTGAATATTTTTTCTATATTTTCCATTTTATACTTACATCCTAAAACCAGATAAAGAAGTTTATTTTTTCTTGTAATAGAAATATTTCTTTCTAAACTACAGCATGTGACATGATAAGGTGACATTTTAGACTTGGTCTATGTCAGAAAAATACCGAAAGAACAGTTAAGACATCAGCAAGGAGAGATCATGTTAAAGGCAGCTAACTTCTTTCTGATAAGTAACAAGGAGAGTAGCTCCTGCCAGCTTGTCACTGCAAGAAACAAACCCTATGATCTTAAACAGTTTCCAGCGTCTGTGTTTCAGCAGTGGCTGACAGAGAAGCAAATCTGCTTTTTATCGTCCTCGTGCAGGCTGCGGCAACGTCACTGTGGCTAACCTCTGGCTGTGTGAAGGACATTTCAGAAGGATATTTCAGTAACCTCGGAGAATATGATAGAGCAAGTAAAGAAACGGGATACCATAAATAGTGAGAGGGAGGAGAAATTAGCTGAAGAAAGATTTTGGAGGAAAAGTAACTCTTTTTCATTTTGTGTCATCTTTTGTATGTTTAGAAAGCTTGGGTTTTAGTGAAGCTGTATTCAAACAAACAAACAAAAAATTTTCTCCTCCATGCTGTCTCCAAGAAAAGACCCACAGGCATCTTCTGGCCTATGTATACACTAAAATTATTTGGATTGCATCTCAGAGTATAGAAGCCTGTTTCTTATTTACAGATGGTGAAATACAAGTGCAGTAAATCATAGGTTGAAATTTTTGAAACTTCTCTTGAACTGAGGAACAAACATTCCCTCACAAAACACCAATGATGAATGTTTGCAGTTTATTGACTCAGTTTTTATTTGTCTGTTCTGCACCTTTGCTGATATGGAACAGAGTCAGCAGAGGGTCTCTTCCCCTTTAGATGAACTCCATTTGAGAAGACTCAAGTCATGCCAGAAAGATTTTATGTCCATTATCAAATCAGTGATGTATGTTGAAGAATGATGCAAAAATTTCCAAGTGCAAAAACCTTTTAATGATTCACCATGACTAGGAAACCTATGATCCTGCAAGTAGCAAATATGTGTGGCAAACAAAGTTGGCCAAATCTTAGAAAGACAGATATATTTTATTCAGACTGGGAAAGACACCATATTCTGATGTTTCCTGTAAGATGGAATTTCTGTTGAAAAGATAGTCTGCAAATACCAACACATGGGATTTCTGAAATGAAGTATGACCCTTGGCAGCTGCTGGCTGAAATTGGTATGGTGCTCACTGGGCTCAGTGCTGCCCACCTCCTGAACAGCAGCTGTGACTTTCATGATTGTGTTAATTTTGCTCAGTGTCTGCTCCCTTCCCAGGTCTGGATTGCTGGGATATGTCTGCCCTCTGGAAGCAGTTTTAGAGTTTCCAGGCCCCCAAGCCAGCTGGCTCCCTTGCTGGTAGGGACTGGATGCCTGGCAGTCCCTTGGAATCCCATTCCATGGCTCGTCAAGGATGCCGATCCCATCCCAGTGCTGATACCAACCTGCTCTGATGAAGCCGTGTCTTGTTGGAGAGTTCACAACCATCTTTGACTGGTAAAAATGATTAATTGATACTCCCAGAGACACTGATGCACAGGCACATCATTATCTTTAGTTCCCTTGCTATGTAATTACCAGACACAATTCAATATTTCTCCCATGAACAAAGCATTTACCAGTTATGCTCCACCTGCCCCTTTGGCAGTGTCCACAACACAGAATAGCTGAGCAGGCCTGCCAGCCCCTTCCAGCCTCCGTCCTCACGCCCTGGCACACAGTTGCAAGGCAGAAGTGATCTAATGCCCACTACCCAACAGTCTTCACACACTTCATCCTTATGTCAGCCTATCCTTTCCCCACATCCGCATCTCTGTCCTTGGCTGCCTGTGCCCACGGCCTTCTGTCACTTCAGTCAGGTGGCACTACTGTATTTTCCACTGCTGCATATGCTCACTTTTCTTCTCATTATCTCCTCCTTCAGTTTACTGAGCTCTCTTCTGCCTTCAAACCTCTTTTACCATATCGCCTATTACTGGAGGGCCAGAGCTTCCTCTTCTCCTTCCTACTTCAGAACCAGTCAGACATAGCCTTTTCCCATCCTATCCCTTCCTCTCATATTTTTCAATAAATCAGTCTCTTCTGCCTTCTTCTCAGGGCTCTTTCTATTAAACACTGTTTCAATATGTTTTACCTCCTCTTTCACCATTTGTCCTGGAGCCATGACAAAGTCAGTTTTCTCTTTGTCTTGCCTCATTCATCTCCTTTCCACTCAATAACCCCAGCTCTTCTTCCACTGGGATTTGTTCCACCCAATTTGTCTTATTTCTTAAGGCTTATTTGACTCAGCTATGTGTGTGTTTATGTGAGCATCTAAATCTAATGACCCATTCTTTAACCCATTGGTAAGCTGAAACATCAGCAATAACAGACTGAAAGTCTTAAAAATACCAGCTTCCTGCAGTTTTCATGAAGATTGATGACTAGGTGAGGAAAAAAGATTTGCACTTGCATTTCCTGCTGGAAAGGCTGCAGCATGTGCTCCTTCCAGTGAATGTACAATTATTAATTATTATTAATGGTCAACACCAGGAAAAAGTTTGCTCAGAGTTTACATTTTCCTGGATAAAAGGAAGTAAAGTCATAAGAAACAAATTTGTAAGAAATCAGACAACAGGAATTCTGTTGCTCACAGAACTGCTCTTTTTCACTTTTTCACTCAGTGTTTCATTCTTTAACTTTGAAGTTTTACTTTTTTATTTGATATCTACTTTTAGCTACTTTTATCTTGGTTTTATCAAAATGTCTCATACAAGTTTTTAGTCGCTCAGGTTTCTGGTTTGACCTCTGTTTGTGAACCTGTTCTTTCTGCATCTTGACTTCTTCTACAAGGAGTCCCTCTTCATGTCTTGAAATTCTCCTTTATGCATTGTCTTCTCCCTTAATGTTTCTTCTATTTCTCTTATTTTCTGTCTGAAGACTCTTCTCACAAATGTCAGTTCCTTAGTTTTGTAGCTGCTGGTGACTGCCACCATTCCTGAGCACCCTCTTTATAAATCTGTGCCTCTGTGATGGAGAAAACTGCCTTTTAAATGCAGAAAAAAAACCCCAAAACCCATTGATTTTTCCAGAAGAGAAGGGAAGAATATAGAACCTTTCTTAAACTTTGTATATTAATTCATAGCCACAGTGAAAACTGATCTGCCCTTTTATCAGGCTTGATAAATTTTCATATAATGTTCACAGTTCTGTCACATACAGAAGAAACCTTTCTCTTATTACAAGTTGCGATGCAGATTTATTTCTGAGACATGTAAAGTTATTCTGCACTATAGTTCATGAAATGAGAAGGCTGTACAGCTTTCAAGTCATACAAGTCTTATTTTGCTTATTTTATTCTCAGTGACCTTTCAATAGTAACTAATATTTTTAAAAAATGGTGGGAAATGAAGTTGGGACCTTCTGAATAGAAGAATATCAATACTTGGCATGAAAATACTTCTATTTAGAAACAACAAGAAGAGACATGAAAAAAAAGAGCAGGATAAATTGTTATTTCACCCTGGAATATCATCTGAATTGTTTCAGAAATACCAACAATGAGTTAAAGTCAGTATTTCAGAGGTAAGATCCTAAATCATATACTTGCAGAGAGAATTTCTTACAACCTGAAATAAAAATATAACTGATGCAAGAAATCAAGGATAGAAGTCTTTTATAATTGAGTGACAGATAATGAGAGGCAGCAGAGAATAGATGCTCTCTAGTGGGCCTGGTTATGAGGGATGCTCCTCATTTTCAGTCCAGGAGCAATCTCTCCAGCAGAGTTTTCAATCACTGTATTTCATAAATCCCAGAAATCACACACAACTGCCTGCATAGGAGTGAAATTAAGATCCTGTACTAAGTGAGAATTTGATTTTGCCCTGAGCAATTTCTGCAGAAGATTTTCTTAGTCCTTCAGCCTGTGACGTATTCCAGGTACAGCCTTACGACAGATCGCTTCATTTCCACAACCAATAAGAGCTCCTGAGTGACAGTAGGTTCAGTTCCCAGTTTCAGACCTAAACTGAGCAAAAGGAAATCAAGTAAATGGGAGCAAGGAAATTGCAGCTTGCTCGTGTACCATCAGATCGGACCATAGCTCTTACACCAACATGAGATAAATGGGCACATCATACTTGACAGGCAATAACCTCAGTTCCGACCAGTAGGTAGAGAGTTTTCAAATATTTTTTTTTTTTACCTGGATTTTAGTCTTTATGCCAGGCTAGAAAAAGAAAGCTTCTCAAAATATTATTTAATATATGTGTCAAAACCTATTGTGCAGAGAGCAGTTTATGCTTTAAATTTGTAATAGCTGGCTGCCTTGTAATGTACTACTGTTCATGTAATTGCCATCAAATTTTAGTGTTTTGGTTGAACAGTTACTTGCTGTTAAGTCACAATCTGCTTCTTATGCACTGCTTGTAGGGAACTATGAAATTATCTGTCTATGATAAAATAGCTTATGGAAGTGGGTAGCAGTTGAGGCTAATAGTAATGGTTATGTAATTGCAGTGAAATGTAGAGAGATTCTTCAGGTCACTATTTTTCTGGAGTCTCTGCGGACAAGTATTTAAAAAGTGCCTACTTCGGTTACAGGAAACATCAACTGTATGAAACATGCAGGAGAAAGGGGAAGCAATTATGGGTACATATAAACATAGTTAAACAAAAATAAATGTGGGCCTACATATTTTGTCAATGAAAATCTTCTTCATATGAACATTTCAAGTGGAATCCAGCAGACATTGCAGACAGACTGAATCAGCTACAGGAAGAAAAGGGTGAATTGATTCATATCATCTCAATAGCATTGATTTTGTACCTCAGATATCACAATGTTCATTCTTTCCTCCGGACCATTTTAGTGAAAACAGGTAAGAAGTATACTTGCTTTATTGCCTTAAATTCTTAAGTCTTCTCAAAATTTCCCTTGCCCCTGGATTAAATGCCAAACCTTTCCTCACTTGATTTATTTTACTTTTCTTCAGTTTTTTGTTGTTTGTTGATTTCAGTTTTCTGGCATTTCCTTTTAAAATTGTGGGATTTTATTCAATAAAATTTATCCAGGAAATTGAGTGAAATGCAACCACTTAGGTGGAATATTTTCCCCAGACCCTCCGTAGCAGAAAATAAAAGCAGCGTAAACCTTTGCCATTATCTCATTTAAATCTGTTTCGGCTTTCAGCTTATAGCCTCACTAAATTAGCATTAGAGAAACAGACCTTTATGTTAAATTCATTGCAGGGCTGTGCCAGCAGGACTAGTTGCATTTTACTGGTCCCTCATTGCCTGTTTGCACAAAATTATAGCGAAGCCCTGAACAGTAAATTAAAATGGAACACAACCTTTTTATGTTGAACTTCGAGTAGCTGAAAGCTTAAGCTTCTGTAGAATCCCATTACTATTGCATAAAGCATGTTTTCCATATTTAAAATTCTGATTAATTAAAAACACTTGCAGTAATTAACATGCATGCTAGAGGAAGCCAGAAATTATCCATGTAAAATTGCTTGTGGCTTATTTTGGTGTACATACAAGAAAACTTTATATACAAACTCTTTTCCTGGACTTCTGACTCCACAAAGTAACACTGTCTGGGTGTCTGGTTTTATGTTATTCCTTACAGTAGGTTTTTCTCTTACAGGCAGCTCTGTCTCTTCGAGCAGAGTTCTGCCTTGTGTGTATTTCATCTCCCCAGTTTGTGACCTAGCAGTTTGTGACCAGCTCTCCTCTTGCTTACTACCTCTATCTTTTTTTTGTCAATGAGCCCTTCTTTGTCTTCTTCACATGTATTACAGTATTAATACAACATAGGACACTGTAGGAAATGTAATAACTAATAACTAATAACAATTGCTACAAACTGCAGCGTAAGCAGGGTTGCTGAAAGATGTTTCCAAAGGAAGTGAACTCAACGGCACTTTACAGTATTTAAGCCAGTATTTCGCCTTATCTCCTTCCATGCCATATATTTCTTTCAAAACAAGGGTTCTCTGGGCCCTAATCCTACAAAGACTCATAATAAAACGAAGTGTCTATACATAATTTAGGACTAAAAATTGCTAAAAGGATATAGTAAACCCCCCAGTTTTATAGCACTGCATCCCAGTAAGTTCCTGTTTTATTTTACAGTCTGAGCAAGAACAAGAGTAAGCCAAGCTCACCTAAACAGTAAAGATATAGTGCTGGTTTTCATGGAGGCTTTTAACAAAATCTACTTTGAAAAACAGATTTTACTTGATAGCTAACCTGCAAATGGATACTGAATGAAATGTGAAATTACTGAAATGGCTTTAATTCTTTCATAAGTACAAGTAGGATTAAGGTCCATCTCAGCTTGTACCAGAAGAAGGGCAAAATATTTAATCCACAGTTTGTTTTGTTCTTGTTTGTGTCTGGACAATTCAGGAACATGTGACCACTGTGTGTGGACCAGACAGACACTGAACCTGCTTCAGTATCATCACAACATCTCAACCTGGCTGCTGCCAGCCTCTTCTCTAGATGATCTGTAAGGTCCCCTCCAATCCAATCCAATCCAATCCAATCCAATCCAATCCAATCCAATCCAATCCAATCCAATCCAATCCAATCCAATCCAATCCAATCTTTTCTATACCTGGGAGCACTAACTAATTTAAATCATGCTCTAAATGGAAATATTTCCTTTTGCCTTTCAGTATTACTGCCAGATTAAATCCTTTTGTCCTATCATAATAGAAACTGCTTGGTAGCTTTTAGAACAGCTGACTCCACAAGTTCTATTGCATGGAAATATTTAACTTCTGTATATTTCTGTGTACATGTATGTCTGATTCTGGAATGGTGCAAACCTGTAAATTTGCTGTTTTCAAAGAAGATCTATCTGTTTAGACCAAATGAAGCTGTCACTGGGGATTTGCCTTTCTGTTTATTGATGATGATGTAAATTTAATAGGTGTTTGAAGATTTTTACAACTTTTGTAGCCTACCTTAAAGATAATCAATGACCTAAATCTTCAAAATAATCTCTGTACAGAATTAAATGATAAAGAGAAGTGTGTAAAACAAAGTAGAGCTGTGTTTCCTCTTTTTTGGACTTAGGCCTACTTGCCAATTGAATTTGGTCTGATATTACTGCTCTGGTGAGAATTTGGATTATGGAAACAGTATATGCCCTAGGAGTGCCTTATATAATTTATTCCATGGGTAGTATGAGAACACAGCATATTTCAATAGTGAATACTTCAAAGCAAATCTGACAAGAGTGACTGGCATGGACGAGTAGCCTCTATAAATAAAAAGTCTTTTAAATTGTGCACATTTAGAAGAAATATTCAGTAGCATTCAAATTAAATGTGAACTGTAATGAAACAAAGGAAGATCATAAAATGAGCAAAGTGAAGCTGACTAAATGCTTTATTCAAGGAGTCTGTGGAAGAAACAGGAAAAGGTGTAGGCACAGTCTGCCGTTTTAATTACCATGTTAAAAATCAACATGCAAACTGTTTATGCAGAAGTCAAAACCAAACCAAGCAAACTACCTCAGAGCTGGGCAGCATTCCACCCGCAAAAGATTTGTTACATCATGCCTTAAAACTGCCAGCAAGAGCTTCGGGGAATATTAACATTGCAATGTTGCAACAATCCAAGCACCACCCAAGGAACTGGCGAGCATATAGCTGGGCTATGCTTTGTAGATCTGGTCATGATCCTACTGTGTGAATTCAGTACATAAATATTAACTTTCATCTACTCATATGCACTTTTTTAATAGTTTGAGCAGTCATCTGAGGCAATCATGCAATAAAGAGTTTGTTAACAATTTCTGAAAAAGATAGCATTTAACAGGAAGCAGGTCAGAAAACTGACTTCTACATTCAAACCTGTCACATGACAAACAGTATTTCACATTTAAGATAGGAGACAACTCTGTCATTCCTTGTTGCCTTTTGAGCCAAATTTTATGCCTTTATGAGAATGGATTTTAGCTTCTTTTTGGCCTACTAAACTTTGGGTAGAAGGGGACAGCCTGAAGAATTTGCTGCCATATCATGTTTTCCACTCCTTCAGAGAGACAGATGTCCAGTTTTAACCAGCTGATTTTGCTAAAGCAATGAAATTAAAGGTTGACCAGGGATATAGAATCCCACACTTAACTATTTAAATGCCTTTTATTACTGAATAGTGAATGGAGACATTTGCTGTGGCAGGCAGGCTATTTGGTAACTGTTGGTTGCAGATCCTTCCTGGGCTTTTCTGTAAAATATACATTGTACAATTCCTGTGCTCCTTAGAAATATGAAATACATTTCTGCGTTCCCAAAGCAGAATGTTTCTTTGCCACTGTTCTATTAGTCTCAACTTACAGGGAACCTTCAGCACTGTTTTCAGAAGACACAGGGAATGCTGAGAGGCTATGGCAAGTCACAGCAGAGGAAGAACCCTGGATGCTGAATGACGTTTCAGCTACCAAATCCTCTGAAACAGTCAGGATAAATAAGACTCTCTAACATTGTCTTTTTAGCATTAGTGAATAAGGCATTACTTTATTCTTAGCCTGGAGGGTGTGGCCAACAAAATTCTGGCCTCTACACAAATGCAGATACAAAACTCACTCACTTATTTATATATTTTTAGCAAACAAAGAAATCAATGTTCATTGGTTCTAAATTACATGATTTTCTTTTTCATTAATTAGTATTCTGTCATCTATTGGTTATTGATTTCTCACTTCTCATGCTAATTAGTTTACATTTTTTAGTCTTTTTAGTATCTTTTTCCCAGGTAGGGACTTTTCAACACACATATACTGAGTCTTTGTTAGCTTCTTCTCTATTTTCTGGTTTCTGCAAAATGTCCTTGCAATCCATGAATTCTGTACTTCTTGTATCCAATTTCAACAATACATCACTCTCTCCCAGGCCATGTTCATTGAAGCATATCAAGGTTAGCTTAGCAAAACTTAAAGTTTCAGTAATTTTCCCAAGTTCTATTTCCCACACTAGGTGCTTATGACAACTTTGCTAAATGCTGGCTAAGAGTAATTTAAGAATAACACACTATTTATAATTAAAATATATATCGATTATAATTAATTTAAACAATTAATTTAGAAGTTAATTAAAACCATTAATTAAAATTATTAAGAGGTTCTACTGTTTCCAACACTTCCAGAATAGTTTCACTACTTCTGTGCTATTTCATAGTGCCAGCTTGGGACATCACTGCCTATGCTGCTGTCTCTTAGTTACTTATACAATCAGCTGATTTATCAAATAATAATATTTTCTACCAGTTTTTAAATTATGCACGGCACAGGATTTAAACATTTTCTAAGCTATTTGTCACTCACAGCCCTCAGTGTGGATTCTAGGCCATATCTTCCTCTTGATGTCAAGGAAAATTCCTTATGAAATTACTGCCAAAATCATGCCATTAGCTGGAATTAAGCTGGTTAGCCTCCTGCAATGAACTGCCTTCTGTGCTACATGATCGTCTGATTTGTGAAACCATATTCCATATTTAAAAATGCACACAGTGTGCCAGGTGGAAAAAAAGCTGCATGGAGTTTGACTCCACTCACACTTACATGAACACCGGGATTATACTTATATTGTTCTGTGTCCAGATTTCGGAAACTTTCCTTTAGAAAGCTGGTAGACACAGAGCGTTCCCTTGGTGTCCACACAGCAGCGTTTTGGGAAGTGTGGCCTTACATTCTCTTTCGGCTTCTAAACTGACTCTGTAGTACCTGAGGCCCATTATGCAATGCCATCTGTGTAACAGGGAGTGTTTTCAACTGCTCACCCTGCAGGATCTCAGAGCATTCTCCAAAACAATATACCAGTGTCATTTACTGAGCACTGTATAGGGCTTATTATGGCGCAGTAAATATTTCACCCATTCAATAAAACCTACATTCAGAGCCTACATAGGGTGGCTATCTGTAAGAGTTCAAGAGTTGAAGAGAGGTGGCAATATCAGAGAATATAAAATCTACTGAAATAAAATTTGAACCAATAGGACCGTTAACAGCCAGAAAAATCCCCCAGGAACAGGGTGTGTGATGAAATCTTATGATAAAAAAGCAGCTCACCTGTATTCACTGAAGGTTTGAACTTAAAAACAAAACACTTCAATGCAATTAACCTCCCCAAGATACCAATAAAAGAATATCTTTGTTGCGCCAACAGAGAAATAAAACTTAGCAATAAATTCTGATGAAAATCCAGTGTCCTATATTATAAAAAGAAACTGTAGCATCAGTATTTGATACATCCCATTGTGTCCTGTGAGAGCCACCTTCTATCTGATGATCTCAGAGCTCTTCTGCACATGTTGGCTCGCTGCCTTTGAGAGAGTTGTTATCTCACTATTCTGCAGATGAGAGCAGGAAAGGTAATGACGAATGGAGTTATAAAGTGATCAAAGTTCACACAACGAATCAACAGCAGAGTTGATAGGAGAAACATCTTCAGTCCATTTCATCTACTGTAACCATATTTGTCTACATTTGCAAGGTATATCTAACACCGGCTTTATCCTGCCAGGTTATTGTATACAAAATGTGTCAGGTTTTGTGCAGCTGCCCTGCCGAAGGTATGGGTTAATGTAGCACAGCTACACTATAGCTACACACTCCAGCACGCCATCCCACGCCTGTCCATCAGAGTGATGGAGTTGAATTTTACCATTTGCTTGCCAAAAAATTTCAAAAGTAGACAAAAAATGAATTTAAAATCTGGCTAGAATAAGTTGGAGAAGAGTGGATTGGAAAAAGATTCAAGACAGGAGATCCAGATCAGTTTCACAGCGCTGGTGAAACTCATAAGTACTTCTGCCCAAAGGAGCAGTTGGTCTTCCTGAAAGGCAGATTGCACGAATTGCATGATTATCCAGCAAAACTAGCAAAAGCCACTTCACATGTTTATCTTTCATCAAATGTAATTTCTACTCTGACTTCTTGGAAAGAGACTACCCACACTCAGAGTAACAGAATAGCATGTAAGTTTCTCCCACTAGTGACCAATAATAATCTCTGGCAATAGCAGCTATTTTGTTCATGCCAGTGGATATTTTGAAACATTTCAAACTACTACAGTAGAGATTGAAAATGTTCTTTTACATGTGCATGTTCTGATTCAGAATATTTAGAAACTTGTTAACAAGAACAGCTCTACTATTTTAAGAGGTGAAATGGTCAAAGGTTTTGTATATATTTTTACAGCTGTATTGATGATGAGAGTGAGGTATGGCTGACTGCCACACAGAACTCAGAGAAGTCGCTGGCAGATGAGACATAACCTGCACCATTTGTTTAGGTGGGAGCAGAAGCTGCTTTGCTCACCCTGGATATGTAAAATATAATGTCAGTCAGATGGGCACACACATTTCTTTCCATGAGTTGCTGCTGGTCACCCTCCAGGACTCCACCTTTAGAAAATACTCCTAAGTTGCTTATGCATCCAAATCCTTTTTGGGTTTTGACTGACTGATATATTTGCGGTAATTGGAAATACGTGTATAGGTACTTCATAACAACAGAATTTATTATTTAATTCTCTAATTGCATTATTTCAGCTATATAAAGATTTGTGTTACTCAAGTGTGAAAGAGAAAATAATAAAAAATAAGCTTATAATAATTACTACAGGTCTGAAGGCTTCCTAGATTGTGACTATCCTTTACGGCATTGCTATAGAGGAACCCTGGAATGATTAAACCCTGCTATATAAATCTTGCTGCTCCAAGATCTCTGCTGCCATTAATGTGTTTTTGACTCCTCAGTGTTTAAGCTGTATCTACATATGTCAGTTTTTACCTGTTCCCTCTCATGGCACTCCTATTTCTGTTATCAAATATGAACTTGGCTGTAGGATCAAGAGGAAATAGAAACATCAAAAGGAAGTAATAATTTGTATTAAAATATGTTTGTAAAAGATTATGTAAACTTTTCATCTTTGATGTCTCCAATGACAGAGGAGCTAAGCTTTCTTCAACTCTTCCCTGGAGGCAACTCTTTGAGTTCAAACAAACAGCAATTCTTATTTGAACACAATATAAATGTAGACCATGTTGGCTTTACAAGATTGCTTTGCTGCACTAGCTATCGTAGAGGGTGGAGTAAAATGCTGCAACTTATCAGTTGTTCTGTGGCCCCTCTGCAAAGGTAAATTCAGGCAGAATTAGGAAAGAATTTTGGTTTACCTTTGCTAAGATAAGACTAGATAGATTATATATGTGTTTCTAGCTCAGTCAATCTACCATCTGCAGCATATAGGGGAAGGGAAGAGCACAAAAAGAGGCTTATCCATTTTGAGTCCTTACGAGGTAGGAATCCTTAGGTACTGCAGACTTTTGGGCATAACTCTCAAATTAGTAAACCACTTCTCTCTCGATTCCCTGTGCAAATTTAAGTTTTGTGCTACCATTTTAAATAAAATAAATTTTAACCTCACACATGCACCGTCCTCATATCCAAATTTTACCCTCAGAATTGGAAAAAGCTTGCATACAGTAGATAGCTTATGATTAGTGCAAATAAACACTACTACAGTAGCCAGACACGTATTTGCTTAGAAAGCAAAATGGGTCTTTTAGCCCTCTTTCAGCACTGGCCAGATCAGTAACTGCCTTCAGTAGTAACCAGATCCTAACCTGGGCCTTGCTCTGCTACTTTCTGTGCTGCTAAAAGGCATTGCGACAGGTCGGCTAAATCTGGCACAACTGAGGAGAGAAGGCTGCCTTAAGCAATGCTTAAATACTCAATCTAAAAGCTATCAGGCTTTACAAAAAGTGTACCTGTATATTACTGGTGTTGAACCCCTCCTGGCTGATTGTTAGAGATGCTCTGAAGTAATCACTTGAATGTTAATTCAAGAACAGTGAAAGATTAGCAATGAAAACTGTTTCAATTCTTCATATCGTGCAACATAACATTTTTCAAAACTACTAGAGAAGTCTTAACTATTTGGCTTTTCTAACTATATTGAATCGTTTTCCTTCTTTAAAGTTAGGAGTAAATTGATTATCAAAAGAATCCAGAGAAAATTAAGAAATGAGATAGCCAGTTCTAAAACCTGGTAGCAGTGCAGTGCCTCTGAGCATTACTGAGAAAAGCTTTGTTTCTCTTCACTAGCTGACAGCTTTCTGGTTACAGTGGGACACTAAGGGAGCTGCCACCAAGTGGGAATGCTGGATGTTAGAAGCAAAACCTTAAACAACCTTGGCATTTGGTGGAGAAACAACACAGATGGGCATACCAGAGTAGCTTGCTCACAACAGTCCTTCATTCCCTACAGCCTTTCATTCCCAGCAAAGAGCCTGGTATGTTTTTAACCATCTGGAGTTTGTTTTGTTTGGTTTTCTTTTCTTTTTCCCAGGGATAATGGAGTTTAGTAAGTTAGAAATAAAGTCTTGAGTACATCTATCACTATAGAAAGACCCACTTCCAGAGCTGCAAGTAGATGTTTTACTTCAATTGTAGAAGAGCTGGTGGAAGTGAAGGCTTTATTTCTTTTCTGTGACTGTGGGGAGTTTATTTCATTTTAGGAGATACAAAGCCATGCTTTATACTTGATTGTTAGCCACAGTCTTTGCTTTGTGCCAATGCTGCCAGAAGCAGGAATGCAATTCAAGTGAGGGCCCTGCATATAACTTTTAAATTTCCAGGTGGGGTACAGTATCTGGTTTATCTGGCACTTGCAAGGAGGTAGATCCTTTTTCTTAATGTACTTACTAATGGAAGGAAAAACTGGTCGTTCAAGTTACATGTGGGACATGTGACGTGAGAATGGGCTGATAAGTAAATTGCATCGATAAATTGATTTTGCTTGCCTATTAGATGTTTTTCCATTTGCGCCAAATACTGATAGATGCAATAACAATGAAATGCCCTTGGGAAATTTAAGGGCTATTTCAATTGCAGCGACTGATGTAATAATAAATTCACATAAATTAGTCAAAAGCAAAACAATATAATTGAGTCTAATGAAAGCTTAATTGAATAAAATGTGTTGGTCTTGCCTGGTTTTAGTTTACAGAAGTATTTATGTCCAGAATGCAGCAGAGTTCCATGTGACGTGCCAGGCCAGTGCTGCAGACTGTCCTTCTCCAGCAGGTCTTTTATTGGCTGCTCATTCTTTGAAAGCATGTGCATAAACCTCTTGCAAAGGCCATGCTGAGAAAGAGGACAGCTGGGGTTATTATTTGAAAAGCCGATAGTATTTTCTCTATAAGCCACAGATAAAATGTTTCACATTTCTATTTCAGGCTGTAAACCAGACCAGGCTGTTCTTGAGTGTAAGTTTACCTTCACAGGAAATCCATTGTTTGGAAAGCTAATGGAATCACCACACCCTGTGAGCACACAGATGAGGCTCTCAGATAAGTGCTTGTTCTCCATGAATACCTCGAAACTATCTGATAATTCCATTGTTAAATTGCAATATTGAAAATCTTACAAGAAATGATAAATTTATTTACACAAATCTGTTGGGGTTGGGAACTTGATCTGAGAGAGGAAGCAAATTAGCAAGTAGGAATTTTAATGTCCAGTCCAATGCAAAGATAAATCATCAATCTGGAATAAATTACTGCAAGTTACCAAGAACCCAAATTAAAGGGCTAAGATCTTAAAGCAAGAGAGCTTGACCTGTTGTACAAAAACACTGGAAACCCAGTAGCTTTATTTATTCCCCTCTGGACGTATACAAACCAAAAACTACACTGAAGAAACATTTTTGCACAGTCAAGCATTCAAAAAAAAGAAAAAAAAATTAGCACTTTCCCCTTCCCTCTTGTGGCAGAAATAGGAGCTGAGTAAAGATAAGAAATTTCCATGTAAAAATGTTGGTGATGAACAAGTGCATTTCCTCCATAGAGGGAAAGAAGTCCAGAAGAGAGAATTAATACAGCTGTAAAGTACTACGAAAATAGTGTAGACACCAGCACTCTTTTGAGTGCCTTGCATTCAATTCTTATAAAATAAATCTGAGCAAGGAAACCTTGAAATATTGTAGCAATTAACATCTTAGCAATACCACATTAACATATTTAGAAGTTTGTAATTAGTACTCAGCTCTGCTTCTTCTAGTATTTTACAGTAGAAAAAGTGATGAGTTTGTCTGTAAGGATATCCTAGGCATAAGAAACACATGGAGATGATGTGAAACATGAAAGAGAGAACTTCCTTCTTTTTGTCTCCAAATACAGCTAGACCAGAAATTCAGTTTCAGATTAGGTCCTGAAAAAAGAGCAGGCCATATCCATTAGCATATTTGGAAAATTTGATGAGAAAATCTAGTTGCAAAACTTGATTTGTTTATATGGCAGTTCTGATGGTGTGAAAAATCAGATTTTTAAAGTCATATCCTCCCCTGCTCCTTATAGAAGTAGTCTGGCCAAATACAAATAGATTTTTAGAGGAAAAACTAAAGGCACATTTTTTACCAGCATAATCCCGACAAATTTGAAACTCACTCCAAAACTTAAGGCACTTGAGAAAAAGGGACATAGCTTTGAAAATGCCGGTCCAAGTGGCTGACAGTTTATGAAATCACGGATTTCTGCTGTCAGCAACTGAAATGAGATCTTAAAGTGGGAAGTGCTGGGCCAGCTTCAGGTGTAGTGTCTACATTGCAGCTCATCCAGCTTGTAATGCAGCTACATCGCTGGATTTTAATCCTGAAGTAGCTTTTACTGTGCATAGTTTTGGATAATCCAAATCACAAGTTTTCGATAATCTGTATTTTACTCACTCATCTGCAGGGACAAATGACTGTGTTTACCCAGCTGTACTGCTTGAGGCTCAATTTAAAAGAAGAACGTGCACATGGAGAAGATCCTTTTGCCTTTGCATTTACATTGCTGTCTTTCCAATATCACGCATGTCTCGTCTCTGTTCTGCTGAGACGCACAGGCTGCTGCTGTTAGCAAGGCTGTCCCTGCTTCACTCCCCCACAAGAGATACCACTGTGCAGCTGTATTTTCCACATAACCAGAGGCATCTCTGATGTTTAATGAACATCCACAATATGATTTTTTGATTACATGACCCACCCAGCACATTTTAATTGCGTTTGCCCTTTGTTCCTTTTGACCTTTAAGCCTTTGCTTGCAATAAAACCAGTAAATAGACAGAAACAAACTGCTATGCCACATCAAGTCCCGCCAGAATTCAAAGAGAAGAATTGTAAATGTGGAAGTGTCAAGAAAGAATAAGTTTGCCCTGATTCATATAAACACTTTATTCAAATGCTATGGATACAGATAAACAGTCCTTGTGCAATATTTGTTATGGTTTCACCTGCTTCAAGCTGGAAACTGAAAGTGTTTTGGTTAATGGGCCAGAAAAGTTTGTTGAGTTGCTCTGCAGCTGCAAGTACTTCTGTATGTTATGCTGAAGCACTATCTCAGATCTTTTAACAGCAATGCATCTCAGTAATTCAGATTGTTTTGTTTTGTTTGATTTGGGTTTTTTTCACAGAGGAGGAACCATTGCTTTGTACTGCACTTACAATGACTGGCTGTACCTGCTGGCATTTCCGGGAAAAGGAGAAATAAATACAGGTTTTCTTGATATCCTTTAAGGGGCACACATACAAGTCTTAGTTAAAATGTTTTAAAACTTTTCTTACAACATTACTAACTTGGCAGAGGGGGGAAGTTCAAGTATTTGAAATTCTTTTCTACCTGAAGCTGAGACCTAACAAGTACAAGACCTGATTTCAAACCAGTGGAAAAAGCAGGAAAAATTCTGAGGGCTAGAACAGAAACATTTGATGGATCCTTTAAAATGTTCTTTAGAATTTAAGAAATTTGGTTTTAAATTAAATGATTGGTAATAGTCTTAGAATTTTTTTTTAAGTTTTATGTAACATTGGCAGTTTCTGTAATCTCATTCCTATTGGGTCTTGAATTTCCTTTAACCCTTGTGACATGTTTTCTGTAATTCTTATGTTACAGTTGCATTTCTGCAGTTTCCTCCCTGGTGCAGGTCTGGGTACTCATAGCATGTTGACTTCTACATGGAGGAAAAATTAACTGATGTAGATTTTTGTTTTTTTTCCCAACTCATCCCCCTCCCCAGTATATACAGTCTTTATTTAAGAGGGACAAAGGCATAACACCCTTCCACTCCAGCTCCATTTTTTTTCAAATGTAATTTCTACATTTGTTTCTTAAATATACTGGTTCTTGAGCTGTTCCTACCCATGTCTTCTTCCTACTCTACATGACAAAACAAAGCTTGGATAAACTATGCTAGAAACTGTATTACTCTTTATAGTAAGCAAAGAGAAAAATACCTGTAACAGTCTCCTGGTTCTGATTTTAGTTCTAGTGGTCCTTGAGTTCTACCATTTTACAGTGGCCTGCAACAGGTAATATAGAATAGTTGGTATGAAGTAAAGCCAGTTTGCAGTGCCAAGCTGCATATGGGAGGATTCAGATAAGTGTGTGGTTTAACTCTCGTGTCAGCTGGAGAATTGGCTGTCTTTATAAGTGAAGTATTTCCAAGGTACAGTCATACTGCAATAAATAAAAAGTGTCCACAAAATCTAAGGTAACCAAAGTCCCAAACTGACGCTTAATAAAAAAAACCCCAAATTAATTTGAGAAGTACTTTTTAACATCCCTTCCAGCTCTGGTGATTCTTCCTTTCAAGTTTTACTACTACAATAGCTAAAAATGGGATTTGTTTCTAAAGTTTTTGAGGCCATCATACAACTGGGATGAGGGTACATTTCATATAAAGGGACAAGGATTTAAGGTATTTTTTGGTGGAGCTGTTGTTATCCATTAAGACTGTTTTATGGCTCTGGGGTTCAGAGATAGTGAAGAATAACAGACAACTTGTTAACATTGCACAGAGAAAGTAAAAGTTCACAAAAGCAGAATTTTGTTTCTAGGGAGGTTTAAATATGGACTTCAGTATGTGTTCATGTATTTGGGGGAAAAAGTCAAAATACCTTTACATTCCATTTTAACTCAAGTTGCTACTCAGAGGAACTTCTGAGACAGGTGGCAGGATGTCTCATCAAAGTGAAACTAGAGTTGCCCTGCTGAGATTCTACCTGCTATGAAAAAGCGCTACCACCTTCTTGCCAAGTGGAAAGAATTAGCTGACTCCAGCAGATTTTGGGTCTGTATCAGGTAAAAGTGATTCATTAGGTTGTGAGATTGAGCACTAGAAACCATACACTGCACGACTAGAACTAGAATCCTCCACCTTAAAATTGTTTAAGAAAATTAATTTCCTAACCACAGTAGTGAAAAAGTGTCCCATACTCTAGTGTAAATTTCCCTTCCCAAGGGTTTCAGAGCACCAACAAATGAAGCCTCTGCCCCTTGGTCATGGGATGAAGAAGTTGTTTGAGTCACAGGTGGCATTCTACTCCTAAAAATGAGCTTTTTGTGGTGAAAATAAAATTAGCTGCTGGCCTTTCAGTATGATTTGGGAAATGTATTTCAAATTATATGTACCTGCTGCATTTAGCATTTGTAAAAAGTTAGCGCTCTGTAACAGCACCCCCCCCC